>LJPJ01002048.1:0-29581 GCA_001430935.1 Amauroascus verrucosus
CTTGGGAATTACGTTAACTAGTTGTCGCCTCTGGTTTCTTATTAATTTGGAGGCAAGTTTTAGACGGGAAAAGCTGTTGAGCACTTTTGCAACTTCGAAAAACCTATAAACACAGGAAGACAAGCATGCGAAAATGCTCGTATCCCACGACAGAAGAAAGGATTGCCTCCACAGAATTGTTGAAGACACGCTTTTTGTGGATTTTTCCAATTCGAAGAAAGTTAGAATATGACCCAATTTATATAAGGGGTGCGAAATTAGGCTGCCAACCTTGGAATTGACTCGACTAAAAATCTTGTGTTTTGTGCAAGTAAAGGTAGTCTCTTCCAAGCTTGCGCATGTAATCCCGGACCATATGGGCGTAAGCCCGTGCGTGCGCTTGGGAACCCAGGGTCTCACAATGGTAGAGGTGGTCTGATTTGCGCCAAAACATCCGGGCACGTCTTGAGCTTGCTTAACACCTCTGATATGAAGTGGGTATGACCGAGTTGTTATCCTTACAGACAGTGATCCCCTTGACAAGGTTTCGAACGTTAAAATGGGAACCTTAACAGTGGCTCATGTTACTATAGGAGGTATTCCCCTCCATAGGAACGGCATCTCTGATTCGATTTCTATAAAGGACCCTTCACGGTTCCCAACCTGACAGAATAACCAGCCAACATTCAGCTCCTCGAATTAGTATCGCTGTGTTTCACTGTACCTAATTCGGCTGACGCTAGACTGTTATCGGTATTTCCGACACAATGCAATTCCAGCTTCAACCTCTCCTTAACACCGACTTCCCCGAGATGGTGACGGGCATGTGGACATCATTCGAAAACCCCTTTTCTGGCATACTCCGCGCAGCTGCACCCATCTTGAATAATGACCGGGCCACCAGTCTCAATGCTAGTGTAGGCGTGCAACTCGCGCTACACAAAGCAGCGCAGCCGGAAAGTCACTGGATCAAAGTCATCGACGTAGACGCCGGAAACAAGTTGGCGGGAGCGGCACAATGGTTCGTGTATCGGCGAGATCCGTTTGAGGGAGGTGAGGAAATTGTCGCCGACTGGTGGCCCGAAGGCTTGGGGAGGGAGTATGCGACGCAAATATTTCGGCAAATGGATGCGCCCAGGGCGAAAATGGCAAGGAGACCGCATTTGTGTACGTTTTGTTATGGGCATTTTTATACTCCGCTGATAGCTTCAACGAACTGATGCATTGCTTGCCTGATTCGTGAACATATAGATCTACATATTATATTTACTCTGCCTGAATATCGAGGACATGGCGTGGGCAGGATGCTAATGGGATGGGGGACTCAGCAGGCTGACTCGCTAGGTTTAGAATGTTGGCTGGACGCAACCGACTACGGTCGACCGGTGTATGAGAAAAAAGGATTCATATATATCATGGATCATTCTCTTGAGCCTGGTATGGATGAAGAGAATATGTCAGCGGCCGAGATGGAAGAACTCAAGGGTTTGAGAGAGTCGGTGCCGCCGACTCATATGACTACAATGTGGAGGCCGAAGGGCGGGAGATATCTTGAAGGAGTGACGATAAAGCCATGGGAGGTAGAACCGTGCGAAGCGTGAGTGAGGAGAGGATCAACAATACCTCTAAGAAGCAAAATGCAATAGGATCTTTGATCATGATCATAGTTTATCGCCAGCTATCAATGATGATGATTTTGTACTCGCAATTAAAAGCTTTCCGTTGGTATTTCATTTTTTTACTGAAAATGGAAATCGCTCATCCAATCAAATGGGGCTGTTGGTTTAGTGGTATAATACCCGCTTAGCATGCGGGTGGTCCGGAGTTCGATTCTCCGACAGTCCAATATTTTTTTTTTTGTTTTCATTTTGTATGCTTTGGCACATTTTTGGAAAAAAAAAATTTTTTTATGTCAGTTGCTTCAGAATCATCCAAGAGCGAGGAAAAGTGGGAAGAAAAACATACTGGCCATTCTAATCTTTCGCATAGCAAGTGTCTCTTTCCTCGCCACAGATAATCCCCAGCAGTTGAGCTTCCCGCACCTCTCCGTTGACTGACTCATGGAACAAGTGCACTGTTGGAGTCGGCTTTCCCTCCAAGCTTGGCTCCGACTGACGTCAACCTGTAATACAATGGCCCAGTAGCAGGCGGCATGTCTTCTTGATCTCCTTTCAAACTACCCAAACGGGCCAACCTAAGCCTGGCTTCAGCCATGCTCAAAGAAGCCTAGAAGTAACCAACATTCACGGCCAACCTTGTTACCCGCGCAATAAGAATGCGATAAAAAAACACAAGGGTTCGATACGAATAAGAGGAATTTGGCTCTATGTCGTTGGCTTTCGCACTCGTATTCGGGTTTTACGTGCGAGCACTGGAGGCTTTGGTTAGAACATGGGCAGTGATTACGCCTGGCAAACACATTTCCTCTCGCAGAATATGAACAGTGATTTGATCTCTGATTGAGCTTGCGTCGCATACACCTCTCCATGTAGAGAGATGTCAAGTATGGCTGAGTTGGTTGGGACGGACCTAGTGTTGGAAACAAGAATATAAAACTGCGCGATATCCTTTCCTCTCTTTGTTCAGTGTTTCGACACCGAACATCATTTCATAGTCTTTGGCCTACAATTCATTCTTCTTTTCCTTTCCTAGATTCTTCCTTTGCACTCGAATTCCCTCCCTTCTGACGGCCCCGCTGGCTTTTAACGGAGTCCCTGAAGACACTTCATACCTCTTTCGCTTTGCAGTGAAGCTACGTTTGCTTTACTATTTTCCGACAACTGCTTCGCTCGATATTTAACAGGGACGCCGATACTTCAATCTTAGGATGGCCTCTGTGTGGGGGTGTACCATGGACACATGTCCGATCGAGGCGAGTCTGTTTGGCTACCGCCCATCACTCTCCGCGAATGTATTTTTCACCGCTTTCTTCGGTTTATGTGCGCTCGCTCAGACAGCCGAATTAGCTATATCACGAAATTATGCATTTTCTATCCCAGTTATACTCGGCGGTATATGCGAAGTTGCCGGTTACGTGGGCCGCATCCTTCTTTGGGACGACCCATTTAGTCAAGACGGATTTCTCATACAGATATGCTGTATAACAATCGCGCCCGCATTTTACTCTGCTGCGATATACTTCTGTATTGCGGATATCGTTCGCTTGCTCGGACCTCAAGTCTCCCGCTTGAAGCCTGCACAATACGCTTGGATATTCATCCCATGTGATTTGGTCAGTTTGGTCTTGCAAGGCACCGGGGGAGGACTCGCTAGCGTGGCATCTCAAGACGGTGGTGATCCTAAGCCTGGTACTAATGTTATGGTTGCTGGGCTGGCATTCCAAGTTTTCAGCCTCCTTGTCTTCATCCTTCTGGCTGTGGAGTTCCTCTGGCGCGTCCGAAATACCCGACGAAAAAGTATCAGCCAGAGTTCCTTTGACGAAAAGCCATCACCATCCCCGAGGCACAGAAAGCTACTTCTATTTGGATTTCCCTTTACTTTGGCTATTCTGTGCATATTTATTCGGTGCGCGTTTCGCGTTGCAGAGCTAAGCAATGGCTGGACTGGAGAATTGATTAGACATGAGGATACTTTTATTGCTTTAGAGGGAGCGTATGTGGTTTGCCCTACAGACCCCGTAAAATAACCCCTCTTTGCTAGCGAGGCTAACATGAACTTTTTTTCTTTCGTATACATAGGATGATCGCAGTATCCGCATTCGCCCTCAATATTTCCCACCCGAAACATCTCTCATCATAAGTTCTTAGTATTTTATATGGAATCGCTGCATTGTATAGAAATTTAGGATTCGTTGTTCTTTTGTTTTTATTTATCTTTAGCTTCACGACATGAATTGCCTTTGTAACTTATAGATCAACAGCGTTTGTCCAAGCGCTTTGAAGCTAACAAATGGAAAATTTCCAGAATGCTCTATGTCTAATATAAAAAGAGAACTAGCACGCCTGACTGTGACTTAACACAACATTGCCACTGGTTTGGTCAAATGTGTGATCGATTCAACTGTTATAATCGTCTTCTTTGCCCTGGAGTGATATGTGTTGGAATGATGCCAAGAGGACTCCTTAGTTTCCTAATCCGATTGGCCTAACGGACGCATCCCCGTCAGTCTGCGCCCCTCTGAATCAACGTCAGAAATGTCTCGTACATCGACGCAATACCTGACCAATTCATTTTCACAAATATTAAAAGACCATTCATGTCGGAAAAATGGCTGCCAGAGCACCAGCCGATGAACTCAAGAGGATTAGTGGTATGCCATTTGTCTTTTGAGCAACTTAGGAAGCGACACTAACAGAATCTAGCCAGAGTATCTGGAAAAGCCAGCCGCTCCACCGGTGCTAACGGAACCGCCAACGGCGATGCTGCAGAAGATTCCGGCGGAGAGTCTGATGACGACGCAGACGAACATGCCACTGAAGCTACTGAAGCCACTGCCACCGCCGAAGGCGGTTCTAAGAAAAAGAAGAACAAAAAGAAGAAGCCTAAGAGGAAAAAGAAGGCTTCCGCTGTCCAATCAGAGCCCCCATCAGTCCTTGTATCGCAATTGTTTCCAAACGGCAACTACCCTTCGGGTGAAGAGGTTGAATATGAGGATGCCAATCGGTATCGCACTACCAACGAAGAGAAGCGCCATCTGGACAACTTGAATAGCGATTTTCTCTCTGATTACCGCCAAGCCGCTGAGACGCATCGGCAGGTGCGTCGATGGGCACAGAAGAATATCAAGCCGGGCCAGACTCTCACCGAGATTGCCAACGATATTGAGGATAGTGTACGTCGTCTCGTGGGCCACGATGGTTTATCTGAAGGCGATGCTCTTGTTGCCGGCATGGGTTTCCCAACTGGCTTGAACATCGACGATATTGTTGCTCACTATAGCCCAAATGCAGGCAATAAGACCGTGCTTCAGCAAAACAATGTATTGAAGGTTGACATTGGTGTTCACGTGAATGGTCGTATCGTTGATAGCGCCTTCACGATGGCATTCGATCCTATGTATGATAACCTCCTCGCAGCCGTGAAGGACGCGACCAATACCGGCGTTCGCGAAGCAGGAATTGATGTTCGCCTTGGCGAGCTCGGTGGACTCATCCAGGAGGCGATGGAGAGCTATGAATGCGAGATAAACCGGACTACATACCCAATAAAGGCGATTCGCAACTTAGCTGGCCATAATATCTTACCGTACAGCATCCACGGCACCAAGAGCGTTCCTGCAATAGCAACAGACGATACTACCAAGATGGAAGAAGGCGATGTTTTTGCCATTGAAACCTTTGGCAGCACTGGTAGCGGCTGGGTTTACGATCAAGGTGAAATCTCGCATTACGGCCTATGTAAGGATACGCCAAAGGTGGACTTGCGCCTATCCTCGGCCAAATCATTATTGAAAGTTATCAAGAAGAATTTTGGCACCATTCCCTTCTGTCGGCGCTATCTGGACCGGCTGGGACAGGAAAAGTATCTTCTCGGAGTAAGATATCCCTAGTCATAAAGTATATAGCTGGAATGGCTAACAACTGGGCAGCTCAATAATCTCGTGAAATCCGGCATTGTTGAAGACTACCCGCCTTTTGTTGATAAGAAAGGGTCATACACAGCCCAATTTGAGCATGTAAGTACCCGCTATCAGTGCATTTGGATATCCCTATTAACGAAGTACACAGACCATTCTGCTCAGACCTACCGTGAAAGAAGTCATTTCTCGTGGAGAAGACTACTAAGTTAGGATTTGTCACGGGTAGGGTACACCAAGAGCGTGTTTTCATTTTTCAACAGTTTGTTGCAAAAGGGATTTGTGTAATTCAATATAGTACAAGTTGATTATCCTATCCTCACCAAATCATTTAAAGGCAATGCTCCATACTTTCGAACTGGTTTCTTTTTCGGGATACCGTACCAATCATTCTACCATAGGTACTCTGTCGTATTTACCCGTGTGTACGAAAATACAAACGGAACATCATCGGCCAATCGTCCCCCAAGTTTTTGGTTCTTGCCATAGATATGTGATATGTTGCGTTTAGGTCTTTTTTTCAAGTGCGAAAGTTACACCTAAGTGCAAGGTGGCCGACCGGTCGGTTGAGGTCCTGTTCCCCAAAATCTCCAATCCCTAATTTTCTGCTTTAGCCATGAGGATCAATTGCAAGCCTTTACTAGATACGAGCGGGAAGCCCTATTTTCCACTTCCTATGGTCGTATGTGTTTGTTTTTTGTTGGAAAAGCTTATGGTTGAAAGGGCAATGGACTTTGAAGGCCATTCATTATACATGAAAAGCAATATCCCCTAGTTTTCCAAAAGGAAAAGGGAAAACGGTCAAAGCTCATTGGAATAAGAATTTCGCTCGACTCCGTAATACTTTATTATTGACTTAAGGGTAGCCATACTCGTTGGGAGGGACGCAAATCGTAGCCCGAGGAATAGGAGTAGTACTGCGTAGCGCAGGTGGGCCTCCGCGCTTGGTGCGTATCATACCGTGCTACTCCGAAAAGGCGCTGACTTGTGGCTTGCCTTTTATATAGGAAAGACACTTTGTAGCAGCTTAATTGCATTCCCGGGGTTAAAGCTGACCAGGTAACCTAATACTCGGGGATCTTCTGACGAGCACTTTGAAAAAACTAGCCAGACGGAGAATGAAAGTAATGTTAACGCCAAGTCTAGCAAACGAGAAAAAGATTAGAATATATTTGATATTGACGTATTCTTCCTGCATCCAATTCATGTAGAGGAAATACCTCGACCCCTGATAATACCTAACAAGGGACCGGGGCATGTGAATCGATGACTAAGCAATGCGTCACCTCGGAAGTCCATGATGGGCGGACTTGGAGAGCTGCTTCAAACAATGAACGCTGCAACCGGCAAGCCTATGCATTCAACCACACTGGTGCTGAGAGTCAGTGTCCAAATGGTGGATTGATTTTGGCGTAGCAGGGTTGCGTGCTTCGTTCCTCTTTGCTACACCCCCCCCGCGGTCCTAACCTCCGACAGTTCAATAGGCACTTCATCCCCCTGGAGCTCGTCGCCGAAGCAGCCATGACGGCCCGACCGACGTCGCGTCTATTCGCCCTCACAGGCATGGTCATCTTCTTCATACTGACAATAACATTCTTCCGACAACAAGCACCATTGAGTCCTAAGGTGCGCGCCCCGGGTCATTTGGGCAATGTAGTACCGGGTGGTGATGTAGCAGATCGTATGCTGCAGGGAAATATAGTGATGCCCAAGTTGGGTAATGCGACCGCTAAGTAGGGAGATTTACGTTAGATGCTGGCGTAGTTAGAGCTCTGGGCTAATTATCCCTTTTGGTTTGTAGAGCTGAGCTCGGCCGCGCATCCTGGCGTTTGTTGCATACGATGATGGCGAGGTTTCCGGAGAAACCATCGAAAGAGGAGCAAGATGCTTTGCGATCATATATTTATCTTTTTGCAAGGTTATACCCCTGGTAAGTGCGGTGCAGTATCTTTGCTGCCAAAGCGGAAATGGCTGAGAGGTTGCCTTTAACAGTGGTGAATGCGCGGAACATTTCCAGCAGCACCTGAAAAAGTTCCCTCCTCAAGTATCCTCTCGCAATGCCGCTGCTGGATGGGCGTGCCACGTCCATAACGAAGTAAATAAGATGCTGAAGAAAGATATATTTGATTGTACCAAGTTGGGAGATTTCTATGACTGCGGGTGCAGCGATAAGCACGACAGCGCAAATAAACCCGAGGAGAAAAAGGAGGAAATACCACCTGGCAAACTGAATAAACTGACGGCTCTTGGCCGGGAATTTAACACTGATGTGCTATCACCAGTGGAGATTAATGATGAGCCGTAGGTATATCTTTCTCAGGTGCATTGTAAAGTTACTGACAATGATAGGCAAACTAATGGCTAAGCGAATTGGATTCTGACGATTTGTATTTGGTACTTTGACGAATGTATAATATTATGATGACCAGTTGTTTTTGGCGTTGGGCAGGAAATTTCGAACGCAACTACACAAGGAACAGGCATATTATCTACCCCAAATACGACTAGGAGAAGCTGGCCTCGGCTCGTTGATGCGGTTAATAAAACGGCTATGATGGGAGAAGTTTAGGTGAGCACGCATATACTGGGCATGACCGTTTGTTTCGATATCGGAAGAGTAGCCGGCGAGTGTCGTTTGAATGCCATCCAGGTCGAGGGGTTGCCATTTTTCAAGGATCACTCACAAGAAGAACGCCAGTGCAAACATCTATAGATAAAGAAGCAACCGGATTATGATTCCCCCCAAGTGTATTGACATTATCTATCCTTTAGAGTATAAACTAAGCAGCGGCTGAATGGACAACAAAGAAAAGAAACTCAAGTATTTGCGTGGAACCTCGGTCAAGCCACGTTTCAATTAATTGTTAGTGGTGGCTCTGTAGTCAACGAAGTTCCAAGCAGAAGATGGATCTAGCTCAACCGCAGCAGGTCCGTTTCAAAGGACTAGTTCAAACCTCGTGCTGCCAACCCAACAGGTGACATCCTGACCCGATAACGGAAGAGTGGACCCCAGTGATTACCTACCATGTCTGCACTGGAAATGGGCGCAAAATATGTGTATCAGACCAAGATAATTGCTCGTGTTGCAAGGTAGGGACACTGGGATAGCACACCCGTAAGCCTGCATGGGAAAGATCTGCAAGAGGTATTAAACGATGATATCAGAAAGATGTATGAATGTATGTACAGTACATACATGGCAAATCTCCTGGTAGCTGGGCTTGTTCTCGGGTTGGAAACCTCGGACTCCCATGTTCCTGAAACCTTTTAAAGGATATCAGTGGCTGTATTGTATGTAAGTACAGTGCATGCATTTTGTCTGGGGGTGCACATAGCTTTGTGTCATATTTCACGGGGGAAGGACTATAATGGTGGTCACCCTAGCCACCATTCGTTGATTCAACATCGCAAAAAGGCTGCGCTTAAATATTGTTTGAATGTGCGAGACACCATGTGACGAGGGCGTCTGTCTATAGAACAAGATAGTCAACCCTTCTTCAACCCGGAATCTGCGGCAAGAAAGTGGGAAAAGAAAGTTACGCATGATTAGTCCGTGACCGCCACCACAGTGGTCTTTGATAAATCCAACAAATCACTTGAGGATCGCATTCTGCCTCGCCAAGCGGATAAACTGGCTATTAACCGCCATGCGTAATAATGATAAGCAAGTCCATGACCCTTACATTCTCTGACCCTTTTCTTTTCTGAAATACCCCGTCTGCAGGACCTCCGCGATGTGATGCTGCTTGTTTCGGAGTCCTGGGTTTTTCTTCCTTTTCGCATGATGTTGATTGGACAAAGGGGCGGGTTTCTCGACGCTTGAATGGTTAGAAATCGACCCCAAGGGATGCCCAACTAACGACCCAACACACACCCTGTAGGCCGACATTGCTGCAGCAACGCGTCTTCTGACCCTGGCCGGCTTGTGTTCCCAACCACCTGCTATTTTTGCCTAGAATTTCGACAACGGGGCGCATACGTTGCAGAGCTGAATGGTTGTTTAAGGCGTAAATGTTGTAGAAAGTGTCAAAAGGGCGAACGTCTATGTCGCGAAGGACTCTTTAAGGTTGCGAAGAGAAGGTCAGCAGACCAATCGAGCCCTCACATTCCAATTCCCTTTTCCTCATTTCATCCTTATATATGTGTGTCGATCTTTTGTAGAATAATACTCCTGCTCAAGGACATTAATTCGTACTAGGAGGTGGTATTTGAAAATATCGCGGCCCATGACCCTCACAGTCGCATTGGTGAATGTTGCTGGCAGAAGTTGAAGCAACGAGGCTGAAACCCGTGAAGACTGAGAGCTAGGTCAATCAAGGTGAAAAGGGCGGATACGAAGACTGGTGCTTGGTTTGTGACGCGATAGGCTACAGGCGCCATCCCTGTGGCTAATATTAGTGCAGGACCTCCAGATTGACCGAAGGCCCAGGCGCCTAAAAAGTAGGTGGGAGGAGGAAGAGAAAGAGGGACAAAAACCAAGGGGAGGGACATTTCTTGTTTATTTATAATTTCGTCTTTATCTCTGCCGTCCGTCCTTTATCAGCTTTTTTGTGCTTTAGCCCTTTCATCCTTCGCAGTTGTTTGGTCGCCCTGTTTTTTCTGAAAAATATTTGTTGTCAGGCAGCAAAGCCCTCTTACCTCTCTTCCCTCTTCTTTTTTTACCTTCCCGCCTCACACTTTAATTTCCCAAAGCCATCTCACTCACCGACATTGCTTCCCTGACCATTGACAAGCCACTTGTGGGATCCAATATCCCCACCTGCGTCGCATCGAACACCTCAAGGAGACTGAGAAGGACTATTCGCCCTCTTTTGTTGGGCGCCTGTCTCCTCTGAGTCTCCTTCACCATGGTCTCCTTTCAATGCGAAGTGAGTTCCCCCCCAATCGTTTCACTCCCCGTTGCCCTGCCTGACAAGCTCCCTACATTTGCGCAATGAGTCGAACTAACGAGACTTCTCTTTCACTTGCGGATTGCAGGCTTGTGGTGACGTCTTCACCAAGAAGAAGCTCGATCCGCATCGAGGCCAGTGTCGCGGCGCGACCTTCACTTGCCTGGATTGCATGGTGCACTTCCAGGGCACGCAATACAGATCGCATACGGTACGTTATACGTGTTCTCGTGCTCTCTGGCCTTGGGCTGTCTTTTGAGTTTTATTTTTTATGATTATCTGTTCGCATTTACGCGCCCACATTTCTCGCGTTACCTTGCAGGTTGTGGGCACCAATGGGTTGTTTGGCTTAATACTCGTCGGCTGTTCTTGTGCATGGAGTGATAGCAGGGCCTGGTGATTCGTGTGCCCTACAGGAGATCGGACCCTCCCATCCCAACATCCACTTCGTGATTTATTATCGAATCGGATGTTATTGGGCGGTGCTCTTTGTGACCCTGCGCCGATAGGCTGCGGGGATAGCTGTTTGACAAGTCGAATTCTATTGAATCTGTGTTTACCATTACGATGGGCAAAAAACTAATTAATGGTGACCCGGTTGGTCGTTCGATCTTGACAGTCATGTATGTCAGAAGCCCAAAAATACCAGGGCGCTTTATACAAAGAGAAGCCCTCCAAAGTCCAGAAACGAAAAAAGACCGTGACTATTGTCGATCCCGTAGCAGAAAAAGCCCCCCGTAATCCTTACGTCGAAGATGCGACAGACGTTGATGATACCAGGCCTGGGAATGAACCTCCTCCACCTGCCCCGAGCCCTCCACCTGCGATACCAGAACCCCCATCAGTTACATTGTCGAAGGCAGTGAAGAAACAAAGCAAATCCCCGAATGTGTTCGACTTCCTTGTTCCAGAGGATGGCCCAAATGCGTCTAAGGTCTCCCTGGGAGGAACAACAAAGGAACAGATGAAGATGGTTGCGGATGCGCCAAAGCTTTTTGATATACCCAAGGAACTTACACGCATTACAGATGACCGGGAGGATGAGGATCCTGCCTACGATGTGGCATATGAGGAGAACGGCTTTTCTTACGGCACAGGTCCCATTCCTCCCGCTCCATACAACCAAGATTCGAATATATCCATGGAGTTTACGACACCTGGCAACCGGCGTAAAGAGCGCTCCAGGCGGGCTTACCCACCTCCGCTTGAACTCACTCGGACCAACAGTGATAAAAAAAGAAAGCGGGCCAATCCTGACAACATAACCACTCCGGCACAGCAGACCAGATTCGACGGTGACGTCTCGATGATGGATGCTCCTTCAAGCATGGTTGTCAATACTTCCACGCCAGCTCTTAACCACTCGGGCCTGACTGGAGGCTTGAACCGGATGGTGATGACTTATTCAGAGTCTCCAGATTCCCCCAATTATAGAAGTGACCATGAATATCAAAATGGCGATCGTTATCCACACCCAATATCACCAATCAAGCGAACTCGTCGACACAAAGAGTCAAATGATGAAAATGGCCTTGGCATTTCTGTTAAAGGCCGCTCAGGTAAGCTTATGTCAATGCTAGGCAGTGCCGCAGACTTTTCCTCGATAGAGGGCAGGAGTAACGATCCAGTATCAAAAGCTATCGTTCGTACACATCGACGCAACTCACCAGACGGCGAAAAGGACCAAACCGTGCATGTGCGAAAACACAAACGCCACCGTGTTCGCCAGCAGGAGACCGTGAAATCGTCTAAATCAAAACGTAGAACCAGTGATCCTCCCACTATCGACGGTGAGGGTGAATGGGACGATTACGAAGATGAACCACCACGACGGCTTGAAGCAATCGACTATCGACGAAACAGCGACTCTGAGGATCGCTCGCGTTCCCCGCGCGGGAGCGCAATGTCCAAAGCCAAGGATTTAGATAACCAAGTCATAATCTACAAGAATGGTAAAGACGAATCTGAGGACTTTGAGCGGCTTAAGCGCGAAAGAGCGAATCTTTTCCTATCGCTCGTTAATAAGGGCCCCGAAAGCGAGCGAGGTTGCTCGATTCACAAGATTCTGAAGCGGCTCCACCGCGACCAGGGTTCCTCCATGGGCTCGGAAGAGCGAGACCCAAAGGAAGGTGGGGAGCGAGGGAGAGGTCGAGGCCGGAGAAGAAATCGAGCGACAGATAGGGACAAGAAAGATGTAGAAGAGCAGGATTTGTGGAGGATGTTGAGGTTGAAGAAGAATGAGAGAGGGGAGGTGGTGGTATTCTTGCAGCCTAACACCTGATGAACCTTTGCAATGTTTGCCGAACACTCCTTTCAATTTAATACAAATGCTTTTGTCTTTATTTTGTGCTTTTATTTATCTGTTTTGGTGCCTTGGATTTCCTTTGGATCTTAGCATACCATTTTGTCTTGTTGCATCTTTGTTAGGAATACACACGCATCTTGGAAAATCCTATCAGTTGTTCAGAGCTCGCTGGCACTACGCAGTGACTTGAACGAAAACCTAATACTTTCTTGCTGCTTGATTAATTGACGTTCATAGTTAATGTTATTCGTTCCTTTTGAATGTTTTTTGAGAGTTTCCTTTAGTAACATAGCACCTTCCCATCCTCTCCCCAGGGTGGTGATTAGACATTTATATTAGAATGCTATACCTAGGATCCTGAAGTTCGTAAGCGCTTCAGTCTAAGTTTTGATGTCGAGTAACCTTGATTTCCTCGTAATTTGATCGGACACGGTACATCTGAATTTCGTCTTTGGTGATACGGATTCTCTGATCGGAAATGCTTCCATGCAAGGATTCTGAGCAAAAATAAGCTCCCAAGGTATCATGGGTCTTATAGCTCTTTATTTTCCGTTCCTTTATGATCTGCAACTCAAGAATCACAGCGTGTGGCTTTGTACTGGGTATTGCTGTAACCACTCCTTCTTGGTTAAACATTCTGCATTTGCATTTAGGAATGTAGTAATTTTGGCATTCAGCTCTAAGGCCTGATGAGTATAACCTTCTCCATTGGCGGATATCCAGTATATCTTACCTTCGATGGCCATCTCCCTTTTAGCCTGCAGGGAGTAATGATCGCCAAATTCGTGAACTAGAATGAGACCATCTGGTAGTGGGGTTTCTATATACTATCTTAGCAACAAGAAGTAGAAGGAGGAGGAGAAGGAGGGAACCGAGTATACGTAGACAAACGGGCCCCTAAGAGACCGGATTATACTTTGCAACCTAGCAGAATTTGGGCGCATTGAAGCGCCATTGGGAACTAGGGAGAGTACTCCGTGATCAGTTCTGTATTCACGGCAATGGTACGTCTGATTGATAATGGCTAATACAAATATACGTGGCTGGGTTAGGAGCTCTTGGCTGAACTTTCCCGCCCTCTGTTAGAAGGTCAAATAGCCCTTGTGGCCTCAACGGCCCTGGTCTCGGAGACGGACTGGGTAGCCGATATTTATGCGGAATAGCTGAGTTGGGAGCTTGGTATAGGATTGAATGACACGATTTGACATTTTGACGTGGTGGAAGAGCTAGTTAGTTAAGAGCTAGAGACGCAACGATGGTGGGCATATGAAGTAGATGTAAAAGAATACTGCAAAGGGGTAGTAGTTACAACAATGGTTTGACGAAATTTCAACAGCATCGACCCAGTAATTTAGGCATGGATAACTAGCCCTAATCAACGGCCCAAAGCAATGCGATAAACAAACTATGCAAACACATGGACTCTGGTCTTGCGTTTGTTCTGATATGCGCCCATCCCTTTACCTCCGATCAGGACATGACCTTTGGATGCTGTCAAAATGAACATGCTAGATGAAGAAATTTTTTTTTCATTCGCCAGAGGCATTCTCCTTTTTATGTTATTTTATTATCGAACTTTGCCATCCGACTTGTAGAGGGGTGAGAGTCAGGCCCAATGCTTAGAGCCATTCGTCGAATCCTGTGGCGAGTGCTAGTTCAGCAGCACAACACCTGAGCCATAGATGCCTTTCGTATGTGCCTGTTCATTCAAAGTTTCCGGCAACGCTATTTCGGGTTCAGCTACAGCGAGAATCATTGTTATATGATATGTCTCTTCAACAAGAGGATTGGGAATATGAGGATGGGGTTGACGTATCCAGTGATGGACTCGTTCATCCCAAAATTACGTTGGATGGTACTTTGAGATAGCATTTCTTCTTGTCCCCCACATTATATCTTCTTCTTGCAACTCTCCTCGTTTCAAATGGCTCTCTATTTATGCCGAATACACATCTGATGCAGGAGTTGACACGAAAGTCCTTTGATGCGTACTTGGAAACTCTAGACAACGGCGAACCTCCAGCCAACCCTCACTATCTATGTATACCAAAAGGTGAGTTCTATGCCTTAGTTAGTAAAGCAAAGTCTAACAAATGAGTTGAATCCAGGAACTCTTGCTCCCTACTCTTTATCTCTTTTCCGTGAGCAAGCATCTCGCTTCAGCTTACAACCTTCGCATCCCACGTCGTTGGCCAGTATGTTTGATTACTCCAACAACATCGCCACTACTAATTTTGGCATTCATAGAATTGAATAAGAAACTCACTGAATTTTACCTCAAGGAGGGTCACATATTCAATGCTGGAGAATGGCAGGAGAATAACCCGTATAGTGAAGCAATGTTCGATGATTCTGAGGATTGGTTGAGTAAATAGTTCGGAATATCTCTTCTTCCTTGCAAATCGAGTCATCGACTTTGATAACAAAGCAATGAAGCCTAGACTGGCTTGCATGTGGAGCTGTTTCGACTCCACATAATGCTTGCAGCTCAGCAACTGAAGCCGGCTGTGATAAATTTATCCCTAATCTCACGACATTTAAAAAATTTGCACCTCCAAAAGCGCTGAGGCAGTGTGGCAGTTTTTTTTGAGCCTATGAACTTATCCAAAATTGTATACGGAGTAGATATCCTCAAATTGAACGTTCCAAAAATAGTCCCGTGGTTTTGTTCTTTGAGCTTGGCAATTATGGATTCAAAGTTAGTTGACGCCACCCATGACTCAGCAGCCGGCGGTTGCCTTCTTTTGGATATCAGAATTTCGTCCAGCTCAGCGTCTCTCAGATATTTGCCGCTTCTCTTCGTTCATTTCTCTTCTTCCAGCCCAAAATCTTCATCAAGCCCTTTTTATTAATTCTTGCACGCAGTCGTTTCCAGTATCTGTTTTTCTATTTCTTTTAACTCTTCATAGAGGCTGTTTTTTTGAAGCCTCCTAAACATTTTCTTAATCGAAGCTCAGGACATTGATAGGCAATTTCAACGCATTATTTATCTTATATCTTAAAAACGAAGTTACCTTTGGATTTTCTCCTCTTCGGAAGCAAAGCGCCGAACTAACAGTATACCAAAAGATAAGGCGGATAAATACGCTGAACGCAGCGTTTGGAGAATGGCTGCCCCCGCTATTCAGAGCTCGCAGAATCCAGGACACCGACACGGAGATGGCCTAGAACACAACGATTTAAATAGAGGTGGTCGTGGGTCCCGTGGCAGAAGAAGGAACCGTGCCGGTCGTGGTGGACGTGACAGGCGTGGTAGTTCGCATCCTACACCTAGTGATGATCGAGGTTCGCAGCATCCAGTGAGGAGTAGAGGGAGAGCTGGGGGGCTCGGTGACAGAGGAGAAAGAAGGCCACAACATATTAATGCTGCGCGAGTAGATCCTGGCTCTGGGAGAATTTTTACCGGCCAATTAACCAGACACAATGACCCCGAAAATACCGTCGACCGCCACCCTCAGAGAATAACTAATAATACTGGAAATGATCCCCCATCCCTTCGAGCCGACGCTCCAGTGTTTCTTCCCGGGCAATCTTCGAATTCCACACCGTCAAACCTTCATCCGCCCACCCAACCATCACAAGCCGAACCAAAGCAGCGTAGACCTCAAAAGGTGAAATCCATGGCTGAGGATATTGCCACTCGTACGCACGAAGATATACAAAATGGGTTCTATGAATGTCCAATTTGTACTTCCGAACTGGGAAGACGATCGAAAGTATGGTCGTGCAAACAGTGTTGGACCGTTTTTCACTTGAGTTGTATTAAAAAGTGGTCAAACAATGAAGGATCGGCGATGGAGCGGCCTAGGGGCGATGATCAGGAAATTCCAGAATATCGCCCTCGACAGTGGAGATGTCCCGGTTGCAATTTGCCGCAAGACGTACTGCCGTCAATCTACAGTTGTTGGTGTGAGAAGGAGATCGACCCGAGACCGTTGCCTGGTTTACCTCCACACTCCTGTGGTCAAACGTGCTCTAAGTCTCGAAACGGTTGCCCACATCCGTGCAACTCAGTCTGTCATGCTGGCCCATGCGCTCCTTGCCAAGCCATGGGTCCAGCTCAACGCTGCTTTTGCGAGCGTCATGAATCTACGAAAAGATGTGTCGATACTGACTATGCTAAAGGATGGAGCTGCATGGAGGTTTGTGGCGCAGTTCTTCCCTGCCTACGTCACACGTGTCAGCGCCCTTGTCACCAAGGGCTGTGCGGCGCCTGTGAGGAATCGGTTCAAGCCAAGTGTTATTGTGGGAAGGTAACTAAAGACATGCGTTGTAGAGAGAGGGGTGAGGAGAAAGAAAGCGAACGCGGAGTTGAAATAAAAGAAGGTCCTGGAGAGTCCTTAACATGGACCGGATCATTCGCTTGCCAAGCCACTTGTGACCGTCTCTACGATTGTGGCATACATCGCTGCCGACAATCATGTCACCCTCAAACCCGGGTAGTACCGCACTGCCCGAGTTCCCCAGATGTGGTTAAATATTGCCAATGTGGGAAATCGCTTCTTTCAGATATCCCAAATGCTAAACCCCGAAATACATGCGAAGACCCGATTCCCACATGTGAGAAGCCTTGTGGAAAAGTCCTGCCGTGCAAGCATACCTGTCCAAAAGTATGCCATACCGGTCAATGTCCGTCATGTCTCCTTATAGTTGACATTAAATGTCGTTGCGGCCGTACAACTTCGAAATCACTCTGCCACCAGGGCTTTGATGCGCCACCCCATTGCTTACGAGTTTGCAAAGCCACAATGAACTGTGGCCGTCATACGTGCGGGGAACGGTGCTGCCCAGGCGAGCGCCGTTCAATAGAACGACAAGCTGCTAAGCGAAAACTTAAACCGTTTTCTCTTCGTCCTCAACAGACGCTTGAGGATATTGAAGCTGAGCATATATGCACCCGAGTTTGTAACAGAACTCTTAAATGTTCCAAACACAATTGTCAGGAATTATGCCATAAAGGTGCCTGCAAAACATGTCCCGAAGCCATTTTTGAAGAAGTGTCGTGTCATTGTGGTAGAACGGTTCTTCAGCCGCCGCTTCCTTGTGGCACCACCGCCCCGTCGTGTCACTTTAATTGCGAGAGACCTAAGCCGTGTGGTCATCCGCAAACCCCCCATAATTGTCACATGGACGATGAAAATTGTCCAAAGTGCCCCTATTTGGTTGAAAAGAAGTGTCTTTGCGGAAGAATCTCGTCGAAACAACCGTGTTCGCAGCCCAACGGGCAATGTGCCTTCATTTGCCCGAAGCCCTCCAAATGTGGTGCGCATGCATGCCAACTGTTCTGTCATAGGCCAGGGGAATGTGCAGATTCCAGAGGGCCTTGTCAGAAGACATGTGGAAAGCGTCTAAAATTCTGCGGACATTCCTGTCCAGAACGTTGTCATGCCCCGTATCCATGCCCTGAGTCGACTCCATGCGCGTCTCGGGTGACTGTTACTTGCGCATGTGGGAGAATTACTGAGGAAAAGAAGTGTGGCTCAACCCGCGACAAACCAAGATCATCTTGTGAGCAATTAAAATGCGATGATGAATGTGCTCGATTAAACCGAAACCGCAACTTAGCTTCCGCTTTAAATATTGATATAGATCCCGTGACAACTACGGCTACTAGCACGCATTCAGGGTCGCAAGACCCGAATGCTCTACCCTATTCTGACGAAACCCTTGACATATACATTCAGATATCTTCTTCTTCAACTCTGGCGACTCTTCAAGGGTATGAAGCAACCCTTCATTCGCTCGCCACGCAAAAGACTCAAAAGTCAACCCGTTTCCCGCCATGTCGTTCTCCACTCCGCGCATTTATCCACTCTCTGGCAGCAGACTGGGGATTTCAATCTGAAAGCTTTGACCCTGAGCCAGTTCGACATGTCTTCGTATACAAAACTCCTGGCTGGGCCTCACCAGGCATTTCCGCTGCTAGCCCAACCAGGATTGGAATTCGCGGTTTAAGTATTATTGAATGCATTAAGCTACGAGACCGCGAACGCGCCAGAGAGAAAGAAGCTCGGAGAGTAGCAGCTGCAAAAGCGAGGCTTGAAGCCGAACAGGCAAACGATGAATGGACAATCACAGAGCAGAAAGATGAAAATGGTTGGTCAAAAGTGGTAACCAGAAAGAAGCCGCAGTGGTGGAGTGACAATGACGTGCAAGACGTTGCATCAACCCCAACGCAATCTAGGCCAAGTGAAGGAAGTAGCAGTACAGGTTTTGGGAATGGCAGGTTTGGTAGCCTTATTTTAAAAAGTGGTGTTGGCAGGGGTAAGGAGATGGCTACATCGAATTCTCGACCGTCCTCATCGGATGAGTCAAGGAAGCCCGTTAATATTGAAAATGTTGTTGATGACTGGGAGAAGGAGATTGAGAAAGAAGAGGGAGAGGAAGAAGAAAAGGAGGAAGAGAACGAAAAGCAGGGGGCGGCTGATTTCTCTCCGGCCGAGGAACAGTGTGGGACTGGGGCTTTGAAGGGTAAAGTGATCCCTATGTGTTGAGCGAGGGCTTTTGTAGCTGAAAATTGAGTGTTCTCGGGTTAGTACGCGATGAGGTGAGAAAGTTAGAGAGTTAGGCCATCGTATCAGTACCAAAGATTCGCTCAAGCACTCTCCTCCGTTTTTTGTCCGTAGCCGAATTTCTCGGAGGCAGGAAGTTGGAAACGGCTTGGTGATGGTAGGACTATGGCACAGTGTTTGGTCGCGAGAGGGAAGCGATGTTACTCTGCTTTGGCTGGTTCATCATGGAAATCCTCCGACGCAACAACTTCCACGTCATGTATGCGGAGAAATATCTCCAGAATTCTGATCGAGCCCATTTTGAGTGTTCTCCATTAGAATCTAGTTCAAGCATGGAATGGGTCTAATAGCGCGATGACGTAAAAACTGGGGAGCGCGCGCTTGCGTTCCTCATGGCGATACGAACGGAGAGTCAACGAGGTGGATTTGCGGGGGTTGGAAACAATTCCGAAAGCGCCGAGATTGGAGCCACTGACTCGCATCGCGGAGTATTGGTAAACACTATGTGCTGAAAGAAATTATAGGGCTTCTTGGGTGTTAGTTAATCGTTGAATGTGTAGAGTTGAAATTTCGGATGCTCTTGACATGATTGCCCAATTCTGGGTGCCGATAGGGTCACTTGACCGGCAAAAAAGAAGAAAAAGAAACGAAAAATGCAAGAATGAGATCCTGCGATCTTCGATTGGAGATACCCCTGTTGATGCCTGACCAAAAAGCTCGGGATGCTTGTTAGTTATTGTCGTGTTGGAGGAGAATCCGGGGTCAAAGAAGCACAGGGATGCTGGACGAAGAACCCGATATTCTGCGCTTTTCGAGCAGCTTTCTGTGGTGCGAACTCACCGAGCGTGCCTATCGCCGAGAACTGCAACCCAGAGTCATCAACGGTTAGCTCGAGGCTGCTGGCGAAAGGAGACAAGTTTTCTTTTTTTTCCCTCTAAAGAAGCTCAAGGGACGTTCGTTAAATTGACTAGTAAACTGACTAGTTTCGAACCAGCCGTCGAGCTTTACGTAACTCATCTTCTCTCCGCTTCGGCCTTGCTACTGTCGAAATTCCTTGTGCGCATTTTTCTCAGCTGTTATCGTCATTTCTGTCTTCATATACCCCGTTGGACTTGATTAGACTGCTTTTTCTGCCTTTCTTCTCCCCACTGGCGCCAGAACCACGTTGCAACGCCTGGTTTTAAGCTCGCGCCACCAATTGATAGACTTTGATCCAGAAAATCTTGACTGAGATACGATATTGCTCTGTCTGGTCTGATGCAACGTTGATCCATCCCATTGTCCCATTTTTGCTCTCTCTCTCTCTCTCTCTCTCCATACCCTCTTTCCTGCCAGGAGGAGTTTTGTCGAGCTAACGGGACCAGCGACCAGGGTTTGGCAAGGTAACCCCCGCGGTAACCCATCGGCTCTCAACCGTTTCCCAGTCAAAAAGGATTTCTATTTAATCCCTGGCACCCCGCGCGGAAGGCCGAAAGGTCTTCCCCTCTTTCTTCTTTCTTTAGAATGCTACGCGGCCTCATCATCATGCTTTCTCCCGCCGTATTTATTGTCTGCGTTGGGTTTTACATCTTTTCTTCGTTCGCCACTTTATCTGGCGCAACGCCGATCAGATGGCGTCCTTCATCTTACCCATGGATGAATCCTGGGTATAGCAAGCCGGGCTCCGGCCAGGAGATTGATGCCTGGGCAAAACATGATCATCAACTGGGAGCTGTCTCTAGCGAGAGCTCAATATGCAGCGGATTCGGTATTGACATGCTGAAACTCGGTGGAAACGCCGCTGATGCTGTAGGTCCTTTCCAACGTTTTCGCACCATAGTTGTTAAAGTATTTGCGAATCAAGTGCTGATTTCCTATGACTGTAGATGGTTGCCACGGTCTTCTGCATTGGAACAGTTGGTGCGTAGTCAATCCTTCATTTTTTATAAAAGTTGAATTCTCAAGCTGAACAAGTCCATAGCGATGTACCATAGCGGCATTGGTGGCGGAGGATTTATGCTTATCCGTACTCCAAATAACAATTATGAATTCGTCGACTTTCGCGAAACTGCTCCTGCCGCGGCGTTTCAGGACATGTATAAGAACAATACTATTGCTTCGGAGATAGGCGGCCTAGCAAGGTAGGCTCATGCAGACACTCCGAGTGCAGGTACCTGAAGTCTGGATACTAAACAACTTCGCGAATCAGTGGCGTTCCCGGCGAGGTTCGAGGACTGGAATATCTGCATAAAAAATACGGTCTTCTTCCATGGCGTTTGGTAATGCAACCCGCAATCCATATTGCCCGCTACGGATTCCCTGTCACCACAGATTTGGTTCATTACATGGAGGAATCCACCGACGAGTATGGGGATTTCCTAACGAGCAACCCGACTTGGGCGCTTGATTTTGCTCCCAACGGTACTCGTCTCGGCCTTGGAGATATCATCACACGGAAACGATACGCAAACACCCTCGAGGCGATTGCAAACCACGGAGCGGATGCATTCTACACTGGTGCTATCGCAGGGACTATGGTCAACGCACTCCAAGCGCATAATGGAACCATGACCGTGGAGGACCTGAAGAATTACAAGGTTGACATTAGGGAAACTACGCAAATCGATTACAGAGGATTCAAAATCACAAGCACATCGGCCCCGTCAAGTGGACCCATTCTTTTGAGTGCTTTAAACATCGTTAATGGCTATGACGATTTCTTCGCGCCAGGAAACGTGAATCTAAGCACTCATCGCTTGGATGAAGCAATCCGCTTTGCATACGGCCAAGTGAGTCTCTTACCTGTTTATTATGCTTGGTTTTGCTGATTCATTTCGCAGCGAACGCACATGGGAGATCCGCGTTTTGTTGAAGGCCTTGAGGATTTCCAGAAGAAGATTCTCGAAGCATCCGTCTCCAATAAGATTCGGGGAAGAATTCTGGATTCGCGTACTCAAAATATCTCTGCATACGACCCAGATGGTTTCGAAAGTCTTGAAACGTATGTTATCCCGAGATCAAGGCAATCTAAGCCGAAGGGGGCTAACTCTACTTAATAGTCCCGGAACGTCGCATATATCCACAGCCGATCGAACCGGTTTCGCTGTGTCTCTGACAACAACCGTTAATTTGTACTTTGGCAGTAAAGTCATGGTCCCCGAGACCGGCATCATCATGAACAACGAGATGAATGATTTCTCCATCCCTGGCGCCAGCAACGCGTTCGGTTACCGCCCTTCTCCATCCAACTACATTCGCCCAGGAAAACGTCCTCTTTCGTCCATCTGCCCAGCCATCGTCACCCATCCAAACGGAACAATGTACTTCATCACTGGCGCCGCCGGTGGATCTAAAATCATCACATCCACCCTCCAAAGTATCGTAAACGTTGTTGACCGCCAAATGACTGCGCCACAAGCCCTAGCGGAGCCTCGCTTACACGATCAACTCGTCCCCAACAAGGTAATATTCGAATGGTCTTATGACAACTCCACCGTCGCATTCATGCAGGAACGTGGACACAATGTCTCCTGGGTGTCGCAGGCAGGAAGTAATGTGCAGTCTATCAAGGTGTTGTCGAACGGAACATTCGAAGCAGCGGGTGAACCGCGACAGCTCAACTCTGGTGGGTTAGCAATTTAGGGGGAAAAAAAGGTGGAAGATCTCTCTCTCTCTGTCTCTCTCTTTTTCGGCCTCTTTGATTTATGCCGCGATATATATACGATATAGATCAGCGTCTCGACGCTTGACCATACGGGTGATCATGATTTTCGATGACTTAATGAGTTCGTTCCCTTAACCAAAAAGAAGAAAAAGAAAGTTCCGTCGCTGGGCAAGATATATAAACATGTATATATACCATATACCATATATGGAGAGATATTTCAAAATACAAAAGCCGTTCACATGTTGAAAATTGACATATCCTAATACTAAATCTTTAGCGGGAGCCTCCGGGCGGGAGGACTGGCATGAGATGTCAAACCAATAAAAATAAGGGAAGGCTTTTTGAAGACCAAAAAGTTAATGACCAAGCTGAGACTCGAACTCAGGACCTTTTCGGTGTTAACGAAACGTGATAACCAACTACACCACTCGGCCTTGCTTATGTGATTGGTTTTATTTTTTTCTTTCATTCAGTATCAAATTGAAATGTAGTTTTAAAGCGAAGACCCGAAATGAAAATGTTGTCAGGACGGGATCTCATAGTTATCATCTGGTGGTGAGCGACCACTAGAGGACGTTCGCTTTTGGTTGAGTGGTAATGATAGTTTTTCTCAACGCCATAAAATGCACAATCACATAGGAATCTCGCATTATCATTAGGCTACGTACAGTATCTCCTTTATACACGAAAAGATTGATTTGCCAGATGATGGAAACGAAGGACAAGAAGAGAATGCATTTCCAATAACTTCATGTGTTTCAAGGGGGGCAGAGGCAAAGACCTCGTCGGCAGGAACTACGAGAGCATCCCATATGGCCTATCCACTGAAAGAAAACAAAAAGAGGTTATGCAATAATAAGAGCGGCACCAAGTCCCATCATAGCTGCAATGCCCGCATTAGCCGTTTCTACCGGTGCACCCCCGGTAGGAGAGGTTGTGGAAGTAGTCGATGTGGTCGAGCTACTCGTACTCGAACTTGTCGTTGTTACAGAAGTAGCCGTGGTGATTGCCCCGATGGGTGTTGCTGGGAGTAGAGCGATGGTAGAAGTTGGCGTCGGTTGGCCACTTGTGAATGGATCGGTGGATACCGACGAGGCACCTGCGAAAGCAACAGGCTGTTGACTAGCACCGGGTTCGGGTTTCACGGTAGTATTATCAGGATTCAAAACGCTAGGAAAATGGGGGTGTTAGTTGTTAATGATAAAACGATCGAAATAGCTGGTTGACTCACTCCGAGATTACGTGTGCGACTCCGTTATTCACCAAAAGGTCCGTTGATATGATTTTAGCGGAATTCACAAACGCAGTGCCATTAATGACCGACAACGTGAGGTCTTCTCCTGCCTCAGTGGATAGAGTTTGATTTTTCATATCTACTGAATATAGTATTTGGCTTTTCGTGACGTGGTAACCCGAAATACGGGAAATGTCATTTGTTGACATGTTGGATAAGACAGAGCCGACCCTCCTGAAGCCCTCATTGGACGGGATGAAGACGGTGATATCCTTCGGCAAGTTGAACGTGTCAATGTTATTGCCCTTAGATACGGCGCCAACAAAGCTGGTGAGATTGGCCATGAATGCAGTGAATGTCACTCTTTGAGGCAGCGTCAAGACTTGATTAATAATGTGTAGTATCCCGTTGTCAAAAGAGCGCGACTGTCAGCATCACTGTTAGTGCGGCATTTGCAAAACTATTGCTGGGGATATTGATACCTGGTTAACGAACTGCGCATCGTCATTGAGGCCACTATAGCAATGGACAACACTATCGTTTTGCTGGACGGCGCGGATGACTTGACCCGTAGTGACATTGGTAAATGTACTCTCATTCAAGAAGCTAGAAATGAATCTGCTCTTGTTTGTAAAGTCACTAGTATTGTATGTGCCTTTGAAGATGTGATATTGCAAGATTCCACTAATTAAAGACATGTTGCCCAGAGGGACGGATCCATTTGGCTGCACGCGAACTAAATCTCCGAAAGCATCATCATTAGGGGCAAAGATAGTGACGTTGCTAGGGGTATTAAACATGGACTCGAGAGTCGAGTTCTGGGAGATATAAGTTGACATATTGGAGAGCTGGGAAATATTTGAAATTGTCTCGGAGAAATTGAGAGCCCAAGATCCGCTGGCCAAAAAGGCCGCGATGGCGGCGTGCTTGACATTCATGTCTTAATTGCAAAAAATCAAACCGCGGAGTTTTCAGGAAGACAAGAAATCATCTAAGATGAAATCGTAGGCAGAATCGAGAAACACAGAAGGTCTCTGTCTCCAAAGCCAATTCCACTGGGAGATGAGGTCATCCAAGTGGTGTGAGCACCAGTCGACTGGACTGACCGGAACGGCGGATTCAGCCCAACCGTAAAGGAAACCAAGGTTAAAAGCAACCACATGTATAATTTCGGAGTAGGGCCTAGAGGAAATCGGGTTGACACATAGTATTGAGCAACAGGCCCGGTCGGGATTGTTCTCGGCATCTGACTTTGTTCACTGCAGCTCTGCTGGGAGAGAGAATCCCAATGGCTGGCCGGTAAGCTCAATTGACAAAAGGGCATTAAGTTGGAAATGCATCCTCAAGCAGCCTGAATGGGCTTTCGTGGAATCGGCTGGTGCCGGTAAGGGCAAAGAACCACGGAAGCCATTTATGATCCCTATGCAACCAAAAAGCAGCCACGCTTAGTTATGCAAACGAAACAAACACTGTTTAGCAATGGAAAAGGCAGAATTAGGGGCTGCACTTGCAAAACCCTTCTCCAGGTTGATTGAGAAAAATGATGTGTTTCAAAAGAGGTTAAGCGTGATGAGGAAAGTTGCCTCTAGACGAAAAGGATATGCGGCGATATGTTTAACTAGTAACTAGTAGTTACCCCGGAAAAGGAGGGGAAGTGAAGCAGGTGAATTAGGAATCAAAGCTGCAAAAGCTTTCTCGGTTAAAAGGCATCGCAGCTGATATGACATGGATTTGATAGCGACTCCGTTATGACCTGGGACTCAGACAAAGAAGCCCTTGACTGACGAAAGCTCACAAACTTGAAAGCACCCCCAGCTTTTCTCTCAGCCGACTACCAGTTATTAGTTGGTTTACAAGGGAGCTCTTCCGGCTTGGCTATCATCGAGCGGCACAGCCTGCATAAGCTCTCGTCCATCCTCCTGGCCTGGAACCAACAGGCTCTCATTATGAGCACCCTTGTTACCGTTGGTAACAACCGTGCGTATCCTTTCGCCAACTCAACCGCCAGCTCGGGGTGAGCTCTCTCTAGTTCAATTCATCGCCGGCCCAGACTCAACCAACCCTTTGACCCGTGTCAGACTGACAATTTTTTCGCCTACTCACGGATGTCTCTAGTTGTTTGTCCAAGGAAGAGCCAAAGCTGACCTGATAATTTGCCCAACCCTTGCTTGGGGGCTGGTGGCTGGTGGCTTCACCTTCACCGGCACCAGCGAACCCCTCTTGTGCTCCTGCAGCTTCAATTGACCCAGGCGGACATGGCTCTACGGAGTGCCGTGCAGGTAGTTAAATATCGACCGCTTTTCTTCCTTCTCCTCGGTGTGTTGCTTGTGTTCTCTATGTCTTTAGCCTCCAGCTCTCACTATTTCCGATTTACTCCATCAAAAGTGCAACGTCAAACCCAACTCTAAAACCATGCCTGATATCGGCGAGACCCTGTGGAAATGGCGATGTAAAGTCGCCCCTCCCAAACCCCCCTTTTCCGAGAACTCTGATGACTCCGCCGAGCCAGTTGAAGACGTCGGTACAGATGCTGTGATCAAAACCTTGTACGAGGGCAAATCGGGTGGGTGGCTGGACTACCCCCCCAGACAACCAAGCAAGAGCGCTGCCAAAGCCCAGGATCGCGTTGCCATTATAATATACAAGGCCAAGGATGACGAAAAGCCAACCATCGGGGGCCTTTACCAACTGAAGTATCACAAAATTGATATCCAAAGCGGCGTCCTAATCTTAGCCCTCAAGGATATTTTGGAGAAACAGGATGTCTATCTCGAGCCTACGGAGGTCGCCACTTTCAGCGATCCGTTCCAGCAGCTGTATTTCTGCCACGACGATATCATAGAGCTGTACACGAACCTCAAAGGATCAACTATCCTACGTTCCCACCTCGGGCTCCTGACCCGACTATTGAATGATATGTTTGGAGCCACCAAAGCTCGCGTAAAGCATCTACAAGCCAGTGGTCTAGCGTCCATTGCGCTCGCCTGGACTTACTTCCCCAAGGATACCCTCATTTATACCTGGGAGTCCAACTGCGAATCTTTGGCCAAAGTAGTACACACCGAGTATAAAGATACAGATAGAAAACGCGAGTTAGTTGTTACTTGCAAGTTCATAGCCTTCGATGGCAAGCATTACATGTGGGAGCAAAAGGCGATAACGATCTGTCACTTCTCTGGGAATAAGCCCATTACGGACCTCGAATGTTATCCTTTGCAATTTCATAAGGATCCCCAAAGTGTGAGATTTGCGTTAGCCACGAGGGCTAGAAGAGCTCTTGAATTTCAGAATGTGACATATTGCACGTACACGGGTATCGCTTGGACGCCAGAAAGAAAATATAATGTATGCCGTCGCTCCGAATGAAAAATACGTTGATATCTAATGTAATTTTTTAGGTTGACGGTAGAATCATTGTTGACGTCGTCGGATACAACAAACACTGCCTAGACCAGGGGAAGAAGGAACCGAAAAGTCCCAATGCGGAAGAGATGATACGGCTCCCTGGAGAACTTGAAAGGTCATATGAGACAAAGCCGTCGCCCACGGCTCGCAAGCATAGTCCTCAGGCACAGAGAAACAGAGTGCTACCTGAGGACAACGTGTGTACGACAAGCTCTACGCCCGCGTCTAGCAGGCATCTATCGGAGGAGGCTCGGGCTAGAAATAAGCAAAGGATGTTAGAGAGAGATGACCTTTATCTGATTTCGCCAGTGATTCAGGGGTTTACACTGAAAGATAAAGAGTGGGGTAAGTGACATGCTAGAGAGGTATGTACAGACTTTTGACTGACCGGTTGCAGTAAACTTTTATGTTCAACACACTAAACCCATAGCATGGAACGACGAAGCGTACGACCATTTGGTATATGACGCACAGCAAAAGGACTTGGTGTTATCTTTTGTTGAAAACCATCAGGGTGTGAGTCGAGTGGATGCCGATGTCATTAGTGGAAAAGGTATCATATGAAGAATTTCCACGATCAAGATCGTTAATAGTAGCTGACATGTCTTCAAGGAGAGGGATTGATAATTCTTCTCAGCGGGCCTCCCGGTACCGGTAAAACATTAATGGCTGAAGCGGGTGAGGCCATCCTTTATCTATCTAGTTTCGATAGGCGGATACTAACTTCGGGCTAGTCGCTGATCGGAGTCGTCGACCATTGTTGTATCTTCAAGCTGAAGATCTCGGCATTCAAGCAGCTCAGCTGGGGAGAAATCTAAAGGCGGCCTTCAAAATGGCAACAGAGTGGGGTGCTGTCATTCTGCTTGATGAAGCGGACGTCTTTTTGGCCAAGCGCAACCCTAACGATATCTCAAGGAACGAGCTCGTTTCTATTTTCTTGCGCGAGCTCGAGTACTACCGTGGAATTATTTTCCTTACAACAAATTTATTGAACACCATTGACAGTGCTTTCAGATCACGTATTGATCTCCACCTTGTATTCAATGAATTGACGCCAGAATCAAGGGTAGTGGTTTGGCGAAAGTTCTTGGAACGGCTGCCGCCTATGGCCCCCAGAGTTGGAGAGGAGGGGACTCGAAGTGCGATGGAGAATATTGGCCACGATCATTTGAAAGAGTTGGCGATGTGGCAGCTGAATGGACGGGAGATCAAGAATGTGGTGAAGCTAGCCAAGGCGTGGTGTGATGCCAAAGGCTATGACCTGACTTTGACAAGGGTTGAGAGTGCTATCAATGCCACCGCTCCGAATTGCTTGAAACGGGATCATACCGCGGCGGTAGATCTTTATGATTAGGTGAGGTGTTACTTAGCAACGCGTCGAGTTTATGGCAAGATGGCATGCGGATCCTGTTCAATTGGCTTGTGATAGTCTAGTAAGCAATTTGCCTAACAGTAATGATATTTCTCGGACGTTTTGGATGAATTACTGTGCTTAGAATTGTGGTTAAGCTTGTTGGATACCACCATGGACGTTAGCCTTTTTTTTGAGTACCAAACTGCAACCGTACACTGCGCGTCCCAAACTAGTTAGCAAAAGTTTTCCATTTGGGAGAGTATGCCGGATAATGCTCCCTCCAAGTAGAATACTAACTGTGCTTTGTAACGTAATCAATCACTCAACGGGCCACATCACTCAACGGGCCACTTTCCCAACCTCAAGCACCTACTGCATTCAATCCTCAATTTTTCAACCACCATGAAAGATCAAGCCTCTGATCAAGAAAGAAGGCTTTTTTTAGCTATTCAAGCTTTGAAAACCAAGCAAATTTCCAGTGTACAAGCTGCCGCTAAGGCCTACCATGTCCCTTGAACCACCCTTACCCAGTGAATGAATGGAAGACTTCCACATGTGGAATCTCAGCCTCAACAGCAGAAATTAACTCCTCTTGAAGAAGAAGCTCTAGTTCAATGGATAATATCCATGGATGAGAGAGGTCTACCCCTGTGAATCACACATGTACAAGATATGGCAATTGAACTACTCAAGGCCCACAAATCTACTATCCCATCTACCA
>LJPJ01000230.1:0-275902 GCA_001430935.1 Amauroascus verrucosus
TAATGTAATTTAATTAGTGGTTGCTGAGCATAAGATATTTTGGATTAAAGTCTAGTCAGTTGAAATATTTGAATTGGGAATTACGTGATATGTAATTTGGTTTAATCAGCTAGTTGAATTCAGTTGACATGTTACTATCTATATTTCTCTCTCTGGTCGTCCTCGGATTCCTAGCACAGACGATCAATCCCACTGTTTGAAACCGTCGAATCCTTCCTGAAGAAAATCCCGCCTCTTTTGTTTCAATCTTGAAGGGAATACTCCTTATTCCTTCGTATCAGCTTGAACGAGTCCCTGCATTTGAAGTGCCACGTTGTTGGAATATTAGAAAGGCTGGTGTGGTGCGAAGGTCTTTTTGGCGGGGAGGGTGATTGCTTTCTGTAACTAGTATCCATTTTGATGCTTATCTCAAGTGAAACTAATTTGATGACCATCCTTTTTCCCCCCCCTCCTGCAAGGACTTTTTCGCTTCTTAAAACATCAGGCTATGTATTATTGAGGCTCCCTTTGGGGGGAGTATATCTCGCTCTCTGCTCGCCGTTCTAGATCGGCGGGCGAAGGGGTGAAGGGGTGAAGGGGTGACGGGGTGACAGGAAGACGGTCACAATATCCCAAAATAGGTTTCAAGCCCGCTCGGGTAACTATGTTGTTTCTTCCGCGACTTTGCGGAGTATTTGGTCAACTAACTATCAGTGCGTGAAGGAGTGTGTGTTTGCCCTTTTCTTTCTTTCTTTTTTTCCCCCCATCCCTAAGTTAATCATGTACTAAAACTCCGCGAATGTGTGGTGGTAGGTAGACGACATGTAACTAGTAGTAACTGACTATTGCGTCTGAGGCCCAAAAAAAAAAAATTAAAAAAAATAAATATCAACATCCTGGGACTTATTTCTGCCGTCCCAAACGGCGAATTTGCCCATGCCGTTCGTGGAGTGTCCAGGGACGGAGGAGTTTGACTAGTAAGTGACTGACTGACTGAACGGTTACCTAGACTGGAACACGCAGAGCAAGGAATCGCAATGTAGTATCCAACCCCCCCCCCCCCAAAAACAAAGAGAGGCCGAACTACTAACTAGTGGGCAACATCTCAAGATGCACAGTTTTCAGATCCCAAACTATTGTGAAAAAAAAAAAAAAGAGGCCAAGTCTAGACAATCCTACAATTCTAAGCGGTTTGCATGACAGGATGCGATAGGACTTTTACTAGGATATTTCGCTGGGATCCAGCGATCCCCCGCCCCCTCGGCGGCGTTAGTTAATTGCACACTCCGCGGCTTGACTGCTCGAGAAATTTAGTGGTAACCGACCAAGTAACCAGTTGAGATCGTGCCGAAAGGAGCAACGGATTCAGCACTACACCAAGTTCTCCCCTCAAGGAAATAACTCCATCTGCACAGTCAACCAGAGTGCATTTTGTTATTGCAGTCAACTAGTCAGTTAGTGAGTTATCGCGTTGCGACGCTCTTCAACTAACAAACAAAACATCCCGCACAACAATAACAATCTGTAGCTAACAGCGACGTTAGCCAATCGGGTTCCGACATTAAGCGCCAGAAAAGCATTTTTTTTTCCTTTACTCAAGGATGATCGCATCAAAATGCAAGGGAGAAGAAAACAAACGTTGAGGAATTACGAATGTATCAACGAACTATCTCTGTTTTGGCGAATCACCACTCATTGCTGGGGCCTGTTTACATGTTGGAAAGGGGGCGAAGCTTGGAGTATGAGATGCAAAATGCCAAAAAATGCTTGAAACATCCTGACCAAGACCTCCTCGACCCCAAAACAAATCATCGTGAATGTGTGATTGGGCTGGTTTGGCGGCGGTGACAGGGAATCTGGCCTGGCGTTTCTCGTCGCTGCGCCCCCCCTTCCCCGACAAAAACGATTTTCTCTCCCGGCCCCAACACCAGAAATAGCATCGGGGGTCACTGACTTAGTTGCTTGGCGGGGGGGGGCTGATGGGCCAAAAAGATCAACGAGCTAATAGCTAGTTAGCGTGGGATGGGTTTTTTGGTTCAAGCTTGATCAGCAAACTAACTAATTGGTTAATTAACCCAGTTCATGATTTCGCAAAGCCCCGGGACGGACAACAGATTCTGTTCCGTGCAGTGAAAATCATCTCGGTCGAGTTAGTTAGTTAGCTACTTTAACTTACTGCAACCCATTGCTCTTTAATGACTCAGCTCAATGCCGTTGAACGGAAAACTTGCTCCGGTTACCGAAGGGAAAAGTCTCACGTAGCATCACGCTAGACGCCCATCGGGGGCCCGGCGTTGAGGTGCAAAGAAGCGCGCGAACTTGGCGGGGACTGCCGATCATGAGAAACCGAGATGTGTAGCTTATAACCTATGGAGGAAGGGAGCGCAAGTTGGCCCGGTTTTGGGGTCCTCTTGAAGGAGTGGGATTTCAAATAGCGTGACGCAGGTTGAAGAAACATGAAACAATCAATCACATTGTGATCCGATTCGAAAGCAGTGAAGATCAAGAAGACGCTTGGGAATGGGGGGAAGGGGGTTTGGAACAACAGTCGAAGATGCGCCGGGAACAACTACTTGACTCGTGGAGATGCAGCGTATACTTCATCTTCGGCTGTTGGAGTTTGTGATAATAATTAGTACTATATGGGTTATGTGGTTATGTGGTTATAACAGCACTCACTGTCCTTGCGACAACTTGAGGCGTGCGTAACTAGTAGTTAACTACTTGCGTCCATCGTGCTTCGCATACATATCCGCAGCTTCGTCGCTCTACAGGTAGGAACGCAAGGGGTCGTTATGGCTAACTTGGTTAATCTGCTTCAGTCAGCTAATATCAACTTGATATCAGCTGTCTACTATCAACCAGTCAACCAGTTCAGTTATAGGGTTAATTAAAGCTGAAGAGAGGCCAGGTCAAGCAAGGGGCGTTGGTTTGACTAAGTTGATTAGTTACTTTTGGTGGCCTTGACTTCACTTTCGTCGCCTAACGAGTCAGTTTACTCAGTTTTACCCCTCCCTATTCCTTAGTCAATTCTAGACAGTGGCTTAACGCACTCCTCTTGCCTCCCTTCTCTGTCTCTCTCTTCTCTCACATCTACTCTCAATTCAAATATCATCACATTATCTATCTTCGTCATGCTCGTTCCACAACTGCACCTAATCGGTCGCACCGGGGGGCCGGCTTGACGAGCTCGACTCGAGTACGGGACTCGCGTCAGCTACGAGCCCTTAAAGAAAAAAAAAAAACAAAAAAAAGGAAAAGATCCATTCTTGCGGTCAGCACGGAATCATCCAGCCCACCCCGTTTTTATACTTATCATGTACTATTCTGGCTTTCCCGGAGATACTTGCGTTTTCGAGTAGATTGGGCTAATTTGCATCACAACCGGTCATTGACAAGCCGCATCCCTGGTAACATGAGCGCCGTATTGCGGCGGGGGTACATGATTTAGTTAACCCCCCAAGGGTGTAGAGTAGTTACTTTAGGGAAAAGCGAGGGAGAAAAAAAAAAAAAAAAAAATTCCCGCATCCCATCAACCCCGGTCATCTGAGCCTGCGAGACAATCAGGGCTTCGCAGGAATAACTCCGGAAATCCCATCCTGCAAGGGAATCCACGGAGGAACATACTATATGCAGAACACGCCCTTGAGCCCTTGAACCCTTGAACCCTTGCCTGCCAACCCACCACCCAAGCAACCCCCCCGCCTCTCTGCACTACGCATCGCCCTCCACTGTCCCAAGAATAAGACGATATCTATAGCCCATGACTCCTTCAAGGATTGAGAATGTTTATTCTTCCTTGCTGCATATATACATTAAATCGAAACAGGTGCTTGTATGTATTTCTCCCTTCTTCGTCATCTTCTTCTTTTTCTTCTTCATCCGTAAGTTATAGGACCATCCCTCTTCCATCCTTTCTCTTCACCCTCGCTCCACCACAACGATCTTCCCTCTTGTTTTATTTTGTGCGTTCTCCATTGTCCCCATACACTATCATTCAATCAATATCCCTATTTCCTATTCCAGAGACTGAACTTTGCTTGTGTAGAAAAGAAGGTTCAGTCCACTTCGAAACGGCCCGGCTGAAAGAGAAGGGCCGAAACGGGCTGTCGATAAAGGTTGTTAGCCAGAATAGGGATCTCATTTCAAGGCTGTCCGGCGATCATGCTAAGGTGAGTCTTGACAAGAATGATTTGTTGCTTGTCTCCTTCTGATCATTGTTGTATTGTTCCCCTTGTCCATTGTGTGCCTTTCTTTTCAATGCACTATTCAATCGTCTCTTCATCAGCAAAGAAGAGACGAGCCAATGTAGACGAAGCTTGCCGTTCTCTTCCTCTCCATCCTTTGAAGCATTGCATCAACTTCCAAGGCAAGCCTTCCTTTTACGCCCTGCTTGCCTCTTACGCCTTGGGAACTAGAGAGTTTGGGTGCCATTTTTTTTTTTTTTTTTTTTTTTTAAGTGCATTGAATCGTTACTCGACCGAGTTGGGTGGAGGTTTCCATACTCCTCCTATTCTTTCAGTCCTTGCGAAATAAAAGTCGAGCATTCTCAATCTTCAAAACCGACATTGACCGTCTACAGGGGATAGGTGCCTTGTGTGTTGATCTCAATAATGCCTTGTTCAGACTATCTCCCAAATCCAATGCTACTCCCTATGGGTGAACCGGAGAACAAGGCTTTGAAAAAACAACCGCTCCCTCGGCCGGCGGCTTGGTCCAAGTCCCCACGTTCTCAACAATTGCAATCTACACACCGAAAGTCGATCAAGTCTGTCCACGGCGATGCGAAGGGCTCAAAGAAAAATATCTCCGGCTCACAAAAAGTTGAAATCGTGAAGTCCATATGGCAAGTAAACATGCCATTTTTGCATTCAAATGCCCCTGTGGGTGCAGCCATCGATTACTTCCACAAAAGCGACTACTCAATGATGAGTGGCGAGCGAGTTGAACCGCACCAATCAAGTTCTCAGTTCGTTCACCGCGCAAATACTATGAGTGTGTGCAGAGAGCGGGTGAGGCCAGGGAGACTTGACACGCGCATGAAAAACTCGCCTGTAGAGCCTGGTTCAGCCCACGAAAAACTACCAAGGAGTCACCTCCCGCAATCCTATTATCCACCCGTGCGGAGCCGTACAGAGCACAGGCCAAACTGGCAGGAGAAGAGCACGCCCAAAATCAAGGCCGCAGAGCTTCACTACTCAAAGATCAACACTGAATCCGTTTCGCCTCTAACCGAAAGAGCTTGGTCTGGCTCTCCTGAAGGGAACGCCCCCTCTTCTTTCGCTGGTCGCACTTCCGTTACATGCCCTCTCTCTGCCGACTCCTCGCAACAATTTCAATTCTTTCCTTCTTCGAAAATTAGCCATTCCCCAGTGCACGGCCGTTCGCCATTTCAAAATTCTCCTAATCTAGGATCCGGTGCATCGTCAGCAGGTTTTAGCACTAGTCAGACCCCAAACCTGAACGGCGCAAAATCCTCAAGATCAAGCTTTGAGATATTTCCGGACGTAATATATCACATTAACACTGTTGATGGTGTTTCGCCCGCCAAGGGCTATGATCTCATCTCTCCAATCTCCGCTGGGGTTTTTGACGACAGTCCGCGTTTGAAAAGGAACCCAACCTTTATAAAGCAACGATCAATAAGAGAATCTAAAATGAAGCCTCTGCCTCCAGCGCCTGAAATGCCTGTCGCTCCTTTAGTGATCCGCGGTGAAACGCTTGTAAGACCCTCAGACGGAAGTCGCAGCCAATCGCACCAGGATGAACCTGTATTCCTGCCCCAAAACCCCAACGCTTCCGATCTAGACAGCCTCGACGAAGCCTTTCGGCGCTCTGGGCTCCTCGAGGACGATTCTATGAGTACTCATTCCCCGTCTCTGCGAGAGGCAACAGAACAGCTGGAGAAGCAACTATCGCGAATGTCTTCCACTGCTTCACTCATCAACCAAAGCTGTGAGCTTCCTGACCCTGGTCAGGCCACTAGCAAGGACAGGGGTGACAGGGGTCTTAACGAACCCCCTCATCAGGATTGTCCAACCCTGGCAAACGACGCGCATGCCAAGCCACCACATGCCGCTGTATCACACCCTAGCGGACTTTCCAGGATAAGATCACCCAAGCATTCAAGCTCATATATTGGGGTCAAGGATTTTGCTCTTCGCCGAAGTATCACGCTATCTGCACAAAATCTGCGGGAAGCACAAATCAATATCCAGCAATTGAAACATCACCATTCTTCTGACAATATTTCAAAAAGCTCACACGCAACTCTTTCCCATTCTCGGAGTATTTCTCTTGAAGACCCTTCCTGTGCTCTCAGTCGAACTCAAACGAAGCGAGAACCAAGTGCAGAGTATCCTTCTCGCATACGGTTACCTCGCATGAGAGCTGCCGCTGAACACTCTTCTGAGTCAAGTCGAGAGCTTGTAAATCTTAGTGTTGTTGTTGAATCACCTTGCGAAGGTGAAAACCTTCGCGTCGATGCTATGAGCGACAAGGAAGCATCTTCAAATAATACCGAGAACTTCATCGCTGAATTGAGCAGCACCAGAGAAGAGGAAATCCCGGAACGGCTACGAACACCACAATCACAGCAATCAGGGGCAAAATCTCTGCCTGAGCGGTTGTACCTCTTTCCGCATTTGCTTGAGGTTTACACTGCTTCTTGTACCCCCTCCAGGGCATCTGCTGTACACGAACAATTGACCAATGATATCCCCGCGACAGTAGCAGAGGCCATCATTCTTCGGATAGTCGAGAGCGTCGATACCCTTGAAGAGCTATTCAATCTTGCTGTTCTAAATCGAGCATTTTACAGCATATTTAAGAAGAATGAGTTGCCTCTTATCAAAGGTACTCTATTCCGCATGTCCCCCGCTGCGTGGGAATTGCGCGAGATGAGTCCGCCATGGGAAGATGACGACTATGACGTTGGAATCGTGGACAGGCCAGTACCTGAATACACACCCAATTCATACATTTGCCATTATATGAGAGATCTCTGTACAATGGTGTCTCTGAAATGGCTGATATTAGTTCGATGCGAGTCACTCCTGCGGCCGGAGACAATCAGAGCACTGGCAGGACAGGATGAAGAGCGATCAGCCGAAGTTGATGACGCATTTTGGAGAGTTTGGACGTTTTGCCGACTCTTTGGCTGCGGAAAAGGTCGTGAAGAGGACATTGCTGCTCAAGCAGATTGGCTAAGTGGTGGGAAACTGGCGCGGTTGCATACCCGAAATTCGAGCACGGTTCTTACTTGTCCATTAGCTGTGGGCAGTGTCCTGATTTATCCCCCGGAGGGGTTCGCAAGAGGTAATGATGATGGCTTGACGGCGGCGCAACTGTACGATATGATGGAAATCTGGACCTGCCTAGGAGTTTTAGTGCAGGTTTTTTATGGAAAGAATGATTTAGCTCGTGAATATGGTGTGTTCGACGGCTCAGATGTTAAACCAGGGGATGTTGCCGCAGAGGATGCCTTGCTCGGTAAGACAACACATTCCCAGTCACCCTGAATTTTTTTGCAACTCTAATATACACTAACGAACTGTAGAAAGCTGGACACAATATCTCTTGACCCTTGGACCATCAGGGATTCTCACGCTAAGCAGTTTAAACCCAGATACACCTATTGAGACCATGTTCGCTCGTGCTCAATCTTTAGGCTGGACAAAATGGACTAGTCCAACGAAAGCGAAGAGCGGATCCAACCGATCTTTCCTTAAAGAAGCTGTTTCCCGCGTATATGATAATCAACTCGTGAGAGGAGAACGGGTGCCACGCTTTCATACACCAAAGCTCACACAGGACTCATCGCCTCGTAGGACACGATCCTCGAGCCCTAAGCGACGGCCACGGTCATATTCCGCCGGGGCCAACATTTCCAGGCAACGTCGGCGAGAATTTGCCACTGAGCTCCGTCGAAGAAGACAAGAGATGAAAGAACAAGCTGCTCAGCATAATACTGTAGGCCCAGACACGGAGGAAAGACCTATTTCAAAATTTCAAGAAGTCATTCGGAGACTAAACGGGTCCCCCGCCAATCCCTCATCCGAGCATTGCACATCAAACACGAAACAACAACAACAACAACAACCACCCCCCCTAACTTCTACAAATGCTCCCAACGCAGCCACCACTCCGTGCATCGTCGTTACGAACCGCAGCGCTGAGGTCGAGGAGAAGATTTCCCAGGGTCGTCACCCTTCTCCTTCCCCTGCTACATATCAAAGACGCAGCCGAACCCCGGCTCCCACCTTCATTGACCCCGCCGACAAGGCGCTGCATAAGCTTGTCTATGAACTGGGCTTTAGCGAGGCGGACGCCAAGTGGGCGCTTAAATGCACTGATACGGGATTGTCACTGGACGTGGAAGCCGCTATTGACCTGTTGCTTCCTAAAAATGGAAGACGGACCGGTTGTGGTGGTGTAGTCGGGAATTGCGGCAGTAAGTGCTCGGTGAATGGGGGCCACTCACCGTCGTTGTCGTCGTCGACGTCGTCGAAGTTCCATACGAAGAAATCGAAGACGACTGGGAGTACAGATCTTTTACATAAGCCTACTTGGAGGTGGGCGTGAATTTTTGGGGCTTTGTTATATTTTTTTTTTGTGTTATCTGCTTTGTGGATTGGGGGTCGGTCGTATATATGTGCCGTCTCACACGTTGTCTCGTTGATTGATGATTGCCGACAGTGTTGTATATTTTACCTGTTGTCCCTTGATTCACTTCATTTTTCTTCTTCTTCTTCTTTTTTTGGGCCAAGCCTGTCGTCTTATCTCTTGTGTTTAGAGCTCTTTTTATTTTCTCCATTTTTTTACTCTGCTTGATTCACACATACACATTAGCAAAAGCCATTCATCTATCTGTTTCGGAATTTTATACAATATAGAAAAAAAGACAATTCTTCTATGACACTTAAGAGCCTCTTATAAACAAATGATGGTAATAATTTAGCCCGGTCAAAATTTTAGCTGCAACTGCCGTTCGGATTCTGACGAGAAACTCGGTTCGAATTCGCAGAGCGCGCGGTTTGTTGAGGGAGAAAAAAAAAAAAAAATACTACCTTAGATGTCAAAGATCAGATGGATTTACTAGTAGCCTTTTAAATGCTGGAGTTGCGTAAGCTGCTGACGCTGCCAGCTTCCCCTTGAGCAGGTCCCCCCCTCCCCTACTAGACAAACTTGCGACTATTCATCGGATTCCTGCTGCCTGGGGGGAAGGAAGTAACTATAGGGTGGCGGGGGAAAAAGAAGATCCAATATAATGGGCCTTGGTAGTTACGGTTTATTGATATTGAATCCTGCTTCCATGTTTGCTTTTCTCCTTCTTTTTGGGTAATAATTAAAGAGGTCGCATAAATTGAAAATTCTTTGAGCAAAGAGATCATGCGAAAGTTGTTTGTCTGGTTGGGTTGGATTGATATTGAAAACTATTAATAGTTAACTAACTCTGGAGTATTTGGCTGAATATTCAGTTGTTGCCCAGTTGCGTCACCGCAGTCACATGTCGTAGCTGCTCGACTGACAGTAGCAGCAAACGCCCAATTCAATCCTCCAAGCAGCAATGACATCTGTCTCGAGCGCCATTTGAGAATTAACAGTATTTAGATCTTTCGATTGAGGCATCACCGGGCAGCCCTAGTTAGTTGGTTAATATAGCTCGATTGCCAACCAACCAAGCAAAGCCCGGTGTCATGGCTGGTCGTTCCACCACGCAGTTCACTCCGCCGCCCTCCCCGCCTTCACCTTCAGCTTCATTCTACGACATTAGCGACGATGAAGAGGGCGAGTACAACACCATCACGCATACCAAGACGGGAAAAGGAGTTAAGCTCTTGTTTTCAAAAAGCAAGGTCTGGTTATTTTTTTCCTCTTTCTCTTTCTCTTTCCCTTTCCCTTTTCCTTTTTTTTTTTTTTTTTCTCTTTTTAATTTTTGGCGAAAGGTTCCAAAGAGAGTCTTTTGGAGGTTAATATGTAGTAATTATGATGTAGGTCTACGTACACCCTTCTCCGTCGTCGAAAGACAATATACCGGGCTTTATTGCTTTGATTCAACAGAAGCCCTCCCCGACCGACGATGGCGAAAACAGGCCTAGTTCCTCGTCCTCGTCCAAATCCGCCAGCGCCTCTACCTATCTCCTCGCTTGGGTGCCGGAATCATCTTTGGGGGATGCCTATAGCACATATGTCAAAGTAGACCTCTCGGACAATTCTTCGCCTCCGCGGCAATCGTACCTTGTACCGCCATTGCCAACCATAACATCGCACGGGGACTCTATCGGTCTATATGCCTTTGCCATCCCCTTAGATCAGATATACTCCCTATTGGTCCGCCCACCGAGCATAGGTTGGTGGTTTGGTAGTGTGGTCATCAATACAAGGGCGGGAGATAGTTCGCCGGCTTTGTTCTTTCATGATAGTGAATGCGAATCGACAATTCTACAAAAGAAGAAGCGAACGAAGGAGAGCTTTGACCCTTTTGAAGATGGACATATGTTCTGGGGAGGGGATGAAGTTCTGAGGTGGGTAAAGAGGTATGCGGATGTTTATCGCTCTGGGGCAGACCCAAGCGTTTATCTGATCAACCCATCGGAAGAAGACAAGACTTCATTTGGCCATTTGACAGCTACAGTTGACAAAGCGGGTAAATCTCCTGAGAACACTACTCAAGCGGGGGCACCCAAGCCGCAACGAGAAGCGGAAATGGATCCGTTTACTAAAGCTTTGAAAGAAGCGAGATGGAAGGTTCTGGAGCAGTTTAGCAAAATCACCACGTTTACAAGGCGCACGGCGCAGGATCTTGCTGATAACCCAAGGGTACCGCCGCAAGTGAGACGTCTGATGAGGAATCCAGAAATACAAACGCTTCAGGATGAGTTTGATAGTGCACGGTTATATCTGGCACGATGGGCTATGGGGATTGCAGAGCAGAGCGAACGTGAGAGAAACCAGCGAATATGGACTGCAAGGGATGTCCTGGCCATGGAGGATAGTTCTGTCGGCGAGTTTGAAATACTGAACATGGAAGCTGCGAATATGACAATAAGTGAGAGGCGAAAACTTGTTACAAAGGAGGAGTGGAATAGCTGGTTCGACTCGGTTACAGGGCGGTTACACATTACCCCCGATGAGGCGAAAGAACGGGTTTTCCATGGCGGACTCGATCCTAATGATGGTGTGCGGAGAGAGGCTTGGCTTTTCCTTCTTGGTGTATACTCGTGGGATAGCACTGAAGATGACCGAAAGGCTATCATGAATTCGAAAAGAGATGAGTATGTCCGGCTTAAAGGAGGCTGGTGGGAACGGATGGTGGAGGGAACGGCTACAGAGGAATATGAATGGTGGAAAGAACAAAAGAATCGAATAGGTCTGTATCCTTCCTTGCAGCTTAATTTTACCTGTTTGGAATCGACGTAGTCTTGAAGGCTGACGATGACCATCCCTGGGGATTTGAAATTCAGAGAAGGATGTTCATCGTACAGATCGTAACATACCACTCTTTGCAGGAGAAGACATCCCTCACCCAGACCCTGACTCTCCTTTTGCGGAATCTGGGACAAATGTCCATTTAGAGCAAATGAAAGATATGCTTCTGACATACAACGAATATAACCGCGATCTGGGTTATGTTCAGGGCATGAGTGATCTTCTCGCTCCAATTTATGCTGTCATGCAAGACGACGCCGTGGCATTTTGGGGTTTCGTTGGCTTCATGGAAAGAATGGTAATATTTTACAATGCTAAATTTCCTTCAATACTTGGATCAACTAGTTAACTTTTTATTTTATAGGAGCGAAATTTTCTCCGCGATCAATCAGGCATGCGAGAACAGTTGCTTACTCTCGACCAACTTGTACAACTCATGGACCCGCAGCTTTATCTCCATCTTCAAAAAACAGAGAGCACGAATTTCTTCTTCTTTTTCCGCATGTTCCTCGTATGGTTCAAGCGAGAGTTCGAGTGGGTGGATATCCTACGTCTTTGGGAAGCTCTCTGGACGGATTATCTATCCAGCAATTTTCACGTTTTCATCGCCCTCGCGATATTAGAGAAACACAGAGATGTCATCATCGCGCATCTACACCATTTCGACGAGATTTTAAAATACAGTAAGTTTCTTTCAACATTCCATTTTTGCCATTAAACGCCTCAATTCTTTGCTCCTCTTCTCATGTTGGGCCCACGACAAAATCTAACCACGGATAAAACGCCACCCACAGTCAACGAACTCTCCAACACAATAGACCTAATTCCCATCCTAAGCAGAGCAGAAGCTCTTTTCCGTCACTTCCAGAAAAAAGTCGAAACTATTGATAAAAAGTACAACTTTCCAAGCGCGCCTGTGCGTCAGCGCAAACCCATCATCCCATCCGATTCGACAAATCAGTCGCTACAACCTCTTGCACCCTCACAGCGCCGCCTTGCTCGTCCGGCGTCGTCGTCGTCCTCACCAACAGCATCTCACGTTGTTTCCGCCAGTGGTGTCCGGGAACCTGTAGGAAGAGCTCCTCCCACCAGTCAGCAGCATTCTAGCGCCGGTACTGACGCAGTACAAGTTATCTCCCCGCTTCTTCGGAAGCTGTTGAGTAAAGAAGTGCCACGTTTTGAGAGAAGCAAGCCGGTTGACTGTGCTAGTTAGGAAGAGTTATTTCGTGGGTTTTCTGTTGTTATGTCTACCTGTATCATTCTTTTGTTGTGAGACATTGCGGATCTTTTTTCATTTTTTTGCAGGTATCCTGTGTTCTCTGGAATTTTATAAGCTATGATGGTTTCTGGAGCGAGTTATGTATGTCTTTAGTGCTATCTACGATCATGTTTAGTTATTATTCCGTATATATTGATTGTATTATTGTTCGCATGTATAGGCTAAATATAGGGCCAATGCAACCAGCCAGTCTATAAACTTGCTCAAAGTCAAGGCTCAATAAGAAGCCCAAAATATTCCCAATTGCAAACGCCGAAAGAGCCAGGGAGCTTCACAGGGTATAGATATAAGTGCCTAGAAATTTAAGAAATGATGTTGATGCCAATGCACCTTGCAAACCACAACAAATAGATTAGCAAAAATGTTAGAAAAGGGGACGCTGCAAAGGCCATGCAGAAAATATTTCGAGAAATAAGCATACTGGCGACTGAGCAATTTATCATCCACATGAAACCGAGAAAAGAACCGCGATATGCACCAGGCATTTGGTCAACACCGGAAAAAAAAAGAAAAGAAGGGAGAAGACTTTAGGAAACGCCATTATATCAGTAATGCCGGATCAAGCTTCCACGCCAATAACGCTAACTATGTAGCCGCCAAGTTCAAACCAAGATCCTGTTTAACAAGAATATACCGAAATCAATGAAAACTTAAATGAAAAATGGAGAAAACGTAACAGAACTTAGTGAAGAAGGAGGTGGGAAGGAGAAAGAGTCATCCTCATAGGGTATTGTTGAAATATCAAGCCCTTCCTTTGTTCAAACCCTTCAAAAAGACGCGTTTGCTCGCGGAGCCTCCTTGCCCGTTAGAGTGGCCAGCAAAATCACTAACTCGTCTTGCATTCGGTTCAAGCCGGCCCTTGAATTGTGGTGCATTTTCTGCCATCGGCGACGGACGACAACCCCGCAAAGATCCTGTCGACAATTTGGATCGGAGAGTGGCAGACGTCTTGCGGGCTTGACCCATCACATCTTCCACCCAAGCTTCACTTTCTGGACTCATGGAGACATTCCTCGATTTGGGCATTGGGCCAGCGAGTCCAAGTGGAGTAGGGCTTACAAACATTGACGTTGTGGAGGAGATAGATAGTCGACGTTGTGAAAGTAGAAAAGCACCTGAGTCTGCTGCCCTAGACGCCTTTTCGATATTTGCGGCGGTCAAATTGGGACGGCTCGCTGAAGCGTTAGAGCCTCTGGCCTTGCGGACTGCGAGCGGGGATGGGGGATGAATCTCAAACGCGGAGCCTGGACGAGAAACTGGTGTCGTTCGCCCATTCACTGTCCTACCTGGGGAGCGATGGGTAGGCGACGAACGGTGTGATGGCGATGTATTAGGAATTTCCTGGACTTCCAATTTACTTTCGGACATTTTTCGTCGCCCGTGGTGCATCACGTATTCTCTCAGGTACTCGCCTAGGTCCGCCCAGCCGCCTCCAACGCGAACCATGACTCGCTCCCCCTCTTCGCCAACCATACGCACGAAAAGCTTTAATGGCGGGAGTTTACCTCCCCGGTGAAGATGGTAGAGCCTTACTGGATTGTCTTCATCCATGCGTGCGCGACGTCGCTTGGGCCGATCGTACGCAGGCGTAAGGGTAAGCGAAGATGTAGGAGTAGTAGGCCGGGTGGGTAAAGGAGATGCGGGCTGCTCGTGGTTGGCCCGTCGTCCGGCTTGTAGGCGGCTCCCCACACTACTGGTGTCGGAGGTAGCTGGAGTGGAGCTCAGTTGAATGCGGCCGGGAATTGTATTGAGGATTGAACTAATTTTTGCCTCCAGATGATCTTCGGGCGATTTATCTGGAGTCATATACGGCGCATGAGAAATGGTTTTAACCGCTGCTAAAGGCAAGGGGCTGCTATATGAGTTTGAAGGAGTTATAGAAAGACTGGAATTTGGTGGGGTGGGTAACATAGGGCTGGGAGGGCTAGCTGTTTCCTGGACTGAGGGGGCAGAGCCTCGAAAACTACTTGCAAAATCTGCCGAGTTAGGTGAAGCAGAAGACTCGTCTGAGGTGTCACTACCGCTGGGACGATTCTGATTCGATGTTTGAGCGCGAAACGAAGATATTGATTCCCCTTTTGGTGCTTTGGGTAATGGAGGAATATTAACGGGGGCCTTGGATTTGCGTTGTATCACTGATTGCGATTTGATGAATGAAGTGACATGGTCAGCATGTCGAACGGGAGCGACAGATAAACGGTTATCATCGTTACCATGAACAGCCTTGGGGCCGATATATTGTTGGAGTGGCAAGCTACTATGTTGGAGACTTCGCTGGCCGATTTCTTTGGTTTCTGAAGCGGAAGTCAAGTTTCTACCTGATGGCCCGCTGTTCTCGTGAGGAACCAATGTTATAACGCTGGTAGAGGAACCTGCAATTGGAGTCTTGGAACCCATAGCCACTGGGATGCTATTCTTTTTTGCATCAGGGACAAATGGCGCAAGAAGGGGAGGCGCATGTTCTGGTGAATGGATATGGTGAATTCGGTCTTCCACACCTGTTGTCACCGTCTGAGATTGTTGGTCAATACATTTTTGTGCCGGATGGCTTAAGAGTGGGCCTAATTGCGAGTTTGGGGTGTCGTTGGAGCTAGAAATAGGAGTTTGCTGCCGTGATAAGCTTGAGTCGGATTCACGAGCACTTGGTTGATCCAAACTTCTAGACTTATCTGATTCTGCATTGCTGATGCCACTAGCAATCCCGGAATTTCCTCGAGAGGTTAGTCCACTATTGGGAATCTTGCCTTGTGTGAACACAGTTTGCTCTGGGCATGGAGTTGCCATTCTTGTATCAAAACAGAGTAATTCTTGGGCTGATGTAACGAGCGTGTTATCAACCATACAAACCGTGTTATTAGCTATTGATGAAACAATATTTGTAAGATTTGGTGTTATTAATGATGGGTGCGGAGTTGTAAAAGGTGTAGTGGTGCTGTCTAACTGACGTTCGGCAGTCTTGTCAGCTTCAGGTTTGGACAGCTCCCGTGTCCTGAGCGATCGTTTCCAGTCATTCTCAACGGCCATTTTACGGGCTTGAGAAGTCCATGTCGCAAAGTCTGCTTCAATGGATTCCATATCATCGATCCAGCTTTCGGGAAGGGAGTCTGACCGTCCCTCAAGTTGATCGAGAAGTCCGTCCATTTGACTTCCTAGCTTCGAGACTTTCCGCGCTAATTGTTCGTGAACAACCGCGAAGGATGCCCTTGAGAATAGTGAGTCATCAAGATCAGGTAACATTCGACGCTTTAGTTGGTTTAGTGCAACATCTATGGCTGATCTTACGAGTTTCAGTTGTTGGAGTAGCTGTGGAATCTGTCGCAGGACGGTGAACCGGACGTCCCAAGTAGATAGCAAATTGTTTAGCCGCGAGAGGATGGGAAGAGCCTGAAGAATTGTTGCAGTCACAACGGCTGTGAAATCACTTAATTGGACATAAGACAAAGGTTTCATATCAATCGAAATGGTGCTGTGGGATGATATTGGGCGCGAGCGAGATGGTACGTGGACATTGAGGACGTGTTCCTTGAGTTCCTCTACGTCTAACGCGTCCATATCGTCCCTGATTTCCTCCGCTCTGTTTTCATATTGTTCAATAACTTTTATTGGGAGGCTGCCAAAATAAGTAGTGTTGGGTCCATCGGCGGTTGAGCAATTCGGGTGAGATGCAGATGGGGTTAGAAACCCTTTGCCAAGGCCGGCCTCGCGTCTTGATGGCCAACTCCATGTTAATACTTCAGAATACCACTCTCTCAACTTCTGAGCTGCTAATGCAGCTCGAATCCCGAATGCTCGCTCAAGAGTTGAGGCGTTGGCAATACTGCTTGTCAATGCATTGGACGGTGTGTTTTCGATCGAGGGAACGGCATCTGCAACGGACAGCGCTCTTAACGTGGACTGTGGGGATAAGTTCGATAGCAAAGGGTCGAGTTCGAGAGCTAGGAATTGGTTTCTTCTCTCGGGCGAGGGGGGGCGTTTTGGGGTCTGTGAATGTGTTCGCGTGGTAGAAGGAGTCAGCCGTAGTATCGGCGTCAGCGTCAACGGCTCAAAGGGGTTCTCAGCCATTTTCTCTGTCAAAGGAGCGCATGGCGGGGTATGAATTAGGATGCCTTATGGAGGGCGGGAACGAAGGACGGCGGGAGATCCGGATAAGAACGTGGACCAATCAGCTATAGTCAAAGTTGAAGGAATGTTATCATATCGCGGGGGTTAATTCCAGGATAAGGGATGCTTGATCGATCTTCGACACTGCGACCTATCCTGTTCGGCGATAGTGAAACGAATGTAATTAAATAGTAGCGAGTGGAGGTATTCAAGATACGTCAAGGATTTGAGATATGCGTAACAAAAGAATGTCTGGGAAAAAGTGCTGGTTTAAGAGAGCAGAGGCGGATGAATACATGAGAACAAAGGATAGTAAGATAACGAGCGAAATTTCAACGAATTGATGCAGAAAACCACCGCTTCGGTTGGAATGGACAAAGAAGCAATGCTGAAGCGAGATGAAGCAGCGTTGAAGCGAAGATTGAAGTCGAAGCTCCAGCGAATCCCCAACCTCCTGGCTTACCTCAGCACGGGCTTGTAGTGAGGTTGAGTCAAGCTCAGTAGGCTAGCTTATTTGGGACTAGTGTGGAGTGAAGATGACTGAGGCTGATTAGTAATCGAGCCTGTCAATATCTTGGCGTGGAACATCGCGCTTAGTCCTATCTTTGATTGTTCCTTATAATAATTTCAAAATTTGCCTTGGTCTTCCGGAAGGAGATCTTTATTTGGCTAGCAGTGTACTGCTTTCTGGGCCTTATACGCTGCCCAGGAAATGACTTGGCAATATGAGATTTCGGGGCCAGCTGACCAACATTGCTACCTTCACTAGTATGTATCTCTTTCCGAAATGCGTTTTACGTAATACTTAACTCGGTTTAGAATTCACTGCGTCACTATCCTCTCTGGGAAAGATCTGCTGGGTGAGACTTGAAGACGAGCATGTACGCTTCACCATCATTCCCGATCAGGGAACCCAGGTTTGGGCTCAGCTACCTATTGTACGTGAGACACGTCACTACATTGGTCTTTGGGCTAGAGATCCAGGGCCGTTCTTTTTACAGCGTAATAATAACACCTCTTTTTAGGAAACAATATTTGATTCATACTCATTATCAGCTGCCGCAAAGGTGATCAACTTGGAGGTTCCAATCGCAGCTCTCCACCGGGCCCTTAAATCAGCAACAGACGCTACTTCGGCAACTATACGCCTAACCAAGAAGGGGTCTCAACCTCTACTTGCTCTGACAGTTGTTAGTTCCTCATGGACAGATGGCAGAAACGCCCTAGGCGTCGCTCCTGTCCCCGGGACAACCTCGCAAACGCAAAGGATAAATGTTGACGTTCCACAAAACCTCCCAGGAGAAGAAGGCATCCAAGTAGGGCCTCGTGAACGAGAAACACTAATTACTCAAGAAGTGCCTGTGCGCGTGCTACATCCATCGGTCGTAGAAACTCTCCACGAGCCACGTTGCCGCGAACCCGACGTTCACATCGTACTTCCCAGCTTGATTCAGCTCAAAAATATCTCTGAGCGGTTCAACAAATTAGCTACTGATACTGCAAGAAATAGCAGCACTGCCCTGGTCGGAGGAGTTAGCTCCGGACCAAAACTCGAGCTAAGTGCAAATATGCATGGCTCATTGAAATTGGGGATTGCAACAGATACCCTGAAAATTTCTAGCCTGTGGACCAGACTTGTCAATCCAGAGCTTGATCCTGCTCAGGTTTCCCAAGCTGACGTGAGCGAGCTCCCGAGTGAACGCATGAGAGCACTCGGTGGGGAGAATGGAGAAAACGAGGAGGGATGGGCCACCGTTAGGATCGACGGCAAAGATTGGGGTCGGGTACTAAGTGTGGGCCGATTGAGCCCGAGAGTTGTCGCATGTGAGTTGATGGAATTGTACCTATGTTACCTGGATAGCAACTACTTGTTTGCTACATTTGATCATAATCCTTACCTTTATTCCTAGGCTTCCTCCACAATACTGCTCTAATTCTATACGTGTATCTCCAAGACAGCTACAGCGGGGATGAGTCCTGCCTAACTGTGAGTAGCTCCCAGACCTAGTAACGTAATGCCGTGAGCACTAACAACAATCTAGTATTATATCAATTCTTACGCCACTTGAAGTCTTTTTAAATCCCGTAACGTCCATTAGACACGCCTCGGCCATTTCATAATGGGTGGCTAAAGAGAATGTGTAGCGGAGCCCTACCGTATATGGAACCCTTTGAGTGCGGGCGTTCGGGCCAATGAGCACTGGCTTATGAATTTCTCCCAATATCCAATGCCCACACTTTCTGTACTCTAAGTCTTCCCCGAGACTTTTTTAAAAAAAAGATAGCACTAGCTACTATGGTGGACAAAAGATATAACCTCATTCAAAACTCTAAAATATCCACAACAGGATCACTTGAAGTCAGATGCCGAATTAATCGAAAAGCACCGTATAATACAACAGAATTTCAAACAGGAAATGCAAATTAACAAATCCCAACTGAAAACAAACTGAAAATGACGCAGAGTTGCGTGCCTAAACGCTGAATCTTGAGCCTACAAGATTCCTCTTATTACAAATAGCGTATAAAAGGTGTATTAGAACAGAAACAAACCAGGAAGAGAGAATATAACAATGAAAACGTGCCCTTATTCCCACAAAACCGCATCAGATTGAAATAGGATCAATCCATGTCATTGAATTATCATTGCTCATCAAGACATGGGCTAGAGTATCCAACGTTTAACACTTGAAATTTAAGGAGAAACAGCCCAAAAAGTAGTACCAGAATGCTCTGAAACATATAGTTAGCATGCGTGATTCCTGTTTTGCCCATAAAATGCCTGTAAACACTTTTTGCTTGAACGCCTACAACTTGATTTATAATTCAGATGAGACCGAAGCAGGACAAGGTTCATGCAAATTTGCATTATAATTCATCATATACGATGAAAGAATTGGTATCATTTTGTCATGATATCAACGTAACCACGCCCCTTTCTTCGTGCCTTGACTGTACCAGCTTTTCTTGCTTGTGGGGCGCCTAGAAGATCGTCGATCGAGCTAGCATTACTTAATGAAGTTGGAGGGCGTGATGGCGGTCCGGTGGGAGCACCAGCTGATACTGACCTTGGAATTGCCCGCGGGCTGTCCGATGGTGGACCCAAGGAGCTAAATGGTGTGGGTAATGGGGCCATTCCCGCGGGAGGGGCAGACAATGTGCCTCCAGGAACAATTGAGGGTCCCGGTCGTCCGTTAACAAGGTTAGGTGTTGTGAGCGTTTGAGCAGCGCTCACTGACCGACTAGATGGCGCAGAGCCTTTCGGAGGAGGAGGCATAGCGGTCACAGCAGTGGTACTGCCTGGGTCTTTTCTATTAACCCATCTATTCAACTCTTTATCGAAATAGAACGAATTCTCGTCACCGAGATCCGCACGGACCGGGCCACTTTCTTTCTTTCCAAACCAGCCAGAAAACCAACCCTTCTTTTCTGAGGTGGAGGATCGTTTGGCTATATATACAATTAATGCTTCTGCTTGTGTACACTGGAAGATGTCCTGGGCTTACCATCTGCCTTTGCTGCTTTTTTAAAAGCTTCGGCTGCCTCACGGTCATTCTTTTCCCTTTCCGCAGCTCTGAGTTTGGCTGCACGAGCCATAAAGTCGTCGTCATCATCATCCATCAAGGATTTCTTTTTCGGTTGTTCTTCTTCTTCATGATCGTTTTCGTCTTCAACATCAGCGGCGTATGAAGGCGGTTCGTAATCCGTATTTAAAGATGGCGGCTCAAAAGTATATGGCTGGTATCCATTTTGCTCAATAGCCGCTGTCTCAGGCTGCGTTTCATGCTTTTCTGTGACCAGTTCCGTCGAGGACATATTACTTGCCTGAGTGATACCAAAGCCAGTAACGGACATCGCCGGCGCTTCAGTAGGAGATTGAATTTGAGGAGAATAAATCTCTTCTACAGGTGCAAGTGGTGCATGACTTGGCTGAGGAGGGGTAACGTGGGAGGCAATGGCAGCCGGTGATGAGTATATATGATTTGAAATCAAGCTGTAGCCATTGCCATCCGATGGTGTCGAAGGGTCTTGGGAATTACGTCGTTGCGAGTATGAACGCCCCGCGACTTGAGAGGGTGACCTCTGGGCGTCCAAGGATCGCCGCCCACAAGATTGTTCGGGGGAAGAATAAGGGGCATAGTGCTGGTGATTCGGGGCGTACCGAGAGCTTGATGCTGAAGGGGGAGCTGCTTGGGTAGGAAAGTATGACCCGTATCCCTCTGCAACCGAGGGTGATCTACTGATAGGTGGAGTGCCTGCGATTTTGGCGAACGGCCCAATGTCCCCTTCCCCCCCTTTGTTTGCCCCGTTGGATTTTGTGTCGGCATCATCCCCAGAAACAAAACTATTGAACTTAGCCCACATTGATCCCGAGACCTTCTCCATACTAGGTTTCGATATCCATGAGGATGAACCGTCTGTAGGAGCTTGCCGCAAGCGGTGGCTTAGCTCGTCTAACTCGGCGAAGAATCTCTGATGGTAATATGGCGATTTCGCGTTCGCTTTCGTTGTGACAGTAGCGACGATTGTTTCACAATATTGTTGAGCTTCGGATGTATGACCTTCTTCAGCAAGATGCATTGCATGTTGAAGTTTGAAAGCTTGTAGATGCGGCAAAATTGGCGATGGCGAAGTACCCAACACGGATAATGCAAATTCGTACACTTCAGTCAGTAAGCAAGCTTTCCGGTCCATCATGAAGGTTGACGCATTTCGCCAATGATCAGCGCCTAAAAGTACTATATTGGCCTGTAGATCATGTACGCCACTGACGTTGGCCCCGGCGATTAAGGAACAAACATGTGACGCTTCAGCTCTTCCATAGGATGCAAGCAGCCGGCTAAGCGCTAGTAGAGCTTGGTGATCTTGGGCACTTTTGTTTTTCAAGATTAAATCCACGGTATCTCTCCATTTGTTAAGACCTTCAAGGGCATCTTTCGTAGCACCAGGGCTTGCATGAACGCTAACCATTTGAAGGCCTGCCCGTGCGGATGGGGGAACAAGTTCGTCAATGCTCTCTTCAAAATTGCCCGCGAATATCTCATACAATGCGGCCATGGATTCAGTGTTTTCTCCCAGAGACCGAACTTCGCGACGGATGAACTCCTGGGTAACTTGTTTCCACATCGACTTATCTAATGTAGACGAAATTAACATTGCGTGACCCCACAAACGATGATCAACTGCATCCCAGACAGCCTTTTGTCTGTTACCAGCCTCAAGACTTTTATGGATGGTTTCGACACCCAAGGCACTCGTAGGTTCAGATTGTAATGACCCGCTAGCAGAGCGAATGGCACCCGGGTAATCCAACTGAAATCTTGAGGCGATGGTTTCAGGCGAGAATATACTTTGAAGGCTAATTTCAGCCGCTGTAGAGCCCCTCAACGCGCCATCATGTTCTACCAAAACTCTCACGACTTTCCAAAGTAGGATATTGTCTTCACGGCGGCGTTGGTTGGCGGGATCCGCTTGAGCAACTTCCGCTAATGGGGTAGCTTCGAAAGTAGATATCATTTCAGAGAGCCAGGCCAAGACGTCCTTCTTCTTAGACTTGAATTTCAAAGGCCCTGGGAATCTATCAAGTGGCTCGTTGTGCGGTAGGAGTTGACTGATCGGGCGCGTTTTAATATCGCCCAACGTGGGCTTGATTCGGGGCACCAACTGGCCGGTTGAATATCGAGGGATATGCTTCGGGAATGTCGTAAATACAGTACCACCAAAACCAAATTTAAAGATTGGCGCCCCTTTCCAACGCTCAAGTGGATCATGCTCTTGGCCATCAATGGGCGGAATAAAATCTACAGCAGGAGTAGGTCGATTATTAACAATGGGAAGATATGCCGGTTGCAATGAAGCGGTCGCAATTGATGTCCGCGGACCATGGGCTGATGCCGGCCTTACGTAGGTATGGTTCAACGTTGTAGAGTTTTGAAGAGGTCCCATTTTCCCTGGGGACTGAGTCATCGATCGTTTTGGTGGGACGATTTGGGAATCTGATCCGAATTGGGGAACATGGGACACAGGGCCGGTGGATGTGGCTGGTAATGGCTCTCGTTTTCGGGGCGGAGAGGGATGCAATTTGGTAGGCTCATGCTGCGCCAAGGGGCTCGATGTACGTGGTTGAAAAGGGAAGGTATTAACTGAAGTTTGGACGGTAGGAGATTGCGATACGTATGTTGGGGGACCTGTCGTACCGGTGGGCTGGGGTGGTGCAGGAGAATACCGTGGAAATGGTACAGGTTTTGTACCTAGCTGCGGTGGAGGTTGGGGTGAATAGCGAGATGATGCTAGAGCAGGCTGTGGTTGAGTGGGAGGGAGGGTTGAATACGGATCTAAACGTGCGGGAGGTTGTAGCTGATATTGGGAAAAAGGATCGCTGCTTTCTTGTTGGAGAGAAGGGGGGGGCGCCACTGGAACAACCGTGGCCGGCGGGGCTATGGGCACATTGTTTGGCTGAGGCACACTTGATTGAGGGGTATATCGTCCCCGGGTGGATGGCCGAGATCTCGAAACCACTGGAAGTTCTTCAAAAAAGCTTCCAGACCTAACAGGTTCCTTAATCGACGGGGAAAATTTGTCGAGGCCCGAAGCTGGGGGGGGCGCCATCGGCGAAAACACAGGAGGAGCCATATGCGACGAACTTGACAGATGTGACTCTGACATGGAGCTACTTCGGGGTGGTGGATTCATTACTGGCGGCGGTTGAGTCTTGCGAGGAGCATGTTTTGGGCGCATCTCGAAAGGTAGGTCGTATGGAGATTGATATCCAGCCTTCGGTCGATTTGAAAAACTCATAATCTGTGGCTCTTCACCGTTTACTACTTTCTGCGGGCTTGGGAGGCAATCTGCAACTGGAATGTCCGCGAGGATCTCTGAAGATGATGGTTGGTGAGGCGTGTACGGATTTGCCTGGGGTATTTGGGTTTGAACCTGCGACGTATTGTGGATGGTGCCTGCATTTGACCCGTCGATTTGTAAATCGCCAATTTCATTTTCAATCAGCAAGTCATCGTCGCCCAGAAATTCCTTCCACCGCTCGGCTAGCTCCTCTTCGCCAACCTCCTGATTTAAGCAAGAATCAAACGGTGCATTATCTTCTGGGTTTTCCTCCTGAACCGCAGGTATGGATGAAAGCGGAGCACCATTTTGCACTGGGTTAGCATCTAAGTTTGAGAGGACTCCCGACGTGGATTTACGCGATAATTCAAGGGCATTGTCTGGAGGCTGTTCTAGAGTAGCGGGCACTTGTGAGCTAAAGAAGTCGTCATCAGCTGTAGATGCATCGGCCTGGAAAACTGCATCTACCGCGCTGGGCTGGTTATTTTCGTCGAAAGGATGGTTATCGCTCTGGTTTAGAAGCGGAATTCCCTCCTCAAAGCGAGACTCCGGCTCAATAGGGTTAACTGGTAACCTTGTCTGCGAACCTATTTGGCTAAAAAAGTCGGCGCCGCCTTCTACCTCGTCATCACCTGCGAATGCGTCCTTCCATTGGCTAGATTTGAGATTGCTACTGGAGGGACAAGAATCAACCACTGGCTCTTGAGACAACTCTTTGTTGGGAGCATCAGCCTGCCAATCCTGAATACCCTCGTTTTTACCCTGGGCTTGCGCGATCATCGCCCGGAAGTCAATATCGTCGTCCGGAAACGAGTCTGCTCTTATGTCGTCGTCGGAGCCTTTAAATGAATCAATAAATGGCGTTCCGGTTTCCGAATCAATTATATCACCATCTCGGATCTTGCCAGCCGAATCAACCTCCTCAGAGGTAGTTGGCTCGTTGTTTGGCGGTTTTATGGAAAGCTCGGGCACTTGTAGTGCCTTTTCCACACTCCCTGTATCACCGTACACACCGTCAGGTACAACGTCCTTTGAATCGTTTTGTTTCAATGTAGAGTCCAGCGGAGCAGTCTGGGTTGGGGCGGACATCGAGACGGGCGATTCATGTAGACGTTGGCCGGAAACTTCCTCAGGCCTGTGCGCAGGATGCCATGACCCGAGTTGCATGCCGTCAGAGGCCAGGCCAAGGGCATAGCCTCGCACTGAATCTTCGGCCATCAAGACTCGATCTTCTGGTGCTGTGCAGTCGGGGTTGAAGTGTCGTTGGGAGATGAAGCAAGAGAGGGACCGATGTAGCAGGAAGATGTAACGCGACCAGCTCGGAACAAGGACGGCAACCCTCAGAACGCATAAAGTCTAGATTCAATCATGATGGTAATTGCGTATGCACCGGATGTACCGTGTGGAAATAATCAGACAGACACCTTGCAGATCAGGAGAATCCCTTTTGTTGCTTGAGTTCCAGTCAAGGAAGTGAGACTCTACCCAATGACATGCTCCGGATCAACAGCGGCCCGAAACTGGCCAGCTAAACATTAAATCATCGGGTTTTAGGGGAAGAAAGTCCGGGTGCGCGAGTGGTCAGAGAGGGAGGAGTGGAATCGCGGTGGCTTTTCTCTCGCAAATACTAGAATTGAACCTACAATATCATCAGCCTTGACACTCCCTTCATTAGCTCTAAAATCATTCTATCTCGCCCTCTCATTCCAACTGCGCCGCCTGCCGCCGTCGTATAAATATTATTCCACCAACCGGCTGCGCCACAAACGGCCGCCAATCACGTGGGGGGATTGGGTGTGCCACAACTGCTGTCATCGCTGGGAGTTGAAGGGCAAACATAGGCAGCTGAATATTGCGATGAATTCACGATAGCCAACTGGAACGTGTTAAGAAATGAGACGATCATTACGACTTTAATTACCAATTTCACACTCGGCCTAGCTTTCCGTTCCGCCATATCTCTCTGTTTCCTTCCTAACAAAAGATCACTTGCAGCTACACCTGCATGTGCGCGAAGCTCCCTTGAATACTCTAACGGTCCCAGTGGACCGGGCTCTAACATGGATATGATCGCCGTCCTAATATTGCGATAACTGTCCTGCTCACAATGGCTTCCTCGCATCCACACCTTCCACTCAGTTCGAGAACACCCTCCATCCTGTCGGAGTCCGATGATGATCTCAATTTGGAGGAACTCGGCGCCGGAACGTCGAGGCCGCGTTCAAACCAGGAATATATATCTGGGCGAGCACATGGCAGGAATTGGTCTAACCCCGGTATTGCGTTGAGAAACATAAGGATCTCTGCGCGAAATGGTTTGCGAAAGAACGGTTTGGGCAACGCTGGGCCTCGGGAACAAAACGATGGCCTGGATTCCTTGCTCTTCGACCACGAATATGAAGGGCAGGGGTCGTCCCGTGCTCCCTCGAGTCTCGCAGATGATAACGCACCGCTCCTTAGTGCGCCCAGCGAGGGTTATCCGTCTGCACATCGCCCTTCAAGGCCAGACGGTTTCTATGCAAACCTAAGCTCCAAGCTTCGACTCCCTAGATTCAAGTCGCGAGGTGCTAGTGATAACCTTGGCCAGCCAGTACTCTCAGAGCCCAAGCCCACTCGATTAGTGCTCGTTGGCCAGCAACAGAGCGTTAAATACCCAGCCAACGTGGTATCAAATGCAAAATACACCGCCTGGAGTTTTCTTCCACGTACCTTGTATAATGAATTCTCTTTTTTTTTTAACATTTATTTTCTCCTTGTGGCCCTCTCCCAGATTATTCCTGTCCTGCGAATTGGTTATATGTCGTCTTACATCGCCCCACTGGCCTTCGTGGTGACCATATCTCTTGGCAAGGAAGCGCTAGACGACATTGCCCGGCGAAGAAGGGATGCTGAGGCAAATTCAGAGCAGTATACAGTCTTGGCGTTTCAATTGAGCCCATCGCGCACGACTAGGGATGATTATAGTGAGGAACGGCGCTCCCCTTTCGAGGTTGTAAAGAAGTCCAAGGACCTCAAGGTTGGAGATATTTTAAGTATACGGAAGGACCAACGTCTTCCAGCTGATGTCATTATCTTACAATCCCTACATAACGAATCCCTAGCTTCCACTGTTGAAGCTATCGCCGAAGATGATCCTACCGGTACCGGCCACGAAGGCAGCGGCTCGGTGGATACTTTCATACGTACCGACCAGTTAGATGGTGAAACTGACTGGAAGTTACGGATTGCTTCTCCTCTTACCCAGAATCTACCGCTATCAGAGTTTCGTAAGATTCGAATAACTGCTGGAGCTCCGGAAAGAAATGTCAACGAGTTTGTCGGAAGGGTAGAACTTGCATCTTCATCTTTGTACGATTCCCCGATGGAAACCGGAAACGATTCTGAAAACCAGTCCTCCAAGGCTTCGCAAGTAGAATCTGCGCCTCTCACTATCGACAATACGGCTTGGGCGAATACTGTGCTTGCCTCAAACACCACGACACTTGCGGCCGTAATATATACAGGCTCACAAACCCGATCAGCATTGTCCACATCTCCTTCCCGGTCGAAAATCGGTCTCCTGGAATACGAGATTAACAGCTTGACAAAGATACTGTGCGTTCTGACTTTGTCCTTGTCTATCATTCTCGTTGCACTAGAAAGATTCCAGCCGACAAGCGAAAAGAAGTGGTACATCGCTATCATGGTTTATCTTATCCTCTTCTCAACTATCATCCCTATGAGCTTACGAGTGAATCTTGATATGGCAAAGTCGGTTTATGGAAGATTTATCGAGCGAGACAAAGGAATTCCTGAGACTATTGTCAGAACCAGTACTATCCCAGAAGATCTTGGGAGAATAGAATACCTTCTTTCGGATAAGACTGGTACTCTAACGCAAAATGGTACGTTTATGGAACATCCACACTCTCACTCTAATTCGTTGATGAAGCTAATCTTACTTAGAGATGGAGTTGAAGAAAATTCACGTCGGCACCGTATCATATGCGAATGAAGCGATGGAAGAAGTTGCCACATATGTTCGGCAAGGGTTCTCTGCATCCAATAACCACTTCAAGCTAACGTCGCTTTTCACACCAACGTCAGTAAATGTAACCCAATCGGGCATGGCTGGAACTACACGTACACGGCGAGAAATCAGTTCTCGAGTTAGAGACTTAATTATGGCTCTCGCCATATGCCACAATGTTACACCCACCTCAGACGAGAAAGATGGCCAGGCAATCACCACCTATCAAGCGTCATCACCTGATGAAATAGCAATTGTAAAATATGCTGAAGAGGTAGGCGTTCAGCTTGCCTACCGCGATCGGCAAAAAATATTATTACGGTGTGTGGAATCTGGCAAGATTGTCGTGAGAGCCAGAATACTGGATATCTTTCCTTTTACATCAGACAGCAAACGAATGGGTATAGTGGTTCAGTTTTCCAATACTCAAGAGGCAGAGCTGCCTCATGATGAGATCTGGTTTTTCCAAAAGGGCGCTGATACCGTTATGTCCTCCATTGTGGCAGCCAATGACTGGCTTGATGAAGAAACAGCCAATATGGCCAGGGAAGGTCTCCGAACTCTAGTGGTTGGGCGGAAAAAGCTTTCTCAAGAGCGCTATAAGGAGTTCTCCACAAATTACAAACAAGCGTCCTTGTCTCTCGATTCACGAGATTCCTTGATGGCAAAAGTAGTTCAAAGCTATTTAGAATGCGATTTAGAGCTTCTTGGGGTCACTGGCGTCGAAGATAAATTGCAAAAAGACGTGAAGCCATCTCTTGAGCTTCTCCGAAATGCGGGTGTCAAAATATGGATGCTTACCGGTGATAAGGTTGAAACCGCAAGATGCGTGGCTGTCTCCTCAAAACTGGTGTCGCGAGGCCAACTTATCCATACAGTTTCAAAGCTGAAAGATTTCGAATCAGCCCAAGAAACTCTTGACTTTCTCCGGAACAAAACTGAAGCGTGTTTGCTTATTGACGGAGACTCACTGACATTAATGTTGAACCAATTCCGCACTTCTTTCATATCCATCGCTGTTCTTCTACCTACCGTGATTGCATGTCGTTGTTCACCGACGCAAAAGGCCGAAGTTGCACTGCTTATTCGACAGCACACTAAAAAGCGAGTTTGTTGTATCGGCGATGGTGGTAATGATGTATCCATGATCCAAGCCGCTGACGTTGGAATTGGCATTGTGGGAAAGGAAGGTCGTCAAGCGTCCCTCGCGGCCGACTTTAGCATTACCCAATTCCATCACCTCACCAAGCTTCTTGTTTGGCATGGCCGTAACTCTTACAAACGGTCTGCAAAACTTGCGCAATTCATTATGCACCGAGGTTTGATTATCAGCGCATGTCAAACCATGTACAGCATCGCCAAACACTTTGAGCCCAAAGGCTTATTTATCAACTGGCTCCTCGTTGGATATGCCACAGTCTACACTAACGCACCCGTATTCTCTCTTGTTCTTGACCGAGACGTCGACGAAGGGCTCGCAAACCTTTATCCGGAGTTATACAAAGAACTGAAATCCGGCCGCAGCCTCAGTTACCGATCCTTTTTCACATGGGTCCTCGTATCCGTATATCAAGGCTCTGTCATTCAAGGCTTCTCGCAAATTCTCGTTGATGCCACCTCTGGGCCAAGGCTTATCAGTGTCTCTTTCACAGCTTTGGTCTTGAACGAACTCGCAATGGTTGCTATTTCAATTACGACATGGCACCCAATTATGATTTTTTGTATCATTGGCACTGGATTGGTCTATGCTGCCAGCGTGCCGTTCCTAGGTGACTATTTTGATTTACGCTACGTAATCACACTAGGATGGGTTTGGAGAGTTGCGGTCGTATGTGCTATATCTTTGATACCCGTGTGGGCTGTAAAGTTTATCAGCAGGACCTGGAGTCCTCCAAACTACCGCAAAGTTAGGGGATGATCTGATCTTACATCTCACATTCCAATGGCGTTGACTCTCTTTGGGAGGCTTAAGATGGTGTTAGGCATTGTTTCATGGTAGCACGGACTGATATTTGGGTTATGAATTTTTTGACGTCAGATTTTGTATATCCCTTGTTGTATATTCTGTTTTGCCCTTGAGTCATCAAATTTACAAATTTAGAGCCAGAAAAAACCGCCTTTTGTCATTATTTATCATGAATCACGAGCTGCACGTCTAACTCGGATCTTAAATGAGAGGATAGTTTCTCGATCCCGCCCTATGCCTCGACACGGCATATTCTACACCAAAAACCTCCGAGTCATTAATTAGCATATATACAATTAAGAAAACTAAAGCTAACATGTAGCAGGGAATTCAATAGTTACTATCAGAGCACGATCATAAAAGGAACAAACAGGCTAAAGTAGCAACCCGCATAAAGATGCAGCGCGCAAATCTGGGACCAAATGCAAGACAAAAGCCGCTAAAACGCCATATGCAGTGACTTCATGATTCTAAGAGGCGCAATCCATCAAATAAACCAAATCATTGAGGGCCAGTCAATGGCTTCCGTGAGAGGCCTCCGCTTCCACCATGCAATCTCGCCCTCAATCTGTCCTGTGCCGAAGCAGCAGACAAACTGCGATCGGGCCCAGGTCGACTCTGCGCCGCCTGGGACGCTTGGTAGGAACCCGCCATTTGACTAGGAAGTGGCCTCGCACCGCCGATTGGTCCCGTATTTGTAGGCGGACGCGCAGACTGCGATCGATCGAACGGGTGACGGGGCGTACCCGATGGCGATGGATGGCCGGGTAAACTTGAAGCGGAGGGCTTGAACCCTGAAGGTTGCGGTGTGCCTCGACCAAGTCGAAGACTTGACGTCTGGGGCTGTGCTGGCGGCGCAGATGACGGTGGGGGGTCGCCCCATAAATCACCTAGACCACCACGACCGCCTCCTCCGCGACCGGCTGGGGCGTTGGGCTGGCCTCCATAACCTGTGAATGAGGCCTGTGTAGCAACGGTGGGTGGTGGGGGTTGTGGGCTTTTAGGGTCTGGAGGGAGCCAGGGAGGGAGACGGCGGCCCTTTTCTGTGTAGTATGCGCGCAAGACGTTGGAAATATGAGAATTGTCTTCGTTCTCTGGGTCGTCGGTTTCGTCGCCGGAGGAGAGGGCGCGTCGGAGAGATGTGAAGCGGGTGCTGAGGTTGGAAATCGCGTTGGAGGAAGTGAATGAGGAGAAATAAGAGGACATATTTGCGATTTGATTGAATTTCTACCTTGATATTTAGCTAGCCTGTAACGCTTTCCAGTGCAAGAAATGCTCTGTTCTGACTATGAGAGCAGATGCTTGAGGTCGCTGAGATAGCTTAGATCGTGAGATGCAAGTGTGAGGGGTCAAGGTGGAAAGGGATATTAATTAACTGTCACTCCAGGCTTTCCTTGGCCACGAATGTGAGTTAACGAGTCAATCAGCTTAAGAATGGAGGTTTGGTTGCGGCAAAGAATGCCCTTTCAGGAGACTGTTTTAAAGGAGATAAAGGATCCAGATGCTGGTGGTGGTGAAACTCTCTATCACATCAGCCAACCCAGGCCAGTGCGCAATATCAACCTCCTAGAAAGCAATGCCCAGCAATGGCTGTCAACTTATTAACATCTTATCCACTGGTCACCCCAGAGGAATTCCGGTCAATATGCACCTCATTCATAGACCAGGTCAATTCATACCCTGGAGATTTTTCAGAACTGGGTTGGACTACCATTAAGCAAGATGACCAGGTAGCTATAACCGCAGAATTCGATATACAGTTGGGTAATATACAAAATATCATTGCTAACAGTTCCTTTTTACGTTTTCTCCAGGATGGAAATGCAATACTTGTTATCTCCAAGACAGTAAACTGGATTCCATCAGTATCTACAAGCGGAAGCCAACACCACGAAGAGTGCTGTTCCCAAGAAGAGCTCGCTGAAGACGATGACCCTGTCGGCATACCATTTTCCCCCTATATTCCTCATCAAGTTAGGACTTACTGACGCCAGGGCGATAGGAAATGCTTGTGCGGTCACCACTTTCTTCCAGGCCGAGCAAAATTGAGATAGAATACAACATCATTCTATCACCAACTTATCAAGTCCCAGTTTTACATTTCTTTCTCCGAGGAGCCCTATCTAACGGGTCAAATGCTTTTGAGACTATATACAAACACCTTGTTCCTCCCGCATACCAATTTGATCTGAAACAGGTGGGAGTTATGGGTGGAATTAGCATGACTGTACGTATGTTTATGACCAGGCGTGTCTTCGGCAAAATAGCAGCACACAGGAAAAAGAAGCTAACATTGATACGGAATCACCCTATATCGGGCATGCCGGTATATTTTATTCATCCATGCAACACTGCAGATGCCATGAAAGCTATCCAAGGAAGCGTAACGCCGACCGTGGAAACATATTTGCTGATGTGGCTTGGGCTAGTGGGCAATTGTGTCGGACTTTCTGTACCCAAGGAGCTATTTTCATCTATGAAGAATCAATGGCAAGCGTGAAGATTGAAAAGCATTATTTCAGAAGCCGGAAAACATATCCAATGAAGATTCTTGAACGATCAATCTTGTGCCCAAGGTTGTTTATCGAAGCCCCAAGCCTTGAATTCTCATTCTCCACCCGATGGCGGAAGAGGCCTCAGCGAAATGGCACCTCCCAATGGGATTAAATAGTCGCATCACGACGAAAATGGAGAGTGGGAAAAACCGCCTTGTAAGAAAGCGATGCCTATGTCCGAAAACAAAACCGAATTTTCCAAACTGGGCTTGTATTGACCAGAATTAAGTAAGTATATTTATCACAGTCCAATTAAATTGCCATATCGACAGTCTCCATAAACGCCAGGCCATACTCAAGTTCGACACAGGGTAATTCAAACACTTTTCTATCAACGTCAAGATTGTCATGCGAAAACGCTTTCCTTTGCTAGGCCCTCCGTTTCGTACTCGATCTCGATTCGAGCGCCTTTCTTGCGTGGTGTAGGAGCTGGCGCTCCCCGTTTCCTCTTGGTTCCAGGAGTAGGCTTCTTTTTCCGGGCTTCGTCATCATTGCTTTCAGCATCCTCTTCACTACTCTCTTCGTCACTCTCATCCTCATCGTCTTCATCGAAACTATCATCTCCGCTTCCTTCACCGATCCAATCTTCTATGTCTTCCAAATCCTCATCTTCATCGAAGTCGCTAACGTACTCGACTTCCCCAACACCTTCCTCATCCTCTTCCTCCAGTTCTTCTTCAATACCCTCGTCCAAATCTTCGTCGCGTTCACCCTCTCCCTGGCGTTCTAAGCCCCGAAGGACCTTCTTCCAAATATTTTCCTCGACATTTAGCGGTCGATCACCATATGCCCCACTTCTAAGGCGCTCAATAAGCTCTCTTTCGATAGCCCTCTCTACCTTGGCAGCCGCTTCTGCTTTTCGCTCTCTGGTCGCCTCTCTATGTCTAATTTTCGGTGCAAGTTTCGGGACCAATCTTTCTCCTAGGCGCTCTTCCTCTTTGGCAAGCCGCTTCATCCGAATGCTAACTTGCGTGAGTCGTGTGAGGCGCTGCTTGCATTTGTGGATCAAAAATTTGGGCCAGTAAATTAGACGTTCGTCGAGTTGATCCAGAGCTTTCGTATAGTTTGATGATAGTCGTATTCGTTCCCACCACTTGTTGGGCATATGTGAGCGTTCGATCGTCTTCATATAGAGGTACATTGCGCCAGTTGCAGGGTCAGAGCGCACGGTGGCGTAGCGGGAGTTTGCGAGAGGGCAGGATTGACGGTTGCAGAGACCAGTGACGTTGTATTCATTCCGACAAAAATTTTGGCCCTTGGTAGTCCTAGGTAAAAAGCGATTAGCATAGTACTCGTAGGATATTTGCAACTCTCCTAAACAGCATGAAAATCGCCCAAATCTAGTGAAAGCAAAAAACAAAAGGGAAGCTCACTTCAACTTGAACGAACAAAATTGCTGGTTTATCACCTGCCATACAATTTCGTCTGAGGACATGGTTGCGTTTTTGCAATTGCACAGCTCCAAAGCAATCCTGGCGCACTGGGTATCTTCTGATGGCCTTCCTGCAAAATATTTTTGATAAACAGAAAGTTTTTGACATTCTGCTTACGTTAGCGGGTTTCGTATCACGTGGTAAACTAGTTAGCCAACGCACGGGCCAACTTCAACTTCATTGCATCGCCTCGCGAAGCTCAACTTTCACCTCTCGTCTTGTTTGCGCGTTGCGGATTATTTCTCAACTGGAAGCAGCATGAAACTACAACATGATGATCAACAAGATTGTTGGACCGATATTCACGTCAGTCATTACATATCCTAGGGCAAACCAGCGTATCCTTCAACTTGCGCGGGACATAACCGTCTGGAGCATCGAGCCTTTCGATTGACCAACACCAGATCTCCAATATCAAGAGACTTGTGGTCGACCTGCATAAGCCTGAGCTATCTTGTTTCTCAAACCGCCATGTATAGTATACATGGCCCTCGCTGAGAACACGATCAGCTCTGGGGTTCCAACTCCTTTGCCACCAGTTCTGGCATCAAACCTAGTTGTGACTTTTGGCCCATCGTGTTTGATCAGTCAATATCAATCGTCATCCACTGGCTTTCAGTGGATGTGTTGTCTTTATTTTTGGGCTAACTTGCCCGCTTTATTCACATGGACGTCCCTAACCGGCGGGAATCTCCATGAAAATTTATTTTCTCTTTGCTCTCTTGCACATCCATTGTACCTGGTAAATCCCATATTATGCACCCAGGTCTAAAACTTCTGTGTTTCCCATGCTTGAAAGATTGTTCTAGCAACTAATTTTCTTAGCTCTCTCAAGCGTCATCTTTCCGACTCCACCTAATATCTTTTACTGTGGACTGAGAAATTCCCAAAGCCACGCTTGCTCGTTCTTCAGAGGCAGGTTCTTCCCCTATTCCCCCCCTCTCGATACTAGTAGGACCGCTGCTAGCAAAGCATGGTGAACAATGCAGGGAGCAACGCCTTCCACTGCCACAGGTGCCGGCTTAATTTTACTAGTCGCGCTGAATACACTTGCCATATCAACAACTCGTTCGACCATCATCCCTGCAATCTCTGCCGGCATCGAACAGACTTTCATTCCTTCACGAACCTTCAGCAACACCTCGAAGCTTTCCATTTATACTGCGAGCCGTGTCAGTGGTTCGCCCCGTCTATCCAGGGTCTGCGACAACACAATACTTCAAGGCACTTCATGTGCGTCACCTGTGGGGATTATTTTAACAATCAGCATCAGCTCACGGTGGTAAGGCATTTTTACAGCTCATCCAGTTAGACAATATAAAGCTAATTTATTCCAACATCCTAGCATGCCTTTGTCCACAGGCCACATGGCGTTAGTTGCTTTGGTTGCAGTTTCCAGTTCCCCGTCCTTTCTGCTTTATATGGCCATTTTGAATCCAGTCGCTGCCCTTCAGGTATAACTTGTGAGGATATCGAGAGCATTGCAGCGGATTATGTTCGCCACCTGACAGATTACAATGGTCTTACCTTCTACTGCCGGGACTGTCAGCGAGGATTCAACCGCATGTGCGACCTTCTTCAACACTCGGAAACAAGAACATGTACAGCCGGTTATTGGGGTGGGAGCGCACATATTGGACTGCTCGCGCAATTTATGGAAGCTCGACTTCGTACTATTGTGCAATCTCGCTGCCTAATAACTCCGAGTGAAGAGGCTGCAGCCAAGGATGGAAATCTAATTGAGAATTGTGTGGAGAACGGTAAACAGGGTTTTGCATTCACGGTTCCATCAATCGTTATAAGCAAGCCTTCAGAAGACAGCTGAGCTTTACCTTCATGCGCATGCCCTCTGGGCAATGCTTTCCACATTGGCTTTTTGATCTGACATTCATCATTTTGGTCATCTTTTCGGGAATAGAAGCGTTAGACTCTGGCTTTCGTATCTGTGCATTTCGCGAATAACCCGCATGCCTCCATTACTTCAATTTCAAGATTGCTTACAATCTTATGCCCCCAAAAAAAGCCAGAATGAATTATTCTTTCTCCTTGACCTTGGATCTTAAGTGTTGCTTTCTTACAAACTGTATAACGAGAAAAGGTCCTATCATTTCAGCATTACCTCCTTAGTAATCTAGTAATGCAAGGTAAGAATTTTCCTTTAAGCCAGCGAGGCCTTGCTAGCTCAAAACAATTGTTCATACCGGGTTTCATATTGTGCGGTTAAAGATCAATAGGCTTATTGGCAAGACACGCCATACAAGTGCCTAAAATTTTTCCATGACTTTTGCAACTGAAATGGCCTTTTCTTCGCCGAATCTCCCCGTGATTACCTGAACGCAAATCGGCATTCCTTGGACAAGATTTAAATCGTCTTGGTTGAACAATTAGTACTCATTAGTTACGCTTCGTTTGTCAATCTTTTGGAGACTTACACTGCTCGTGATTGAATGCATCTGATTCATTCCTTGGCATGTGATACTTCCACTTGTCATCAGGAACATCGAGGGACGGATCTACTTTAGTTACGGGAACTGTGGCTACAGAGTAATCAAGCAGGTTCCAGATAGCGGTGTAGCCAAGCCACTGTTTGCTTTCAACCCAGGTCTTGGGGGTATAGCCGACCCAAGGCAGTACAGGCATTATCAATGCATCGATGCCGGATTCTCTCCAGTGGCGAAGAAATTCAGTGCGATATTCGTACTTCGCTTTATCAAGCTTTTTGGAAAAAGCAAAATGTCAGCTTAGCGATACGGGCAATAGGACAGGTGGCGGAGCGAGCAGGTACCTCTTGACGCTCTAGGTGGGTTAATTTATCTTTCTCTTTCCCAACTAACATCCCTTGAATGAGCGGCTCATTGACCAATTTACATAATCTCTCGCATTCTGCGCCACCGTCGGCAAGGACGGCCCTTAGCCATAGATTGAGACCTTTGACGTGGGAAGATGTATTCCATTCAACGACTAGAGAGTCCGACATATCAGCATAAACAAGCTACTTTGGCCACGATACAGCGTACCTTCATGTCCAGCCGCACGGAGCTTTTGTGATACCTCGTGCAGAGCACGAGCTACGGGAGGCTGTGGTTTGACAACTCCATCATCGAAAACGATCCCTATTTTGAGCGGATGGGTGGGAATTTCAGCGAGCTCTTTCCGCCATGGAATTGGAAGAGCTCGATGCTCCCGTTCCCACGGTCTATCAGAAATAAACGCATCCATGAAAAACTCTAAGCTATTCAAGCTGGTGGTCAGCGGGCCAGCGACTGGTGGCACAATGTGGGATTGGTTGTTCCTAGGAAACTAGTTAGGATGCGCAACATGTTTTTGACCTGAAAGGATGATCATACATGGATTTCTCCCAAGGAATGCGCCCGACGGATGGCATCATACTGTAGAGTCCTTGCAACGTTGCGGGAATACGGATAGAGCCTCCAATGTCAGTTCCGATCCCAATGACACTGCCTTGTGCGCCGACGATGGCACCTTCACCTCCGGAACTACCGCCAGATATCAACTTCGTATTGAGAGCGTTCACTGATTGTCCGAACACATGGTTGTAAGAATCCGACATCTATGTTCGAGTTGGCAAAATTTCATCAACTCGTCGATCGTTCGATTTTAACCTACCATAAGAGACTGGGGGATATTTGTTTTGCAGTATATTACGGCACCCATTGATAGCAGCAGCTCTACCACGCACCCGTTTCGCGGCGAAGGCTTGCCGATCAAACCAACCCATCCTTAATTCACAATTAGCGAAAAGAGCATGCTTGCCTGAAAGCCACACAGGGAAGTATTAGTGCACGAAACACTTACCCAAGGTAGTATCTATCCCTTCTATGTCAAATCCATCTTTAATAGAAATTGGCAGGCCATGCAATGGTCCTTTAAGCTTGCCCGTTTTCTCTAAATGGTCATCTAGGGCTTTTGCGCTAGCAAGAGCCCGATCGAAGAACATTTCGGTACAACAATTAACCACTTGATGGACAATAGCAGCTCTCTTGCAAAAGGCAAGTGCAACTTGTACACTCGATAATTCTCGGTTGGCAAGCTTAGACAGGAGAACAGATGCATCCTGGATATTGGTTATAGCTTTTTCCTCCGAAGTGAGCAAGTCGGATATGTACTCTTTGACATTGATTACATCCAACGGTATAGGGGAAGAGAGATGCCATTCCTTGGGAATAGAAGCCTTTTGTTGTGCTCTCTTTTCGAGAACGGCGGGTTTCCAGTGCGGTTGTGCCATTGTATTTGATGCAGAACAAACCCACTCTACGGTTTATGACAACCGAACTTACTGGGGGTACGGGACGAAATCAAATGAGAATTAATGATAGAAATTCGATCTTGAAAGATTACCGTAGAAAAATAAAAATCGAGAAAATGTTCTCAAAGATGCTATGTACGGAGTAGAATCTTGAATTGATACGAGCTTCGGCATTTCGCCTCTGATAGCTAACTTACTCGGCCCGGCGGGGTAGCCCCGACTTTCGGCAAAAGCAACATCAGCAGGTTGCGAGTGCGAATAAAACATCTTCTTATATTTCGAAAAATATTGCGAATCATTTTGTCCGACTTCATAGATGGGAGACGCTATAAGCGGGTTGTGAGTATCATAATGTTGTCCCATAGCAGTTAAAGGATTAGTAGCTAACTGGCTAATGCCAACGGACGAGCCTTGCAAAAGGTAGCAGGCCTGTCGTACCAGTGACATCAATTTTCCACATTACGTAGTTACAAGGGTGCTACATAGGCACACTAAGAATGGACTGCCCTAATAACAATTGAACCTTTAAGGGTGAAGACTTCATGAACTTTTTGTATAAGGAAACCTGTTGCTTTCAAGGAGCTGAGTGATAAGGGTTTGTTGAAAACTGAAACCAGACTGGGTCTCTTAAGGTCCTTCAGGATAATCGAACTACAACCATGAAAGGTCACGTTTTCTGTACACAAGAAGGCTAGTCTTTCCATGAGTTCGAATGAATAAATGAAGAGCTACTATATACAGCATAACCTTCTCACCGAAATACCAGTAGATGCGCAAAGCTTCCTATATCTTCAACTCAGTTAGCATTTGGTACACAAGCGACGAGACGAAAGCAAATCAAGTAAGGTGGTATATTCTGCATTCAGAAACACGGGGTGCTGGGGCACAGCATTGCTAACTTTGAGCCCCTAATCTGACACTCCTGTCGCGGGGCTCAGCTATGTTTACCAGACTAGCTATAATCACTGCAATTCGAGGAGGAATAGAATAAAAAGCAAAAGCCTAGAGCTTACCGTGGTTCTGATCACAATGCCATCCCAGGAATTTTGAAGATAGTATTCAGCCGAGCAAGCACCTAAATAGTGATTACAGCTATTTTAACGGCCTTGTATGTCCATCTGTCTCGCTCTTAACACTCTACAGTTAGCAATGCCCAGATTCCAACTTATCGCCATTCGAAATTCCCCCTAAAACTTTACTTTCCAGACGATAGGTGAAGCGCTTTATATCTGCTCCTTTTATTTACACCAAGGCGTGTATGAGGTCATATTGCGCTTGGCATAACGGGGAAGGTTCCACTCTGCGTCTAGTCAGCCAATGGCTGGTCTTGTAAAGCAGCATGAGCGGTTATTTAACGGTCTCCTTTAAGCGCGTCAAATGAACTGGCGGAAACGAATCGAGGCAACACGACTTTATGCTAAGCTGTTCCCTCCACTCCGCCCATGCTCACCTCTCCACCCTACCAAATCCGGGTTTCCGCCTTCGCCGCCCGCCAGTTTGTCCTATCCCTCCTCCAAAAGTACAAAGTTCCCAGCCACAATGCCGCAATCGTAGCAAACTGTCTTGTGGAAGCAGATCTCCGTGGTGTAGACTCTCACGGCATCAATCGGATCCCGTCATACCTTGCCCGTATCCGAAACGGGGTCCTTGACCCGTTCGCTTCGCCCATAGTCAACCAAAAGACTCCCGTGGTAGCCCAGGTTAACGGACAGAATGGCTTTGGCTTTGTCGTTGCCCACGAAGCCATGAACAATGCTATCCGAATAGCGCGCGATTACGGCATCGGCATGGTTTCCGTAAAACACTCCAACCATTTCGGCATGTCGGCATCGTTTGTACAACAAGCTATCGACGCAGACATGTTAAGTCTAGTATTTACCAATTCTTCCCCTGCTCTGCCGGCGTGCGGCGGAAAAGATAAGCTCATGGGCGTATCCCCCATCGCATGCGGTGCGCCCGCTGGTGATAAATCTGTCCCTTTCATTCTCGATATGTGCCCCTCCATAGCAGCGCGGGGTAAAATATACAAAGCCCTTCGGCGCGGAGAGAAAATTCCCCACGATTGGGCTCTCGATCAATACGGCTCACCCACCACTGATCCTGCGTCGGCTTTAAAAGGCGTAATGTTGCCTATGGGTGGGCCAAAAGGTTCTGCACTATCCATAATGATGGACGTGTTTTCTGGTGTATTTTCCGGCTCCTCATTCGCAGGGCATGTTACCAATCCATATGACCCTTCTAAACCAGCGGACGTTGGTCATTTCTTTATGGCGATAAAGCCAGATTTATTTATGTCGCTGGACGAGTTTAAGGACCGGATGGATTATCTATACCGCCGAGTTGTTGAGAGCGAGAGGATGGCCGGAGTGGACCGGATTTATTATCCAGGGGAAATTGAGCTGTTGACGGCGAAAAAGAGGGAGAGGGAAGGGATACCGTATATAAGGGCGGAAATTGAAGCGTTGAATGAAGAGGCTGGTTTGGTCAATGAGCCACATCTCAAAGAATTGGAATAGGTGGTATCAGTAGATACGCTTCATATCGCAATATATTATGTGAGTAGATAGAGGTGACCATCAACCTTAGACAAATATCACGTTATATTGATTTGTAACATTGATGGACGATTCGTGAACTGCGGATAGAGGCATTATATATTTCGAGATACAAAGATCAATCCAGCTTGTTAGTTCTAATACAAAGAAAAGGATCGACTACGGCTTCGTATATTTTGAAAAGTGGATTCAACTATTAGCGTACCCCTAAAGTTCCGGTATGGGAGCGCCTTCTAACTCGTGCAGACCATTGGCTGGCACTGAAGGCCCAACATTCCCATCATCCCCGACACCAGTATCGCCCTCCTCTCCTACAAATCCCCAGCCCATATTCTCTAGTTCCCGCACAAAGAAATCTCTCTCCTCATCCATCAAAGCCTGTCCTCCTTCTACGGCCATGGCGTCTTTGTAGCGTCTTAAATGCCACCAGTGTGTCAGTCCTCTCAATGCCTGCTCCATAGGCAGGGAATCTTCCACTTCTGCGTCAATATCTGCACCTGCAAGCCAGTCATCACGCAACTCTGGTTGACAGTATAGATAGATAGCAGTAATAATTCGCATGTGCGTTTGACGCCATTTGCGGCCACAGTATGGAACCTGAGATTTAAAAAGCTTTAGGGTGTATAGGCGTAGGTGGGGATTAGGAATCTTAATTCCTTTGCGTAAGACAGCACTTGATTTATACTGTACGAGGAGAAGGCAGCGATGGGCCTTGTTGCGGGTAATCTTTTGCATGATATGTAGATAATTAATGGCAGAAAAGAAGTTTCGGAAAGAGAACTCAGTGATGGGAGTGTCGGGAAGAGGTGCCGTTGGGAAGCCCAATTCATCAACTTCGGGGAGATATGGGCCTTCTTGATGGCCTTGGTTTCTCTCGCCAGGTGTGGAGGAGGCGTTCAGTACCGATAATGAAGATCGGCTTCGCGAGATCGGAGGGGGCACCGCTTCCTCTTCACTGTCCTCTAATCTTTCTGGTTCAGGTGACGAGGGAGGTTGAGGTGGATGGTCTGAATTAACGTGACAGAAGTGGAAAAAGCTAAATCCTGAATGAGCTAATAGTCACTTCAATACAAAGATAATGCGATATCCATTTACCTCAGATCATCTCCGTCTTTACTCCTGGCTACAGCTTTATCGACGTCTTCGTGTATAAACATTTTCAATATTAATGGTAAATAATTTGAGTCGAGCAAAAGCTGTGTCATGTATTCGAATTGTAAAATATCTATAATAAATCAGCGACATCGTCTCGCAACAGCTTCCCTGAACGTACGAGATCTTTTAAACCATTTTAGTAGTAATAGTATCGTGCCAGAAATGGCTTTGGACTTAATTTCACGGTATCTAATGGCTTCAAGGTCTTCCGGGCCTTCAACATCAGGCCCCGAGTTTGTTAGATTGGAAGGGATGTGAGAGCCACCCGTTCCATTCGGCATCATTCTACTACGGTCAGTAAAGCCAACATGGAAATTTAATCAAACTGTAGATTAGAGTAAATACTTACCCGGGTTTATGTCCATTTTGACCATTTCCATTTGATTGTCCGGCGGCGGCGGTAATATTTGTCAATATTTCCTTCAACAGGACAATGACGATAGACTGCAAATGGGGCAGAATTTGGCTCTACAGTATTGTTAGCTGCACAACCCCTAAAAAGTTTAAAAAGTAATAAGCCACGAACATAGAAACTTTCAACTGCTTGCAGGCGCCGCTGGACATCATTGTCCCCCGTTTCGTTGACAGGGTCAGATTCCTTCCCGCCATTGCAACCACGAGACGCTATTCCTGCCCTCTCAACCTTTTCATTATCCGGGCCTTCAAGCGTGTCACTTGCAACCCAACCCCTGTCATATTTCATGAATTTCTCGCGTTCCTCCCAGAGTTGTTGAAGAGCTCTTGTCATGCGCATTCTACTAGAAAACAGCTTCCCAGCCTCAATAATAGATGCTGGCACATCACTACCTTCCCACTTCTGGCCAACCAATGCGTCTTGAAGGCCGCTCGAACCTTTTCCGCCAATGTTGTTACTTGTGCTATCCAGTGGGGGGTACATGAAGGGGAAGTTCTGGTTTGTCTGGTAATTTTGCTTTTTGCCTGCTTTTCCTGGTCCGCCAGGGGACGGCGGAGGGGAAGGTGCGGGCGTGGCGATGTGGACAGATTTGTGAAGAATGGAACCATTACCTGTCTCGGACGATGCTGAAATGCCCGAAAATACAGTTGACGTATTGACCCTGTTTGATACATTAGGGAATGGTGGGAGAATTGAATTATGCTCGAGTTCTAATGGGAAGAGTGGAGGGGGAGGATTGAATGCGGGGTATTTCGAGGTAAGTTCCTGTCGAAATGCGTGGTAGTCAAGTGGTGAAGCTGTCAAGACTGGAAGTGGTGATTTCGATTTGGGTTCTTTCTCGTCGTATTTTGGCTCTAGGACGGTTTTTGCATGGTGTAGGTCGTCAGTTCCGCCAAATATGAGCAAAATAGATTTCCAAAATAGAAGAATAAGCTATACACATTAGGAGAAGCTTGACTATTTAGAAAGTAGTGCCAAACTTACTTTAGTTAACGGAAATTTAGTGACGTCTTTCCATCGTAATCGAGCGATTATCTGGGCTATTGCGACAAGATAGTCTGGATTCAATGTAGCTGTTGCCCATGTATTGTCAGTACTGCTCATAATAGAGTATCGTCGGAAACGACTTAGGTACCAAAACTCTCTCTTAAACAAGGATTATCAGGCTGCAATTGCTCCTGGCGTCGAGCGGTTTCCACAAGGAAATAAAAAATAGTGAGAATCAAATTCATCTCGCGGTCCCTTGCAGCAAAGTAGGCAGCTGTCCCGTTCTCGCCATTGAAATTCTTCATATCATCGCATGGCGTTCTAGCAGGAACGGTTAGCGAATAGATCGAAGGCTAACATCGAGGCCATATTCTCACTGATCGCTATCAAAAACCAGTTGCAAGTAGCTAAATAGATTAGCTAGTCCCTCAGCCTGAAAAAAGAGCTTCACATTGCTTTCTATCAATCGAATTTGTAGTGACCTAACCCGTGGAGTCTCCGCTGCTTCCATTTCGGACGGTTTCGCAGGGTAGTCGTTCGTTGCTTTGCCTGCTGTAGCACCCCAAACGCCGGTGATGAGATAGCACATATTTTCAAGGGTTTCAATTCGTGCCAGTATATCGACACCCTTGGATAATGTTGATATTATCTTCACTATGAACGCCTTTTGCATGTCTTCTGTGGCACCGATCCAAGTATAGTCGGAAGCATTTTCTTCCGGAGATGATCGAACAAACTGTGACCAGTTTTGCTCAAATGACGCTTTTGATCCAAGCAACATCAGTCGGTCAGGTTCGTTGCACTGAAACCATTCATCTAACTCGTCCGGGAAAGGCTGGGAATCGGCGTAACTGAACGCGTACGCAGGTTGCTGCTCGGTTTTAGGAAGATCTTGTACAATCTTCCGCAGTTGAGCCAAGCTTAACGAATCGGTCGCAGGGTTCAAGTCCTGCGGTGTGGGGGCAGGTGGAGGCGGCTGTAATGGTGGCGGCGGTGCAACAGCATCTCGCCTCAAATCCGGGCGTGCTGGTTGCTTTTGATGGCGCTGCGGAAACTCCGGAGGGTCTTCATCTTGTCTTCGAGATAGCTCTTCTTTGAAATCACGAACCACATTTGGCAAGAGCTGCTCGTCTGAGACAGGGGATATATCTGTCCCCGTTTGATCAACCTCATCGGCACGAACAATGTGATGCCCTTGTTGCAGTCCTTCGTCTGAAGTCATTTCGATATGCCACGCTGTTCACTTCGGATTTAGAACTGCTCATATGATGTAGGATCTGCAGCTCCTTCTTAGAAACAGCGGGGGGTATCTTTGATAGAACGAAAGAGCGACTATTCACAGGGGTTCCCGCTCACGCCAATAGTTCAAGCAAAGGGAATCATAAAGCACCTGGAGTGTAAGAAAATAAATCAGATAAAACCACCACTAATCGTCATTTTTGGGTGCTGCACATGCCAGCTCTCTTTTGTTTGCTGTGGCGTTGGGAACAAGTTGAATCGATCCATGATCTGATACGCGGCATCGGCAATACAAATAATCCGTCCCTTCTTGGCAGTCAAGCTTTAAAGCGAGAGCCGCGTTTGTTTCTCCTCAAGTTCATCAACTGCTAATTAGTTAAATGCTCCAGAGCTTCAAAGGAACAGCCTCATAGCTTCAGAATTGACAAACTATATGCTCAACTGTGTAAGAGAGTAGAGATAAGAATTCTCACTCTTGTACCTACCATTTCAACCGTTGGTCAAAGCTATATCATGGTCAATGAATTTACTGTCGCAGTTGAGTTTGATCTTCACTCACAAACATGGTGGCCAGCATCACATGGTTAGTATTTAACTTAGTGCTTATGCTACCTTTACGGGCGGTTGATGGTTTGGCACCAGTCAACACATCACCTATGAAGAAGGATGTTACTTTGACCAGAGTCATTGGTTCAACAGCCTCATTCATGTGTGGAAAAGGAATGCACTCGAGATTGGATGCTATTTGTGGTTGATGGTCGCCTTGCCTTCGGTTACGCAACTTTTGACTCATTATCACAGCCTTGCTGCATGATTTTTCTTATTTACACCAGGGCATTCCGCGTTTCGATGGTGAGCCTCGTGGAAATTTGCAATAATGCAAAATCTGGAACTCGGGCTCTCAAAGCTTCATCTGCTACTAATCTTCGCCTTTTTCTTAAGCGGACGTCAATACAGACATACACAACATGTGGCCCGGCCTCCCGTCCGTTGTTTTTCGCTTTATTGGGCATGTTCCAACAGGGTTGGTGGGAGTTACTGGCGCACAGCTATACAACCTGGTCCATAACATGGACGTTCTTGATGCCATCCCAAACGGCAAAACATTTCTCAAAGGGTTGTACATGGTAAAAATTGCAGTATGTCTTAACTATTCCGGGGCCTGGCGGCGATGAGAGATATTTCTCATACTATTTTAGGGAATTGCCACTTTTTCTTGGAATTTCATAATGTTTGTAGCTTCAAACTTTACCAAAGGGTTTTTGCTGGCGACAATTGGTTTAGCCGACCTGGCGCTTTGCATAACTCTTATCGTTGGCATAGCATGGCAGTCCCAGTTCATTCCAGGTACCTATGCGAAATGCAGGGACGCTCTAGACTGGAAAAATGGAACTGATGGCCGGAACGTCTTTGTTGAGGCCACTCAAGCAAAACCAGATATGTTCGAGTCTCCGTCTAAAGCCTGCCATCTCTTTGTTCAGAACTGGGCCGTTGGCATCGCCGTTATGTGAGTAAGATATTCTCTTTGGTGAAGCAATCGCTGATACGGCTAGTATCTTGTATCTGCTGTGTGCTCTGGTGAATATAATACTCGGACTCGCCCGTGTTGAAACTAGGGACACATTCCTCCACCCTGCTGTTGACTTTGATGATTTCGCATTCTGCGATTGGATTTTTGGGCGGATTAACATTGTCATAATCAACATCTTATCTTGGTCACGATTTGCGCTTCGATATTCGTCGAAGTTCTTGCAGAAAGTTAGACGACGGGATATTATAGATCTTCGGTCGCCTGGTCGCCTCAAGAGAGCGAGAACCTAAGCGAGAAGTTACTGGATTCTTCTAACAGATATTTTGTTGATGTTGTCAAAGCCAATCCCGCCCTGACGGGACAGCTGGGTACAGAAAAATATATGAGAGCAATTCAGACTCACACTTGCGAAGAGCCCAGCAAGTCTCAGTGCAACGTCTGTGGCATTCAAATATGCAAAGTCAGTCTTCACCAAAGTTAATCAACGTAAAGCAAGTAGCTGACATCGCCTTAGCCATGCTCTAAATTGGGCCAAGTTGGCGAATCGCAAGCACATCAACATTTAACAATATGCAAGCCATGTTGCAGTAACTGTTTCTACAAAATTTACTGCCGAAGCGCTAGGGACCATCGCTATAGACGACGGAAGCATTCCTCATCCTGCAAACTGATCAACGAAATCAACAGCTTTGGACATAGCGACCCTTTTGAAAAATCAGTGTGTCGTCAATGCAGTGAGAAATCACCAGGAGACCGGCAGAAGATCCTAGAGAACCGGGGTTTGTTGGAGTTACAGGAACTGACCCAAACTCGACTAGATTGTTGGCAATGCAAGGACAAGGTATCGCCGAACGGCCCCTGTTGGTGGGTGTGCTCTTACTGCGATGTGGAGTGTCGTGATCACGTCCACCCTCCATGGGCGTCGAAAATGTAAATTATTGGATGCATATTTTCCCTTGCGGGCGCTATCTCGCCAGACCATGGAGAAGAGGCATGAAGGAGTTCACTTAATGTACATAAGAGGAGCGAGCCAGGCTCTTCTCGTTCCGTTCACTCGGTTCGAAACGCTGATAAAGAGAAAGGATGTGAATCAACTGTTCGCTCTTAATATACGCCACATTTTAGTATGGTCAGCTAGGGACTGTGCCAAAAAAGTGGGTATAGTAATTAACAAGTTCCTACCTAATGCCCTTTTGGCGGCGCATCGGCAACAATACTTTTAGCTGGGTTATTTTCCCATGGCAATAGCGACCTAAACATCAGTTAAGGATTGCCCTTGGAGCCCTGTCCTAGATAGAGTTTCCTTCCGTACACGATAGATGTACTCCATGTATACTCCCTAGTAACGGCATAGGATGTGTATTGGGGATGCACCGACTTAGAGTGTTGAGTGATAGTAGATGGTCAGCCGAGAAACGAACTGTGCTCACAAACCGGGTACAGGGAGCATATGAGTTCGATCAGTTGAATACTATGTCTGTATCTATCTGTATTCTCTCAAGACAAGCCGTTAATAAGCTTTCGAAGGGTATCATGTCTAATTAAATTTCTTCACCGAGTGGGTACTTTGTTTAAGCCTCCATCTCTGCCAGCCAGCTTCAGCTAGATCCTCACCCGTCAATAGATCGCGGATCCGAAATAGCCTGGTGATTCTCGCTTCCAGAAACCGATCTATCCATCCTGCTCTCCGAAGATGGGTCCCGAACAAGTACCAGGCGATAGCGAACACAATTCCCGCACCGACGCCAGCCAAAACTTGCTTCGGGGTATGGTAATTCAGATATACACGACTTGAAGCTACTGCAGCTGCCCCAAGGCAAGCGAGAAACGAGACGCCGATTCGCTGCACAAGACTTGAAGGAGAGTCGTTGGGTAGAGTGGAGGAGCTGACAGGCTGGTGACGAAGTAGAAGGAAGAGGGTTACGGAGAAGGCAAAGAAGGCAACAAACTGAGAGTGGGATGAGGGCATGCCATAGCCTTTGCCGTAGATTTCTAAGAAATTCCAAAGGAAAAAGCAGCAATGGTTAGCTTTGTCTCAAGCAGACAGGATCGATAGGGAGAGGTTAGCGATTGACGTACGATGCGGCCGCTCTTGTCGGATAACTCTCTTCAACAGGAAATTCAACGCCTCGCAAAGCATTTGACCAGCAAACATTAAAAGCACTTCAACTTCCCGCGATGCCCATATCAGCGCAACGTAGATGACAACAAGCGCCTGTGGAACGAGGGAGAGAAATGCGCAGAGGTAGGATATAGGGTCATCGGGATTCTAAGGCATTTTGTCAGCTCTGCTACTAGTAGGCAAATAAAGTGAGCACAGGCTAACATAGTGGACATGAGTTAAGGAAAACGAAGCAATAGGCGTCTCCAGCTTATTCGTATCCATTGCTTGCCCTGGGTACGTTAGGAGGTTTCCATGAAGACTTGTAATCAGTTTATCCGGTCAGCTAGGCGAGAAGTTGAGCCAAATCCCTAACTAAGGTTGAGGCGTGACAACTTCTGGATCGTATCTTTTAGCGCGTTCTAAGTTTCCGCCGCATCTCTTGTCGAGACACTTGTTTTCACTCGCCAGACCTTGTTTTTTCCTTCAAGACAAAAGATCCTTCGAAGGGATACTAAGTCTTCAAATCAGAGGTGGCGTCCGCTCTGCCATCAACCTCTTGACTGGCGCTGTCGGCTACCCCTCAATCAGCCCCTCTACTATGAAATTATCAGGCCGCAACAAGCTTGTTCTGCGAGCGAATGCTGCAGATTTAGCGGGCAAACATCTCAACCTTTGATGCTTTTCTTTTGTATCGTACGGGAGGCGTCGGAGAAAAGTTACTGAGCTAACACGCAGAACGATTTTGATGCTACGCCTTCGGACCCGCCACTAAAGATTTGTCGTTGATATAGATACAGAGATGGATGTGGATGAAGAATGGGCAGACGATGAACGAGCCGTCGAACTCGCTTCTATTTCCGCCATCTACCCGGAGATCGTCATAGACCCCAAAGTCCCGTTCAGAGCTTCGTTGTCCGTTCCCATCTCCCCCGCGGTTCCGGCCACTGTGATCTTCCAAAAATCGTTATCAAACGATGCTATAGCCTCTCTTCCTACTTCCTTGAAGTTGCCTGGTCCGGAGGATATATTCAACGAAACGGACGGCAAGAAGGGACTGCCCACGGACTCTGAAACCGTTCAAACCTACTCGATATGCCATTTTCCTCCGCTACTGTTACAAATAGACTTGCCAGACCAGTACCCAGCCACTAGTCCTCCAACATTTACCATAACAACAAGCCCTGAATGGCTACCCGCACCGATAGTGTCAAAATTGGTAGCTGAAGGCGATAAGCTTTGGGAACAATGTGGCAAGGACTTGGTTGTTTACTCGTATCTCGATCACATCCAACAAGCCGCAGATATTGTTTTTGGACTGCACTCAGATCCGAATAAAACCCTTGTTCTTTCGGAAAACCTCAAAATACCTCTTCTTGACTTTGACTTTCGGATTAAGCGGGAAAAGTTCAACCAGGAGACCTTTGTCTGCGGTATCTGTCTGGAACCAAAGAAAGGGAAGGCTTGCCATCGGCTCCAGCGCTGTGCACACGTTTTCTGCGTGGCATGCCTTCAGGACTTTTACAACACCTGTATCACGGAAGGAGAGGTTGATAATGTCAAATGCATTGATCCGGGTTGCGGGAAGGAACTGGAGTCAACTGCACCTAACAGTGAGACTGAGGGACATAAAAGGCGAAAACGCCATAGAAAAACCGACCTTACTTTGACGCCAACTGAACTCCTTCAAATACCCCTTGAGCTACAAACTGTTGAACGGTATGCCTTCCTCAAGCGAAAACACAAACTTGAGGCGGATAAATCTATCATATATTGCCCCCGCCAATGGTGTCAAGGAGCTGCCCGGTCTAAACGGTTTCCAAAGCCAACTGATCCGATGAACATTAGCAACCTGGAACTGTCAGACGACGAAGATGAGACGGACCCTTTTGATCCTCTTGGTTCCGCAGACCAACTTCCCCCAATGGAAAAACGCCTCGCTATTTGTGAAGATTGCGGCTATGCTTTTTGCCGTGTGTGTAGGAAAGGCTGGCACGGCCCTAATGTATTCTGTTATCCTCGACGAGCTGCAGAAATTACAGCTGAGGAGAAAGCAACGGAAGATTATATGCAACTCTACACCACACAATGTCCAACTTGCGATTTCCGCTGTCAAAAGGCTATGGGATGCAACCACATGATCTGCTCCCGGTGCAAGACACACTTTTGTTACTTGTGTTCCAGTTGGCTCTTTGCCGCAAACCCATATCAACATTTCAACAATCAAGCGAGTCCTTGCTACCAGAAACTTTGGGAACTCGAGAGCGGGGATGGGATCGGTGGGCGAGACCACGAACAACGAGATCACCTTTTCTGGGATGAGGAATCCGATAACGAAGAAGATGAAGAACATGGTGCATGGCAATTCGCCTTTGGGATCAATAATAATCGACCGCCTCCCGCCGCTCCTGATCCTCCACCCCTTCCCGGACCACCACGAATAATTCCCCCGCCCCCACGACAACAACCCCAACCCCGCATAGAAATTGTACTGCCCCATCGAGGAGGTCGTCAGGTCGATCCAATCCCGGGTGGCAATAATCCTCCCCCTCCCCACGCTCAGAATCAAGCCAACGCCCAGGATCATGCACCCGCTCGGCCACCAGACCCTGGACGGAGACGCGGATTGCAACGATTTCTATACTTGGTTCAACATGATCTGGAAGATGAATGGGATAGCGATGAGCTAGACGAAGACTTTTAATTGACCTTGCTCATCATTATTTGTTTAACGTTCTGGTTTATCTACACTACCCGTCGTAAGCCTTCTGTCGCATCATTTATCCATCTCTGATTACTATGCATATACATATCTGCCCCTCAAATTCTCATAAAAGAAGGTCTGGAAGCAGAACAAGTGAAATGGCTGTTTTTCTTTGTTGGTGATGAGTTTATGACTGTCGAATATTTGCATGTCAAATCTTTTGTATAGTATGATATTCCTTGAAATAACAATTCCAAAAATAGCGAAAGTTATCAATACATTATGACCACGCCCTTTATTTATTTGTGTAATCTTCACCCTACTAGAGGACGTTCTCTTTTGGCCCAGTGGCACAGCGGTAGTATGCTCGGCGCAATATGAATGGCAGCCAGCTGGCCTTCGTTATCTTTTTAAAAAGAAAACGCTCATCAGCGGCGTTGTTTCAGCACAACGTTTGTATATTTTTCCCTCCCCAAATTCAAACGGGTCCCTGCTGTTATATCTCCCTTGTCCCGGGGATCATCGCAATGCAGACTCCAGTTATCGCTCTCGAAAGTACCTAATAGCACCCCCACAATCAGGGCAATTATTCTTGGGCCAAAGGTTGACTTAGCCGGGCACACAAATGGCTTGTTTCCGAACGGCATGAATGCCTTCTTCTGGAGGTCAATGGCTTTATTCCATCGTTCCGGGGCAAACTGGAGAGAGTTGGCACCCCATATTTCCTCGTCGATATGCAAGCTTTCGATATCCGCTATTATGGGCGGTGTGCTATCTAAATGTATGCGGCTAACACGCCTGAAGACCGCGTTTAGCCTATTTGCCACGGTTAGAAAAACTCCGAGGTGTACCTGATAGAAACTCCTTTTTGTTCAACTTACCAGTTGATAGCTGCACCAATAATCAATCCGTCCCCTTCGTACTCGAATGCTCGGTGGACATGACGTGTTGGCGGATACAATCTCAGCGCTTCGTCAATAATGCTCTTGATAGAAATATTAGTCTGCCCCCCATGGATTGACCGTGATTCGAATAAGCTTTCAAACTGTTTCTTTGTTGGATTGCGAGCAAATTTGATCATTGCCCCACTCCATTCAGGGTGAGTGCGCCCTGTGGAGAACTTTACTTCTATGTATGTTCTAAGGACAATACGCCATAGCGTTTCGAAGGACGGGAGAAGCCAATTGAGTGGATTCTGCTGGGGATTTAGGGGGTCAAGCCCAGGGCGAACAGTACGTAGAGCATCGTGCAATGCATGGCGTTCCTTGTAATCGATCTTGTGATCAGGCCGTTTTGATTCAATCCAAATATTGTTTATAGAATCGGCGATCGTGAGAAGGCTTTGGCTTTGGCAATAGCATGCGGCAGCTATGTCACCTTCAACGAAAACGCGAAAGGCAATGTCGAGCGAAGCCAATTGCACTACTCTCGCTAGGGAAACTTCATTTTCTGCATATGTTGCAAGAAAAGAATGGACACCCTTATGGATCGCCGCCGCGAGTTCTCCCCATTCTACCACGGCCATAGATCTCGCCGCATGATGAACAAACTCCTTGGCGTCTGTCTCGCACGTTGTGGTAAAAGCATTGCTAATTCCAAATCCGCTCACGAGCCTGCTGTTAGGTATTGCTCTGGCTTCTAACTGGGATAACTTGTTGGCGTGGCCATGCGGCCCAATTTTAGCAGCAATCGTATTGATACAGTTCTTGACCTTGTTGATAGAAGTGGTCTCTCCTTTTGGTGAGGATTTAGGGGCCAAGAACTGTGAAAGGCTGACAATAAAGAACATGAAGCTGAGGACAAGAGCGACAGCTAGGAATGACATTTTCAAAGACATTTTGCAACAAATAGGCAATAGAGGGGAGATATCTTGGGTCTTTCTATGCCTGCTTGTCCTCAAGATTTTCAGAAGAAGGATGCATAGAGCAACAGCAGCGGTTTTCGCTAGAAATACTCTTTCTTCATTCTCTTCACTAAACTTTCCAACCGGAATCCCGTAAAGTTCCAGTGAATCAAACAGACAAGGGAGCAAGCGCAGTCACAGGCCTGGGCAGATGTGTCATTCACTGTCCATTTTAGCGGTAAGAACTAGACAAAATGGAAACAAAGGTTGGTTGACAGAAGCAAACAGGTGGTGGCCAGCTATCCTTTGCAGGATCCATTTGCTCGTCCCAGTGCTTAAAAAAAAAAAAAAGAATTTAATCTTCTTGTTGGTGTTGAGTTCGTGAATTTGTTTGCTATGTCGTGGGGAATATCGCCCTGTTTGGCGAGCGTTTGTTCACACCCCTCTGCTGCAAACTTCTCTCTTCAATAGTTCTTTAACAAATTGCCAACAGCTTTTGCAAGCGGAGTCTAATAAATTGAATCAGCAAAGGTAGTCAAAATGGAAAATAGTACTATAGCTTGACTTACCTGTTTAGATTGGATATCGTACGACACACACACGTCAGGCTCACCGTGCGGTCCGGGTTCGTTGTGCATACCATACATTTGTTTTGACGTATATAAATAGGTGTTTTGAAACTGTACGTAGATAGTAGCTTCCCGAGAGGGATATCTTTCAGATCATGCTGCTTGATATTGGGAGTAAATGAACCCATTTTCTTTAAAGGTCGTTTAGAAATCTGTTATTTCAATGTTTTTATTTGAGTAGCTAGATCAGAATTGTCAGAATCAAAAATTGATTAAGTTATCATTTCAGGGAGGAGCTCAACTGCAGATAGTAACGTCTATCGTGTCGAGAGAAACCAAATTGTGTGCCGCTTGACCAAAAGAGAACATCCTCTAGTGGTACGCCCAGTAGATAAGCCCACTAGATGGTCATGCCATTTTATGTGAGAGGGGAAGTGAACGTAGAAGGAAGCCAGTGAAATTAAGCTCCTGTTCTGACATTTATGGGCGATGCAATCTTGAGATTCCGACAAATGGCAAACTAGGAGCATTCATTATGGAGGTTCAGTAATTTTTTGCTTGATATTTCACCTGTGGCTCGTGCGTTGTATAATAATCCCATCCCCTATATGCACATAGTTAGATGAGTCCATTTGCGGCAAAACATCAAAGTCATCTATTCAAACGACAAAATGATAGAATGTACATGTGACCCCATATGAACGCCTCCATTTTGGGCTTGCGGTAGGCGCATACTGCAATATTCCTTTTCTCTTTGCATTCTCTCTTTCTTAGCTAGGTCCATGGAGCGAGGGTAAATGACCCGCGGTCGTCTTCTTTTACGCCAAGCACATCATTCGGCCAGTCGTAAAAGAGCTCGTAGCGAAATACGGTATGGTCAGTGTACATTAAAATAAGCCGATACCTGCGTGAATATTGTGATCCATGCCACGACTCACGAGGGGCCTGTGGTCGGCCCCAAGGCCGCGGGCGGTGCTTATTGTTATCCACAGACGTCTTCCTAGCCTCGCCATCACTCGTCAATTCTTCACTTTCAGCCAAAGACATATCAGATTCTTCTTCGAACGAATCTTCCGTAGGAATTAGATTGCTCTCCACAGGTCCAACTGCTATTCCAAGCAATGGGAAAAGTGGTCTCAATCCGAGTTGCTCCTGATTATCAAAGGGTACAATGTGATCGACCCTTACAAATCTAGCCACATTTGGTACTTCTGTCAAAGTTAAAATTCCAACTCGACCTTTCTGGGACGCTGCTATAACAACTCCCAATTCGGGAATCTGGTGAACCATGTTGAGACGATCGCTGCCTGTCATAGACGATGCCGCGTTGCCTGTTCTTTGCCTGAGAGCCATGCGGCATACGACCGAAGGCTTATCGCTGTATGGGCCCCAGAGCATCCGAATGTCAGCTTCGGAGAAATGAAGGATTGGAAAATCAAGGTACGTCTCGGGTTTCGCTCTTAGAGAGTCAATGGCCTCTTCAAGTATAGAATCGGAAGTTTGGGATGAAGAATCTGTAGGTCCATAGAGGCTCTCAAGAAGAGCATCAACCAGGTAGGTATTGTCATCGTCATTCAAGGTTGGTTCTTCACTTTCGCTCGTGCCTTCATCCAATGTATCGGGATCAGCCCAGTCATAAAAGCCTGTCACTTCTGGTAATAGTGGATCTGGAGGCAGGCCAACAACTTGAGCTGGCCCGAGTGCAAAAGGGGATTCTTGGTTAGCGTCCAGCTCGGGTTGGACGCCCAAGCCTTGCATGGGAAGTAAGGCTTGAGCATCCTCGTCGTGGGATTGGCTATTCGGGATAGATTCATCACTGTCACTATCATTATCACTCCCACCACCGCTATCACTACCTTCCACAGGTATAACCGGCAAATTTGAAACTTCAACCTCAGATTCCCCATCTTCGGTATTCTCGGCGGCAGGGAAATCGGACTCAGGTTGTGGGCTGTTCCCTAGATCATGAGACAAAAGTCCACTGTGATGCTCCTGTCGAATGCCTATATAACGCATGGAAGAGCGAGGAACGTTCTCCATGAGAGGGGTTATGTCGTACTCAGCGCCGTTATCTTGCCAAGGTTGGCCACCACAGGCTTCTTTTATCGAAGATTTCGTGCGGAAAGACCTCGGATCTATAGCCAATACACTCCATCCACGGTCGAATCTAGACATATTCAGTAAGAAAAATGTCCGAATAGTATGGCGCCATCCACTCACGAATCAGCGATATAGTCATGGCCCCTCCTTCGCCATATCGGATTCAGGTTCCACCCTGTAACCGGGGCCGGGCTCTCCCAAATCTTCCATCCTAAGAGTCTATTTGTGATGTCTGTACTCACAAGCCATTCTCCATGCGGATCCAGCTCGGAATTTAGGAAACCAACGCTTGGAATGTTGTTGGGGTGTCCCTTTAAAGTGATGCGAAGATTACGAGAGCGGCGATGTTGTGGCGCTAGCCTACGAAGCTTCTCGAAGTGTGCATTGGTTGTTATCCTTGCCCAGTCAGTGACATATGGGTTCTTGTTTGTTTCAAAAGCTCTATGCCCTTTTTCTGGCTGATCGATAAGGGCAAAAGCCCACACTGTTACTTCAAAAGTGTTTGCACTAGCCGCAATCAGGCGAGCGAATTTATGGATTGCTAGACCCCAGGCGCTTTGGCCAACCCAATCCGTGAAGAAACATGGTATGGTAGCACCAAGGTCTTCGGGCTGTTGTTGCTCTGACTCTCCAGACGGCTCAATTGCAGAGAAAATACCCTCGGTTCGATATGCAGCAATATTTCCAGAGTCTGTTGCAAGGAGCAGAATCTCTTCAGTGCCCAAATCACCAACCACAACATGGTTTATAGAATGAGGGCGAATCTGGGAGATGCAACCAGGAGCGGAGGAGTTTGCTAGTGGAGGTGTAATAATGAGCTTAGGGGAGGCGCCAATGGAGTGAATAGTTGGCTGGTAGACGTATATTTGATGGAGAAACGCAACAAAGTAAAGGTTACGATGCTGTGATAATGCTGTCTACATTACTAGTTCAGCCACAAGGTCCTATTACCACACGGTCCTACTCACAAGATTGTTTCTCCAGCCAGATGGCTGGGGTGAAGGAGTATCCCGCTGGCTAAAAGCGCATTAGCCATTTATTGAGGAATGCAGCATTGAATTCAACAAACATACTTTGGGAACTATACGTCAGTTAGAGTGTAATTTTGAAAGAAACGATAACAAGGTGTCTTTACTCTCTTATATCCCAATTCTACTCCATGCTCCTCCACTACAATCTTTTGGTCTTGCGTGTTATCCTTGATAAATGCCTCCTCATATTTGGATCTTAGAGAAAAGGGCTCCATTGTAATAGATGGCCAATTGACGTATCAGTACAGCTCACAAAAAGGAGCCAGCATCCACAAAACTCTGCTGCAGGTAAACTATATATGGTGCACAACTGGCACAATGAGAAAGGGCGGAAAGGACATTTGTGGACATCACAGGTGAAGGTGAAGTCGGATTCTTGACCCTGCGGAGGACCACGCTTGACAGAAACTAGCAATCACCTAGGGATGGGTTATCATCATATATCAGAAATGAACTTTTTTTTCCGTGGAGTTGCTATGTGGTGCATAGAATTGCTAGTCTAGAGGCCATAGCAGTGTCGACTTGTACCTTTGCCTCTCATGTGCAGGTTGGTGGACATGATGGATGACGTTTGAACTGGATTGAAGCTTTGCGCACGGTCCACCTTGGGTGTTAGTGTGCACGTGAGGCTCGCGGCCTTTTTGTTAGTACCGACGGTTCATTGGTCATGTTCGTTCCTATGGAAGGACTGCTACGGTGGTCTAACTATAAGAGGTCGGCGTGCTAGAGGGGTGAGCTGGATTACCTAACACTTTTAAGGCTGCTGATTATTATTTCACTTCTTCAGTGTCAAGCTTAACTAGTTAAGTGAGAGTAAGCACAATCCAAGAAAAATGGATCTCGTGGCTGGTGTCCGCAAAGAAGGCAGTCGGTATGTGCATTCCAGTATGCAATCCTGGCCACTCCAATCATGCTAATGTTCATTTCTATTGTAGCGGCGGTCGCGACTCCTTCAAATGGTCTGACGTCAAAGATTCCTCCCACCGTGAAAACTACCTTGGCCACTCTCTCATGGCACCTGTAGGACGCTGGCAACAAGGTCGCGATCTATCTTGGTACGCTAGGAACGGTAATGAAGGTTCCGTTGACGCTGAAAGTAGCGAAAAAGCCTCCGAACTGCAGAAGATAAAAGAAGCTGAACAAGAAGCAATGGCCCGAGCACTGGGCCTACCTGTTGCTCCAAAGACCACCACAAGCGCCAATTCCACTTCAGTAACTGGGAAAGAAGTTCAGAAACTGATCGCCGAATCTACAGGCGCTGCAGCTGAAGGCAACGTTGAAGACACCAAAGGCATCGGCTTCGGCGGTTACGACGGCACTAAGACTGCAACCGACGACTTCAATGGAGACAAACTCAAAGCGATTGGGCTCTCAAGCGGGAAGCGCGAGAGAAGAAAAGAGGATACTGCTCCGCGTCGCGACGATTTCAACAGGAAACTACCCAACAGACACCGCGAAAGAGATCGGTATCAAGACAGAAAAGAACGCCCTAGGCGACACGTGCATGACCACGACCGCCACGGCCGTAGAAGACGCCGATCACCATCGCCTTCTCACACACGCGAGAGAAGACGTTCCCGGTCTAGATCAGCGGATAGAGGTAGACGTCGCAGGGAAGATGAAAGGCGGTCCCGTCGCCATCGTAGCCAGTCTCCGGAGAGGCGCAAAGATGATCGCCGCCGACGAGATGAGTACAGTCATAGGCGAGATCGCTAGAGAACATCAATCACTCAACTTTGATGAAGAACTCAATGTAATGATAGCATTTAGCGATGAACTTGGCAACTGGATCGATCGGTGTTCGGGAAAGTCATGAACAGAGCAAAGTGAGGCGCATTTACGGCATAACTGAGAGATACCCATTAGTTTACATATGATAATTGGTCTAGTATTCCCGCACTTCTATCTATTTGAGAATGAAATTCAGGATTCTTTCACAATTCGTCACGCGCAGTTCCAGTAGAGCCCACAGAGAGATCTGGCATCACCATCAGCTTCACAACCAAACTAGTCCATCCGGTGAAGTGCTGCGTTCGCTGGCCGTGGCCCGTTTCTGGGTTATATTGCTCCCAGGCGAACCCGGTCCGCTTCCACTCGTTAAACACATTGTCCACAACGTTTTTTCGAAGTCTAGTGTACATTTCACCAGCTTGGTTCTGGTATGGCCCATTCACTTTAGCAACATCCTACATTACTACGATTAGTCTCGCAAGAATTGGAAAGGCGTAATGGAAGAGCACTTACAAGGAGATTTTTAAGGATCAAGTAGTTGATGTTTATCCAAATAGGGCTCTTCCAATAATTCTCACCAGTTCCGTAGAACTTATCTTTCTGGCTTAAGCTTCGAATGCCATAATCACTCCAAAGCTCTTCCGGATCGCTGATAAGATCAAGAATATGCTTGAGGCGAGGATTATTGGGCTCCAGCATTCCGGTCAAGAACGGGAACAGTGATATGTAGCCCTTATGGCATACATGCACGCTCTCTTCGAACTCATCGATTGTGGCGTCACAATATGTTTTTTGAGCTTCATCCCAGTGGAGATCATCAATGTTCCTCTTGATAGCATTTTCGTACTTGGCGAACTCGTGTACATCTTCCGTCTCACCTAGAGAATCAGCAACGCGTCGCAAAGATCGAGTCATCATGCCCATCCAGCTTATCAGATCCACATGTAGCTCCCCGGGATGGGGAGGTTGCGCTCGCGGGTAGTCATCGAGACCCGACGTCAGGATGTGATCAACTGTACGGCCTCTCCAGCGATATGCTTCTTTGCTCGAGAATGCTTCACGGTCATACGACTTGATATCACCCCATTGCGTTTTCTTGAACCAAAAGTACTGGCGTTTGAGGAGTGGGTATAGAGAGTGCAAGTATGACCTTGCGCTTTCCAAATCACTCGAACATATCGCCGGAATATTCTCAGAAGCTGAGCTTCGGGTGCTGGCCTCCATTCTGCTCACTAACTCCTCTAGAATCATGAACAACGTCGGTGGATTCGCGTAGTGCGGATATTGAGTTTGAAACTCCGGGGGAACCTTGCTACGAGCTTCAGCACCTAGAATCTGCTCTCGAGCAATCCAACCATCATCATCCATAAGGTTGAACCAGCTCTTCACAATTTGCAAGCTAAAAGTTTGAGTTACTTGTCTGAAAAGTGAATATATCATTGGTGAACTAACCTGACATCAAGATCCCACTCGATGATTGGGATCAAATGGAACCCTTCATCCCAAAGGAACCCACGAGGGAAGAATGGACGTGATGGAATGCTGGTAAACAGTTCAGCAGGATTTGCCGGCATGGGCTGCACTCGCGCTCTGGCCTCCGCTGCTTCTTCCCAAAACCCTTCATTCTCCTCATCGTACTCTGGGGCATTAGACCGGTCAACGATCGAGTCGCCATAGAAATACCCAACACCGCCAACCAAGTTGGAAAGCATCGCCTTTGAGAATGGCGCATATTTAGAAGAGTCAAATGGTTTGACAGGCGAGTATATCTCCTTAAACCTCTCCTCGAAAGTTTGAGAAGCGATATTGATCTCCTTTTTGAGAATATCGGCTAAACGCAATGAGCAACGCTTGGGGGACAGTCATGGGACAGATCGGCAATGAAAACTTACAGGTCAATGGTTGGCTAGCAGAGCCAGATGAAAAGAGAATATCAAACTACCTCGGTGTAGGCCAAATCAGCATAAAAAACCATAGGTGTATGCTGCGTCTGGGAACAAACCTCAAAAGGTCCCTGGAAGGTCTTTTGCACCAAATGAAAGTTTCCATGTCCTGGCTTATTGGCAATGGTAAAGAGTCGACTGGGAGGAGGAGGATTATCTGTTCCGTACCTTTGGACCAAAGGATCGATTTCCTGCTTCAAATGGGCAAAAAGGATGCCTGCTAGACATTAGAGCGCGATCACCCAATAAATCAAAAACAAAGGAGCTACCATACTTTTTGCCTGCCATAATATCTCCGGTTGAAGTTGAAGGCTGGTGACGAAGCTCCTATCCGGCGGCTTCTCATCATAACTGGGGTGATTCTTTGGTGGATAACGATTGCTCTCGGGCCCGCGAGTGACATCAATCGTGAAATCCCCAAGGTCAGCTGTGTTTCCGAACAAATTCACATCGTCCTTGAACCCAAGAGGATCAACTTTATTTGCAATTCCTAGCTCCCCTAGTCCCTCCATGGCCGCATAGAATATCACCGTCGTAGGTTGATTAGGCGGAGCATCTGGCCGTGGTTCACCCTTGATACGAGCTCCCCAGCTTCCACCGTGGCCTCCACCCGGGACTTTTATGAAATCAATCGTAAGATCAAGCGTGTTCCCCGCATCGTGTATTGTCTGTCGTCCGCCCTTTCGGATGTCGTATTCATCCCAGCCGTAGCCAGCCATGCCTTCATTTTGCTCGCAGGTATGCCTAAAGTCTGAACGAAAAGGTTAGGGAGATTCGCTCCAGAGCTGGAATCAATTGTTTCTTCGAGTAGTAGGAATACGGTTGAGCCATTGACCTACTTACTCCCCTGTGCGGTGCTATAATCGTCCAACTTTGCCCACATCAGTCCTGTCAACAGACTCTTCTGTATTCGAGGGCGGATGCCAAAATAAAGATTGGGTCGGTAAGGCCCCCATAGTAGCGACGCATTCGAAGTTTGATAAACACCATCGCTCGGCTCAAGCGTTGTGCACTTCGGACTGGCGTTTACCAAGTTGTCCGTGACGCTGTAGACAGCGACTAGGCCGGTCCACAGCGAATAGGAGGCGAATTTCATTATATAAATTCGCACATTAAGAAACAATCGTACTTCACATTAGCATTCCAGTTTAAATTATTAAAGCTTGGTAATTGGAGATACAAGTGAAGCACGGAGATCTGTTCGTTTCCACGTTCCTCAGACACGCTAATACTACATTTCATTTTCGACCAAGCTTCCAACTGGAGCAGCCAGCCAACTAACTACGTAACTACGGAGTAGAGTTAGTAATGTTCCCACAACATGATTTCCATCATCTAGAGCTCCCAAAAGTGCCTGAACCGTGTCAATTTGATGATGGCTAGGATATATGTACTCAGCCGTCTAATAATTACAGAATTTTGCGCGGATCTAAGTGCGAAATATGCGCACTCTTCGCCTTTCCGTCAAAGATGATCTCGCTCATCACTTTGCCCGTTCCTGGCGCATTTTGGATCCCCCAGCACGTATGGCCCGTTGCAAGATAGACGCCATTGATATCGGTGGGACCGATCAGAGGGCCTGCTCCCCTCACTGAGACATTCGGTAGATAACAGGCCTGACGCGCCAGAACCTCGCCATCTCGCAGTGCAGGGGATATCAGACCAACAGAATCTATGACGGTTTGACATCGGGAACTATCCACCTCAACATTTGCGGTTGTTAGCGGGAGTGGAACCAATTTGTCACCCTCGCCGCAGGCGTATACAGTGTTGTCCGGTCTAGCATATATTTCTGGCGCGCTAGTTGTCTGATGTGGCCGGCCCGATGCCGCATCTGCAGCAAGAGTAATACTGCTAAATACGGCATATGGTGAAACTGGGCGCGCAGGGCGGATAACGACACTGTGTGCACGTAGAGCCGTTATTGGTGCCCGTGGAAAAACTGATTTTGTCCAAGGTCCCGCCGAAACGACAACATCTGAGGCAGATATAGATTCGAGCTCACCTGTCGCTTTGTTTGTATATTTTACGGTACTAGTTCCGTCCTCAGACTGCTCTATCTCCGTGACTGACCCCAGTAGTACGCTTGTGCCTTTCTCTTCTGCCAGCTTCGCCATCGACGTTGTAAACAAATACGGGTGAACTTGAGCGGTAGTTCCAGGGTCTCCCATCTCTTCATAGCCCGATAGAGTAAGCGGGTCAAACCAATCGAGATCTGCCGGGATACCTGCAGCTCGTAATAAAGCTTTGGCTTCTTCAGTGCGTTTCTCCAAGGATATCGCTTCCTCGTTGCTAGTTTTGCTTGAGCTGTCGGTGCTATGTGGTCTTTTCGGCAATATGTGGGCTAACAACTGCCCACAATTTACCTCCCTGTATCCCCATCTCTCTTTTCCATTATGCTCTTTAGCTAGTTCAGCGTGTAGACGAAAACTAAGCGGGACGATGCTACTCGGATAAGCCCAAAGCGCAAGGAGGCCTCCTGCCTTGCCTGACGCGCCCCCAGCAATTTCTGTTGCCTCAAGGATGATAACTCTGTGTTTCGAGGGATCGTAGGATGGATGTCTTGTTAAATAGTAGGCTGTTGAGCATCCGATTATACCTCCACCTGTTGCCGTTGAGATGATATTAGTCACCAATCTCCCTAGGTAAAGGTTGTCACTGTAGACGGGGATGCAAATTTACCGATAACGACGATGGTCCGTTCAAAATGCTTGGAAGAGGGTTCCATTTTTGTTCGCGAAAAAGAGCAGTCAATAAAGGACTTCCTCAGTGGCTTCGACTACGCTTGGATACAATGTAAGATGGTTGCGGGATGGTCATATACGTCATTCAGACACACGCCGCTTTTTAGATTGCAAGGATCCAACAAACTTGGGCAGGAGAAAACCTTGGAGATGCTTTCAGGAGCTTCACCAAGGCCTGGTGAGCCAGGCAGGAGATTACAAATGCTCAACCGTGGGCAGTCTAGCGCGGGGATGCTGGTCAAAATATGTCCCTGGTTGAACGTCCTCTTAGGCAAGGCTTGGTCAATGTCCCAGCGCTCTCAATTTACTAGAGAGCCAATCTGCATACATGATGCATGCAACAAAGCTATTCATGCTCTGAGGCGGATTTTCATCACTTCAACGCACCTACCTGATGTGTATGATATCTTCCATGTCGTTGGTCGTTGCCTTTTGGCATCTCGGCTTCGGCATCTATCACTAGCATACAACACAATCCACAACCTTCAAGTTTTTGTCCCCTAAGTATCACATTGACTGCAGAGATGGGCCTGCTTTCTCTATTCCCAAATAGCCCAAAACACGACACACCCCTGCCAAATCCGACCCCAGCAGACTCAGTGCTGAACTTTCAGTCGTGGCATGAATTCAATCCATTTTCTAACCAGTGGATCGCTCTTGGTTCCAAAAGATGTAAAACGGATAAAAGGGCTAACAAGGAGGAGGAAGGGGGGGGGGAGGGCACCGAAAAGCCATTACAAAGGCCGTATCGAGAAATAGATGTCCCTCTGGTTCTCGTTACGTGGAATATCGATGGCACTGCTCTAGCTCCTGACACGCGAACGACCGCCATTATCTCGCATATTCAAAACAAGGGTCCGAGCCCTGATATTATCTTCCTGCAAGAGGTTACCCGTACAGCCCTGCGAGTGCTATTGGAGAACCCTTGGATCCGAGGGCACTGGTTCACGAGTGATGCTCACGCGCGAAACTGGGGATGCCAGTCTTTTACTACAATCACGCTCCTGTCTAGATCACGATTCAACAGTTTTGACCATACCCCTGGTATCCCAGCCCTTGGTGCGGTCTGGAGAGTTCATTATCTCAGTCAGTATGAAAGAGACATGCTTTGTTGCGATATATTTTTGCCTGTTTTTGCCTCCGATACAATGCAAAAGTCATGTTTTGCATTGCGGCACTCTCCCTCACACATGCGCGTTCGTCTCATCAATTTCCTCTCAGACTCTATCCCGGACCGAATATGCGGCCGTGTCAACCAAGTATGTGTCGCTGCTTCTTACCTTCGCGCAGCTGGTCATGGCATTATGGCCGGCGATTTCAAGCGGGACGCTCCACCAGAACAGGCACTTTTTGAAGTAAATGGGCTTGTTGATGTGTGGACCGAACTTCGCCCCAATGACCCTGGCTTCACTTGGGGTCTTGATGGGGGGCAGGCAAATCCGGCTTGCCGACTGGAAAAAGTGACTAGGCTTGGATTAAAGGCCTGCACAATCGAAGTTATAAAACCAGGCACATGTTCGTTCGCGTGCGTGAACGTGAATGAAACTAACGAAGGGGTACGCCAATGGAGCGAGAACTGTGGCCTTATGTGCATTTTTAGCCTAGGGGATTAAACACTCTCTTTTATGCTAACCCTTGGAAGGCTGTGAAGCCGCTCAATGTCGACTTTCTTTGCCCACACGCTGGCTACTATTTCTTATGGTTATCTCGCATACTGCTTTGGTGGATTGATGTTAGGAAAGCATGAGAACGAACTGCTTTCAGAATTATTTTATTTAGTTGTAAAAAGACTGGAATTCTGGTTAAATTGCAAACTGAAGCGCTCTTATTTCAATTTGGAGGCACCAGCGAACAAGAAGTACTATACAGCGTTCCTAATATGATCGATAACCAGACTACCAGCAACGAGATCGTTTCCCGGCAAAACCACTACATATAATTGAAACAAGCCAATGTAGAAAGGAAGGCGAGCATCTTCGGTTTCCAAACACTAGGGAAATTTGAAACTCCAGCAATATAATTAAAAAAAAAAAAATCAAACACAATAAACCCTCACCCTACTCCCCCATTGACGATTTCCTCAGCATGGCTTTCCCGAGCCTCGGGTCGTTTAATAGGGTATCAATCGTCATGGCGCAATTATACGTGATTATACCCGAGTAACAGAGGATATTGAGGCTATTATATACCGCCAACTAATGGAGTTTCACAAACATCCAATGTTGACCTTGTGACGAGGATGTTAAAAAGGCTGCCATAGGAGCAACTTTGTTAGCAAGCGTTTCACATGTGGAACGAAAATGATTTAATTGAAAACAAGCAGAAACAGCATCGCCTACCCGTGTAAGAGGCCCTTGAACGCTTGGATGGAATGAGCTTCATTCCAGGTACTACCTCAAGCAAGCTCATTACGTGGAAAGGAACTTGGGGAAAAAAAAAATTGAACACTTGAGATTTCCCTTTGCTATAACGGTACTCTCTAGCAAGAAAGCTAACTATGTACAAAGAAGTGGTAAAAAGTTTACTGGCATTCGCGTGGGACTTCCTTGCTGCCAGTGCGGTTGACACGGTCATAGCGAGCACCGACACCGAGTTCACGCTTAGCGAATGCCTTCCAGATCTCACACTTGTTCTGACCGTTCGTAAGGGCCTTGTCAGCATCAATGATAGCATCACGAGCCTGGACGAAGTTGGGATTGCATGGTTGCCTAGACACATTCAGCGTTAGTTACTGTGAGGTACGACAGGAAACGAAGTAAAGAGGGAGGACAATCAACTTACAAGGCCATACCGTCCATAACGAGCTTCATAGTAAGATACTTGCCGTCAGTGGGGACACCATTGCGGAGCGTAGGCTTTGGACCATCGTTCTTGCCGTGTTTATCGATGAGGGTCCACATAAGGTCGTAGAGCATAGTTGCCCAGACTGTACCGATACTGTGCACCTCTCTCAATCTGTTGACGCTAGTGTAGACAAGAGGGTTGGTCTGGAGGCTGGTAGAGTAGGGATATTGGCGGATACCTCCACGTCGGTTGGCGGCCCATTCACCCATGGTGTAGTCAGTATTGTGGGTGTCACGAGCCTTCAAGCGGATAAGAGTGGCCATGAAGTCACCCCAACCTTCACCCATACCACCGGACTCAAGAGCGTTCAAGCAACGGGAGTTGGAAGGTCCACCGCAGAGACGGTTGGAAACTAAAAACAAAATGAGCTTCCGACCAGAAAAAGCGGAAGGAAATACTTACGGCCGTGGGTGTATTCGTGAATGACGATGCCTGCCTCAAAGGAGCCATCGCGATTTGGATTGGAAGTGGTCCAGGTGTACATGCGCATGCGACCAGGGGACCCATCAGGGGGAGTGGCAAAGTTGGCGTTGTTGGTACCGGAGCCGTCCTGTGCATTCAAAATCACATAGTCGCCACCTCGGCCACCTTTGTTGCCGTTGTTGTACTGGAAGTTACCAGCTCTCTCATTGAACCCGAGAGTATAGAGAAGGTCATGGTATGTGTTTGCAGTATAGAACAATTGCGTAATTGATGCATCAATGTAGCGACTGGGTGGGCTCAAAGCAGTGGTGTATGGATATTCAAATTTGAGAGCAGGGCTCATTGGGCGGTAGTTGTTGATGTATGTGCTTCCTCCAGTGGGATTGGACTGAGCAATTCCATTGTTGCCACGGGTGGTTGGGTACCTAGTGTTTCCGTCACTAATCCAGGTGAATGGGGATGCACTGGTATCCCACGGGTCTGTGAGGACTCTGCGGTTGCCTTCAGTTGGGTCATTAAGACCCCAGGGGCTATAGTTTCCGTTAGTCTTCACTACTCAGACATGTCCAATCATGTACATACTAAACTTGATAAGTGGCATCTTGTACGTAGTCAACAACACCATGGATCTTCTTTGCATCCTTGGCGTCGACATAAGACAAAAGCCAGTTGTCGCCAACATCAGTTTCCACTTTCCAGGTCAAAGCCAACTCTCCATCGGGCTTGATGAGGTAAACGAGATCACCCTTGGGCTCAGACAAAGCACCAGAAGTTCCCTTGAAAACAACTGATTCTTGACCCTTCTTGGCGGCCTTGGCAGATGCCTTCTCCACCTTGACTGGGAGTTTAAGGGAGCTGACAACCTCTTTCAAAGCTGTGACTGGATCGGAGTGGTCTCGCTTAACCATGGAGTTTTCCTTTGGAATTTGTCCCTTGTAGAAGTTGTTGCCGAAGGAGAAAATCTGGCCGTCTTTGACCTATACGGAATGTCAGTTGGAATTCGAGAAATGGGTAAACTTGGCGCGCTTACGTTGACGTTGAAGTCGGAATTGTCAACATCGATGCCGTGGACGGTCTGGCGGAAGTGCACATGAGCGACACCATTGTCACCCACATAGTGGTCGTCGATCACACGGAAGTTTGCTTCTGGAAGAGTATTCTTAACAAGCTCCTTGGCAACATCAACGTAGTCTCCGGTGCTCATGAATGATAGAGCGGGTGGGTTCTGCTCCACATGTTCAGTGCTCGAATAGTCGGCTTTTGCCTCCAGGCGGAAGGCATTCAGGTCGACAGCACCCCGGCGAGAGAGGGTAGTTGAACCCTGGTGTGGGTGTGCTAGACCGCGAAGGGGCAGGCTGAGAAGCCCGGCAGCGAGCAAAAGACCATGCATGATTATGACCCAAAAGGTACTCAAGAAATCAACAAAAACTGGTCTCTGAGAGGCTAGGGAGATCGAGACTGTAGCTCAAATTCCTCAGGGTCCTCAAGGAAATCATCCAGAATTTATAACACGTTCAGGATGTTTCCCCACGCGGGCAACTCGACCACGCACATCCTGGCTTCCGGGGCTCACGCATCAACATGATAGCCCTTCATCATGTTTGCATCCCACAGCGTATGGTGTCCGCGTGCTATACCACCTGACGGATCCCACATGGACCCGCGTCCGCGTTTAGTCTACTCCGTATCAAACCCTCTTTGAGTTTCCAACTTCCCCTCAGAGCCCATGGGTTCACGGACTTGCGAAATAGGGCCGGCTATGCCCGGGCGGAATGTAGATTTTTCCAGAACAGCAAAGAAACAGTGGGACATGCTAAATTAAAGGTATTTTGTGGAGTGAACATGGTTGTTCCTGGGGAATGGTTGCAAAGATAATAGTAGCCAAGGAGGCCGAGTGTAACCTTCTAATTTGGCCATTGTAGCTAGATCAGATCCAATGGCGGGGAAGGGAGCCCGAAAAGCAGCTGAAAATCCTGGGGAAGACGTGAGAGAAGCGGGGAGCGGGAGTCTGAGAGACGATGAAGTCGCCTTCTCTACTGTGACTGAGCCAGCCAACACAGTCATGCCTGTGGTGAACACCAGAAAGAAATCTGCATCCATTTGTGTATAGTTAATTAATACTTCGTAGGAGAGAAGACGTTGTTGTGCGTAGATCATCGATGATTAGTTCTGGGGATGGCTCTCTGCCTTGGTGGTGAGATGTCGTGGAGCGGAGTGTTGTGGTTGCTCAACGCTAAGTTAGTTTAATCTAGAGAAGGACCGCATCCATTCCTTCACAATCTCACGCTTGACCAATCTCGTCACTAGCGGATCCTATCAACCCTAGTTACCAGTTAGTAGTGAGATAAGTTACGATGGCAACCCTCCTTTTGTTGCTTAGTTTGTTACCTAGGCAAGTGATTATGCCAGGAACATGGACCCCCTGATGATCATCGTCAGATGGCCGCCCCCAAGAAAGCTAACTTCGAATTCAAGTTTCCAGTGGCAAGAAGTGATCTAACTTACCCTGTCCAAGTCGGCCCGACGCAACCATCCGGGGTGAGGATCGTCAAGGCGATCCCACCTGGTGATATTCCGATAGCCTGATCAAACTCGCCACCCTCGATACAGTTACACAATAGCTGGAGAGCGCCAGTTTGCAGCTGGACATCGTGATATGTCATAGCGTGCAGAGTGAGTAGCCCGTTGTTCGGTCGGATAGTATTCTGAGATGAGCGCCATGGTCATTTCATTCACTGGCAAGGGATGCGCTACATTTAGGTTTGCCAACGGACCCTCCGAGCGGCAGATAGGATCGATTGATCCCGACACAAATGGGCGCAAAGAAACAACCGGGCGAGGCATGGGCTCGAGGATATCAACTGTAGATCGCCGGAGCTGACGAGTCAATTGAATTATAGGGCGAACAAACTACGTTTCACTCAGTGTTTATGGTCCATAATTTCGGGGACAAATACCCGTTGTAAGACAGGTAGGTGAATCGCGCGGCTTGTTCAAATGACGCTAACCTTGCATCTCAATTATACAAAAGTGTTCTTGCTGCTACCATGCTCGATTATTGACCTATTTTATGCTTGGTCATCTCGAGATGATGTGGCAATCAGGCCACCCCATAACTACCGGAGAGGAAGGTCATCATTGTCTCTTTGCCCCCAAGGCCTTCCGTATTGTATATATTACACCACTTACTTTCACTTCACCACCCGCTGTTGTTGTAAAGTAGCTTGTGGGTGGTACTATTGCCGGACTTCCAGATCGCTGGCCGGGCTAACCTTTTGATGCGATCACAAGCCGCTTGAGCTTTGATCCGTTCTGAAGACATCAAAAGCGCGGCTACTCCGCAAACATGAGGTGCAGCCATGGATGTTCCAGACAGTGTGCCATTGCCGCCACCAGGCAAAGTCGACAGAATCTTGGCTCCAGGAGCATAGACGTCGACTAATTTTGTAATATATGGTTAGCATCGCAACTTTATCTTGCGCTCCGTAGGCTGAGGAGAAAAGGTCAAGAAAATGCCTAAAAAGGTAAAACCTACGGAGGGGCCCAAAGTTAGAAAAGGATGCCTTTTCATCGTCTTCTGTGCTTGCACCAGCTGTGCATACGGTTGCTACTGATGCCGGTGAGTAATTGACGGCATCTTGCTATAAATCATCATGGTGAGCATTTCTCCCCATAAAGCTGCGTGGAAAGAAGCAGGTTGAGGCTGTGGGTATCAAAAAGAAAATAAGACGATTGACGCACGTTATAATTGCCAGCAGCGACTCCAAGGAATATGCCCGCTTCAACGGCCCTCTTTGCGGCTTCATTTAGAGCTGTCGCAGTATCGCCTGTCAGGCTCAAATTCATGATTGCTTTTCCGAGGGCACCGTTCTCCCTTGCATGGTTCACAACCCAGTCCATCGCCGCAATAATCCCGCTATCAGGGCCCCTGGAATCGCGTCCTAACGCCTTCACTGCGATGAGCTTCACTTTTTTTGCGACACCAAACGTCTTTGAACCGATGATGCCAGCCACGTGAGTGCCATGGCCGTGTTCATCCGTATCCGGCTCATCTAGAATAAAGTTGGCCCCCCATTGAGCTCGCCCTTCAAACTCCGGATGGGCGACATCGATGCCAGTATCCACTACATAGGCCATTACGCCTTTGCCAGCGGAACTATGATAGACATAGTTCCGAAACCCACGAAATGTGTGTGAAATTCTACCAAGACCCCACGATGGTGCGGATTTTTGAAGTTTTAAGAAAGCAGCTTTAGCCACTCTGTCAGGCTCCACGAATTTGACCTATGGTAATCCCTGAGCAAGCAAAACTTCAAAAGAAGGACAGTGGACATACGTCAACATTATTGACGATTGCATCTATGGTCTCGTTGTCGAATTTCCCACTGTAGCCTCTCCAACCTCCAATATCAAACCTGAATTGCAACCCTGTAGGGCTGCTGGAATCTCGCTTTGCGAGATTTTCTTGATGGACGCTAGCTGCCCAGCTCAAGTGCGATTTGAAGCCCGAGGATGAAGTCCCGTCTTTCATTACCACAATATAGGACCCTGGAATGATATCCTTTTCGTTCTCGAAATTGAGAAGTTGCGCTGCATTGGCGGCAGATGTCAATGCCAGGGTGACAAAAAGCTTCAAAAGGAGTTTCATAACGCCAAGTTGAACAGAATGTATTCTAATGATCACGAGAAGCAAAAATTCGGAAGGCCATGTACCTCCATAACAGTAACAAATACTGGTAGGGAAAGCTGGGCACTCATATAAAGTGCAGAACAAGCCTCAGGACCCTATTGATTGAATCACTCGTCCATGGGATACATGAATCGGTACTCGGATTCCAGATCCGGCATAATTCAGAATGATCCCTGACATAGAACACGACGAAAGAAGGACGCGAGTTATCTAGGTTACTAGCCTGGAGGAATTGGTTGCATACTGCCAATGCAGGGAGTCGTCCTGAATGGGTTTCCCGAGGGAATTGAATTGAATGGGAAACAAGAGCCCTCCAGAAAACATGGCCAAAACAAGCTCAAGGCTTCTCCTAGTATGTCCGTATTTGTGGATAATCCTCGCAAAATGCAACGTTCCACTCAGGGATTGTCATCGAAATGCTTTTTAGTGCCTGGCAAAACCGAGGCGCTCCCTTGGTCCGGGTTTGGGGAGTTAACACCTCCAAAAGACACCGATTGCAGGGTCGTAGTAATTAGTATGTGCCACTTTGAATATCCTCCCCAGATGCTTCTTGTAGGCGTCCTCCAAATACGTGGAGAGATGCCCCATTGAGTACTACTATTTATTTGTGTTTTGCCAACTGATAAGGGACTTGTCATGTGATCCGTCGAGAATTAGCTTTAAAGGATTATTGGTAAATCCGAATTCCCGGGCGCAGTGACTACAGCGGAATCCCGATCCTTGGCATACATTGATACGAAGGGCGGAAGAGAGCCGAACCTGGAAGCCCTTCACCATCAAAATTATTCTCCGCCGTTATTGGGAAGTGAAATTTCCGATTCATTATTTGGACAAAATGCATAGTTACACGAGTGGTCGAGGAACCTGCGATTGACGAAAATTGCCATTGACTGCATACCGGGCCTTCCTTTCCAATTGGCGCAGGCTCATCGATGCATGCTTCCCATTAATTTGAAGACTACAACCTTCATTGATAGCTAATTTCCGGTACGTTTTTCCCAAGAAGCTGAGGGAATCGAAATCAACAGCGACCTTTACTGACTTGAAATGTTTTGGGCCAGGAATCAAATCCATTCAGCTCACCTGTCTCGTAACCCTGCGAAACGTTTTGAGGAGACTACGCCTTACATTCCCTAGGATATGGATTCACCTGACTTTGCACCACGCATTGTGGGGGTTCAGGGAGACGGCTTCGGCATCTCGACAAGTTAAAAAAACAATAACGTCTCTTCAGGCTTTTGCCGTGCTGGCCGGCTCGCAACAAGGCACAAGGTAGAGATTATTACTACGCAAATGCGTTTTCATTTGTGGTTTCTAGGATTGTCGCCAGCAGTTTTACAGAAGGAAGGGCCAAATGCCTCAGCATAATTTTCGAAGACGGGGAGAAAGCAAGTTTAGAAAAGTTAGGTTGTAGCGAAAAAGAACCCGGCAATCTCTCCAGAAGTGATTCTATGTATGTGCGTACCAGTACTATACGTACGGACAGCGCATATATCCATAGTGTTGAGAGATTGAGGAGTGCAGCATGGAGGCGGCAACGTAGGATAACCCGGTCTTCCAATCAATTATGCGATGCTGGGCTTTTCATATCAAGCGAGTCAACATAGGAGACTGGCCTGGTCTGGCCGTGAGGGGCCGTTTGTTGTGCAAGCGATCGCAAATTTGCGGGCGGGGAGTATGCTTGTCGGCCACTGGTATTTCCGCATATAACCCGTCATGCACCTCTCCGGCCTTTAACGGCATAATCCGCGTCTAACAAACAAATATCGTCGAAACCTTTTATTCATTTTGAGGTATGTCTGGGAATCAGATCGAGATTCACTAAATACCTATAGTTTGAAACGAAATTGCAGTGTACTGAAACATGCTTCACTGTGATTTTAAACTGGGAACATGCTCAATGATATCCATAAACATCCTTTCGAAAAACAAGTTTCATCAGGCTTACCCTGAAATGCTGGGATACTTACAGACGTTATCCGGAAACCTCTTTGCCTAGAGTTTAGACGACTCAAACAGCAACATCGCAGAGATTCAAGCCCACAATCCCCCCAAGGGTGTTCCTTGTGTTCTTTCAAACAGGGGAAAGTACATTTGAATTTACAGGGATCCTGTGGGGGACCAGTGGATTTTCAACGACTTATCAGTAAATGCAAACCTGACATGGGATCAACTCTTCATGTTTCTCTTCCTGGGATTTGTTCTGGAAGGAGACCTGGATTCCCCATAAGCTTGTACACACTAATTAAAGCTTGATGGTTGCTTGTTTCAATCAATATTGTGAATTCGAGCTTCTACTTGTGGTGCTTTGTGTGGCAAGAGAACCTCTTTAATACCTTCAACGGGTGTTTAGTGTGTCAGTTGTCTGAGGTGGTCATGATTGGTCTTCCTTAAGAAACGAAAGACAGTAATTGCTCTTCTGAGAAGATAAATTAAACCAACATTCTAGGCATCGAGGGTCTCTTGTCAAACGCATACCTCTCAAAAGGGGATAATGTCAAAGCGAAGATGATTATGTACGAAGGAAATTGCACCCCAAGGCCCTACAGGAGCTTCCTGGAATGTGACTTCACTACCGACTGCCATGATCTCTGATACACCTTACGTTCCAAAACCATTTCAGTGCTTGTTGAGACTCAGATTTCACGTGCAAGTGCAACATTGACTACATGAATAGGCACGATGCCTCTCTTGCAAATTTGCTGGTGACGAATGCACTCTAAGCCAAACAGCCGAAATACTTAACTGCTCAGGTTGCATTGCCTTTGGCGGCTGAAAAGGATTGCAGATCACACATCCTACCTTCCAACGAGCTGAGATTTTTAGAGAGTCGAAGTATCTCGCAGGCACATATGGAAATACATACTTACCTACTATACCTGCATAGTGTCTTGTTTCTCCGCCTATTCTTTTCATCTAAATTCCTAGAAAGTGTGCGTTTGAAATAAGGAACTTATTGTCTTAAGCTCAGAGGGATTAAAAATCATAGCAAAAAGGCCCTGCCCGCTACATGTGAAAATATAAAGAGCCAAAACCACGCCCAAAAATGCCGTATAGTAGAGGAAAAAGACAAGAGCAAGTAATGAAACATGAGATTTGCAAACATCAACCACGGTTTCATCTCGAAGGGCTCAGCGGCCTATTGAATCCACCAACACGATTCATATATTGTCTATACTCCGTCTTCTTCTCCTTTCGAACCCCATAAATCTGGTTCCCAGGCACTTTAGTGTTTTGCGTAGAACGAAAGGACTTGAACCCCATTGTCTTCATTATAAACTGGTCCATATCGTTGGTGCCTGTAGTATCGTCTAAATCCATCTCGCCTGTGTTTCTGGGTCGTGGAGAACGTGGTTTTCGATCTGGCAAGCCATTGGATCCTCTATCATCATCTGGAGGCACACTACGTCTTCCAGCATCTCTTCGGTCCAATCTTGAACTGCGTAGAGGGGATCTTGTTCGGAGTTTCGTGCCATTGCGGACCGGAGAGCGAGACCGTGATCTCGACCTGGAACGTGGCCGGTCGCGATACCGACTGGATTTAGAGTAGTAATCTAGACAAAAAACATGTTAATAATCTATTGTTCTATAACAGCCGTTTTGTAACTTTTTTTTTTCTGCCTTTTCTTTAGCTCACCTCGTCGTAAATGCTCCCTGTCACGGCTCCTGCTTCTATCCCTATCTCTTGTACCACGTGTATCCCTACCTCCGTCTCGCCGGCTATCTCTGTGCCCATTCTTGGGTCGTCTATCATGAGATCTACTCCGGTCACGTCTCCTAGGGTCTCTTTCTCTAGACTGCGACCTCTGGCGTCTCTCCGCTCGTAACGAGATAGTAGGTCGTTTCGCTTCGTCTCTGTCGCGTCTTCCTGGGCCATCCACCTCATCAAATATATAATCGGCATGTTTTGAATTCTTGTCACTCATGTCCCACATAGTCGAACTGTCCATACGCCTGGCGCGTTTGGCCGGTGGTTCAGCCATGAAAGTCGGTTGAGTTGCTCTTCAACCCGGACAAACAACCCGAAACAACAACGATTTCGAGATACACAATTGCAGTTGAACGACTGAATTAGCTAGCGCAACCAGTCAAGAAACATAGATTTTGTAAATGAGTGATGTGCAGGACGGGTAAAAGCTACTAGTAGATCTTGAATGTGCAGCTTTTGCCTGTTTTGCCAGCAAATGTCACTTTTCGGGCATTGTACGGCGGACCACTGACGCAGGATGCGCAGAGCTGGTTGACTTCTGACTTCAGTCTCAAGAAAACCGCCAGAACCAGGCCAAGCATTTTGAGATAACCCGATATCGAGTGACTCTTTGCTATCTTGGGGATCTATGTGGCTCGGATCTTATTCCTAAAGGAAAATGGCATCTAAAAGTAGCATATCCCGGCGCCGGACACATAATCTCTTGCTATTCTCTTCACTCTTGAATCAACGGGACACGGCTTCTCCGCTGGCCTTGCTTCTGGATTCGCTGGAGCAGCCAGCTACTCCCCTACTCAAAGAATATATTCGTCGCGCAAGGGTATGTGTTTCTCAGTCTCACGATTGCTATCCTATTTATCTGCTTTTCTTGCGGGTCATTGGAACCGGTACACTTTTTGGTTAAGTTTTTCTGTCGGCCGTTAAACAAGTCTAATGCGATCTTAAATTCAGCTATCTAAATCTCACATAATATTTGTCTCTTTTGAGACGTTCACGCGGCCAGATGGAGTCGACTCCTTTGTTTCTGCCACAAGAAAGAGCCCGAGCGAAGTTGCAAAGGAAGTGACTGCGTCCTTCCCGCCTCCTAATGATAGTCTCCCTGAGAAAAGTAAGGCTTCTCCGAGCGTCAATAAAGTCCTTAGTAGCCGACAATATTGACCTTTGTGACAGGATGTCTCGTGATCATCGATTCTATTCATCCACTGGTATGTCGTAAGGGCGCCAGTCAGGAGGTAAATATAGCCGAATTCCTCAGCAGCTTGCTTAGCGCTACAAGTCCAAAATTATACATCTCCCTCATTGTGGTTTATCACCAAGACATGCCCGCACCGCGTAACCCCTTTTCATACGTTCCCTCGCTGCTGTCTTTGCTGATATATTTGGCAACAACCATCTTCACTATCCACTCATTAGGCCACGTTTTGGCCCGGAAAGCGGCGGCTGACAGGAGCATGGTATCTCCTTTGTTTGGCCTTGAAGAAGAGAAGGAGGGCGTTATTATCGGTCAACAAAATTCCGGAAAGCAGCTCGGCAAGAACGACGGTATCGTACTGGAAATGGAGCACAGGCGAAGGAGCGGCAGGGGTGTTGTTGAGTGGTACTTTTTGCCGTTCCCGTCACAATACCCTAAAGGACAAATACGCGAAGTAGCGATACTACTCGATGATCATCCACTGTACAGGCGGGAAGAAGAGGCTGGCCCGCCTCTAGGAGACGAAGAACCGTCATCGACCTTTGAGCTGGGGCTCACAGAACGACAACGCAGAGATCGAGAAAATGTAGTTCTGCCCTACTTTGATGCACAAAAAGGCGAAGGCCCAGGGGAAGGAGGCCGGATTTTATATGACATGGGAGAAGAGGATGATTTTGACGAGGAAGAAGATGAAATCTGAAGCTTAAAGGAAATATAGCAGGAATACCATCCTGCATCCGTGGACACGACAGTCTATATCCCGACGGCCAACAAAAATTTCGAGAAAGAGCCACTAGTGTAAGGGAAAATCTAAAGAAGTGAATGCTGCCTCGCGACAACCCCAGTACATGCCTTCACGGTAAGCCAATTTACAAAGGTGCTTACCGCCCATCCGGCAATCAAGCATGCATGTCATTAAGGGTATATCATTAAAAAAACATCATTGGACTAGAAAAACCGCCACCAGAGCAATATTATGACGAGAAGACCAACAGCGCCGAAGGGACCGTACTGCGAGGAGCATCAGCAAAAATGCTGCTCATAACAAGGCGTGCATCGGGATACCTACTTGCTTTATCAATAGTTCCCAATTTATCCTCACCGCGGCCTTACGGTATTTGCGGCTATCTTCCCTTAATCGACCAGACATTTCTCCCATGCGTTCAAGGCTATCACCTCGGTATAGAAGGTCCTCGATGTTTTTCGTCATTACCTTTGTCACATCTTTGAGTTCGTCATTCAATCTATCAAGGTTCGCCGACGCTCGACTATCTTGATAGGCCTTCCTTTTGCGCTGCAGGTAACTATCGAATTCGACAAATGCGTATGGACGGAGGTTGGAGGATAAGTATTGGGTAGGTGGATACATGGTGGTAAATTCGTTCGCGACGTCCGCGAGATAAGCAAATGCGAGTTTTCGAGGGTATGAGCGGTCTGCGATGCAGAGGAAACATATGTCGTCCTTGATGATATAACTACAACGGGCAGGATAAGGCATCAGCACTATAGTCTGACCGAAAGGGGGGGATACTGACTGTAAACTGTATTGTCCGGATTCAATGCTAGCTTCTGGCTCGGAGTTGCTATTCAATCGGCGGAATATCATTTTTGCCTGGCCTTTGACCTCAGCCAGCTGCGCTTCTGCCTAGTACTCATTAGCCTGGATAAAATCTAAGAGAGTCTGCGCGTGTCATCGTCTGGCGGATGGCAAATAGCAATTCACAGTATTCAAGGGGAGTTTGCCGATATGAATAACACACCTGCTCGTCATCCACAGAGGCAGAGAGCATGAGACCTAGGGATTGATCTTATTAGAATTCACAACTTCACATCTTTCAATTTTTCCCATATCATTTCACTTCCAAGGTTCACAATCGGCAGCTTCAGACTCACCATCAAGTCTCGAGATTTGAGTTGATCTCACCATTTTTCAAAAAGCTCTTCGCCTCCTATATTATCGAGTCAAGCTTCGCAGTAGCCTAGGAAAGAAAAAGCTCTAATATCCTCGTCTACAGCTGCAGCCTGACAAAGAAGGACAGCTCTTAGAGCTTCTCTCTGCCTCCAACCTCTCAAGAGAGTTGTCACTTAGCTCGCTCGGCCAATCACAATGCCGCGTGGCGCCAAGACTTATGGCGGCCCATGACGGCAATACTCAGCCAAAACGTGGATCGTAAGTCGTCCAAACTCACAGCTTGCTTGCCCATGCCGTGTATCTTGTCTACTGTGGAAGAGCGCCATTGGGAATGCTAATATATTAGCTGATCAAGCCGTCGTTGTGGTCGACCAGCTGCAGCTTATAATGCCAACAAAGCGGAGACTCTTACTGAGTCTTCACAAGAGAAGATGGCCTCCAATAAGCCTAAACGGGCCACTGCAAGGATAGGAAGGCTGTCGAAGAAATGGAGTCATCCCTTCGTGGCTACAAGTGATAAATCTCCATTAATTGATATTGACTTGGTTGTGCGTCTCCTTATCTTTATCAAATAAACACCACATACCGCTGGTTTCCCGTGCTGACTTGAGGCTTTAGAAGCTCCTTGCTGACCCTCGAGCTTGGAACTGCCTTGAGGAGGAAGAGAAAAGGGAAATCATCTCCCTACTTCCTGCCGATACTCATCCCAATCCTGTTGGAGACCCCGAAGATCCAGAGTCCAAGATTCCGCCGTTACCCTCTGACTTTCTCCGTTATTCGAACCCCTGGCGTGATGCGGTGCGTCAATTTCAAGTTGACCTACAAAGTGGCCGATATGACCCAGAATGGCAATTCCAGGCCAATCAAGCAGTGAAAGAAAGAGCTGAAGGAAAATTTGACAATTGGAAGGAAGAGCAGTTCGAAGAGTTTTGGGGCCAGAAGCAGAAGCTTGATCGAGGGGTGATTGCTGGCGAGAGCTCAAAGATCAAGCTTGAAACGCTAGTTGAGAATAATCTTGTCCGCGTTGGTGACGTTTGGAAATTCACCAGAGTTGTTCGCAAAGGTGATGAAAAGATCCTTGTTGAGAAAGAAATAAAGGTAAGTCATTCTCCTCTATACCGTATAAACTCTAGTGCTAATTATACTTCTCTACGTGACAGATTATTGATTCTGATGGAAAATATCTCACTTTTGCTATCCCTCCTGGTCAGCGTGTACTTCTCTACGGAACCATAGATGAAGCCTCTATCGGAAATCCTAGCCCTGGGGTTCCAGGGTCCCAAGCTACTGAGCAGGCGGAGCCTTCTGATAAATCCAATATGATTCTAGGTGCTGATATAAATATGTCTTCACCTTCTGTGCCTGCTGATATTACGAGCGTGAAGACCGACAGTTTTGCCGAGCCGTTGCAGATTGGTAACTTGGTTTCCAGCTTACAACGATTTGCTTCTCATGCGGAAATAGATGGCGATCCTGATGGCATACTTGATGGAAATCCTGTACAAGCTTTTCTTGCCGAGCCAATGGGATTAGAGACAAGTGATAACGCCAAAAATTCCGTAAAGGAAGATGCGAGCGATGCTCATCGCGCGGCACCTGGTACACCAAATTCTCAGGGAGTGTCGTGTAATACTATATCCGGTTCCGGTTCCGAATTTTCAAGCCCCGGGTCGATATTCGACTACGCTGCTGATTTTTCATGGGACAATCATCGTTTCCTCCTTGACTCCAAAATATCCAGGAACACTAAGGAAAGCAAGATCGATATCCCGATGAGCATGGGCGAAAACGTACCAATAGATATTCCAAAAGAAGTATCTCTCACGGATGCCGAGAGTTATTCGGAGATAGATGTGGACCAAGTAATCAAAACTGATATTAGCACCTCTAAGCCCCATGAAAATCAGAGGATAGACGAAACTACAACCTCTGAAGACAGAAAGAGGACTGAAGCAAAATCCAATGTCCAAGTCCAGGGAAAGGACATTGTGTATAGATGTGTCCGAGGCCTTACAAGCTTAAACAACAAAATCCTTGAGATTGATGGACGTATTACGAACCCGCCAAACGGAAATGCCTGGAAAGATTTCCGTTGTTATAGAGGTAACCAAGATATTGGCAGTCCATGGGATATTAGACAAGCTTGGTACTTTCGGACTCGCTGAAGGTTTCTCTTTGATGAAGGAACAACCTCTACACTTATGCACTTGCTGCGTGCGCCACGCTCATTGTCCTACTAGTGCAGCTGTTGCTTTTCGAAAACTAGTAGCCCCTGTTACGCCAAAGGCAAACGGCAATTCGTTTTCACTCCAAATGTGGTTGCCAGAAATGTATTACTTTATGTGAAAAAAAAAAAAGCCTTCCTTTTGCCTTGATTATTTTTGTCTAATATCCGACCTCATTTCCTAAGTACCTCCGAATTCAGCGAAAACCGTCTTTGCAAAAATAGGGGATGAATAAACAAATTAAACCAATGTTCTATTGCAAGGAGTTGGGTTGGCTTGTTCTACGATTTGGACTCTTAAGATGGTGTTTGAGGTCATTGAAATGAAAAAGCTCCTAGAATTAATCTACATCCATTACATCAAATGTTATTAATTTACTCCAAGGCCCAGAATCTCTAATGGAGGAGTTGTATCCTCGATGGAATTGCAACGATGACCAAAACCAATAGACATACGTCAAGAAGCAGTAGCTTGCGCAGTGGTCTCCTCACTCACTACCCTCATGGCATTCTCATCATGACCAATATCCACAGCAGAGCTACAAGCAATGAAATCTTCCAACTCTTCACTAACCGTCTTCAGCTTTTCCTTCACACTCGCCACCGATTCAGCACCAACGATATGCCGTGCTGGAGGGTTCTCATGTCCCCCTATCGCAGTAATAGCATGAATTGTCTCTTCCGTGAGAAGATCCAGATGTGCAGGGCTAAGTGGTGGATAGAGGGAAACGATGGTTTTGGCAGAGAGCGGATGGAGGTTCATATCTACACTGTTTTGTTCATGATGGGTTTCTGGGTTACTAGTAGACGTGGTGGAGACGGAGCAGGGGGATGGGCCGGACATGGGCGATGGGACTGGGGAATCTGGATAGCCTGTTACACTAGGAAGGCGCGAGAGAATGTCGTTCATGATTCCGCGGAATAGAGGAGCGTGGTTTGTTGTGCGGGAGTAGGTAGGATACATGGGGGGAACGCTTGTGACGAGGTTGGAGAGAATGCCGATTTCTATGTTGCATTGGAGTATAGTTACGCGAATGCTGAAGGGGGCGATTTCATATGCTATGCTCTTATCCAAAGTGGGTGGTTAGTCGGATGCCTTTCAAGGGTAGTAGTATTATTATTGAGTAGAGGGCTTACGTCGCAGAATCCCTCCAGAGCCCAACCTGCAGCACAGTATACACCAAGGCCTGGAGTGCCTATATGTCCCGCTGTGATGGTGGTCAGCAATATTGACTTAAAGGAGGGGGAAACCCAAAAGGTTCTTTCATACTAATGCCACCAAGGGCCATGATGTGACCAGATTTTTGCTTGCGCATTTGCGGTAATACGGCTTTAATCAAGTTGACAGGACCAAAATAATTCGTTTCAAATTGGTCCCTTACCAAAGCTTGGGTTCGTTCGGAAAGAGCAAGCTCTTCGACAGCCCCTATGATGGCTAACAAGAATCTGAAATGAGCATTCACACGGCCTGGACACCTGTCGAGCAATAGCCTGGTCGCTCACCTTGACTGGAACAGCAAAATAAAACGTCGATTTTTCCAAACTTGGCAATAGCGGCAGCAATAGCTACTTGACAATCACTCATCATCCTGTCAACTCGTAAGGCCTAAATCTATCTTCATTGAGATTCCAGACGCAACGCACCTGATATCCAGCTCCACCGGCTCCAACCTCTCCCTCCATCCTCCGTCCCCATACTCAACACCAATTTCCTCTAGAAAGTTATCAAAATCCACCCGTCGCGGAGCCTCTCTCTCCGGATTCGACGGCGTAATTCCCGTCACAACATGGTCGCCGTGCGCTAGCAATTGACGGGTTAGAGATATGCCAACCGGTGAATCACCCGCAGATAAAAGCCATACTCGAGGTCCGTCGTGGGCTGGGAAGTGAGAGGACGGCGGAATGGAGCTGGAGCCGGGTGCTGGAGGTGGGCTGTCTGTCATCTCCTTGGATGGTACAAGTGAAGAGATCGAGTGCCCATTTCGGTGGCCAGCTGGGAAGGCCGGCGGGTTTCTTGTCTAATTCCCAAGCGGTCTTGCAATGGGTTTTCTATATATGTAGCTTTGCAGTTATCCCACTTCAAGCTCCCAGCGAGGTTTTTGCAGCTCAAAATTGCTGGTGTCGATCAAATGATGCACGTCACGTTTTAGTTGGGTTCGTGGCGAAGCTAAATCGGGCAAAACAACTTCTAGAATCCTTCGTCCTAACTTGACCACCTCGCATTCTCCGTTTTTTCCCCAGGCGCCTGCCACTCCTATACATCGCTCTGATTCAAGCCGTCAAAATGTCGGAGCGAAGGGAACACAATAGGGAAGATGTCTCTCTGCGCGTAAGTTTGCCTGGATCCAAGAAATGGAAAAAAAGGGGGTTTGATTTGACATTTGCTAACCAACATTCACCTGTCAGTCGGTCCTCAACTCCCTGTTTAAGGGGATAGCGATTTTTGGCCTCTCTCAGCTCGTTATCCAAAAAGTGTTCCCACCGAAGCATGGCAAACATGCTGCCCGTGGACAATCAAGTAGTCTGGCCTGGGAGGATCGACCGGATCAGAGTACAATTGCGAACCGTGCGCTCTACCCTCAGTATATATCGCCAATATGGGAACGGAACAATATTGAGTTAGATATCGATGTCTTCGTCTCGCCATACATCACTCTACCCTCACTTAAGAAAGTCCCAAAGGATACTAAAATTTTGGAAGAGAAAAACTTTGCTGTTGGCAACTGGAATGAGAACAGGGAGGTTGCGACGGAGTTCATCGTGCCCAAAGAAGTTCAAAACAACGGCACTTTATGGGCTCACTTCTACATTGCACTTGCGGGACATCAACTGGATCCAACAGAAAAGGATTACAACCCCGAAACTGCATATCATTTCATTCGACCACTGAACCAGTATCTGCCTAAAAAGAAATTTAGGAAGCTGAGGAGCCTTCTTGATGCCAAAAATGAAACAGAACCGCCAGAAGAGGAACCTTCGAAAAAAATCCAGTTTGGATCGTTTTATCACCCGAATGTTACCTTCTCCTTTGTCCCCGATAGCGGAATTTGGAACTACCGTGCAACGCATCCCGGTCTGCGTCAATTCATTCCATTAGAGAGTACCGGTGCAAGAGACGCTTCAGGTCTAAACGGATGGTATTATCCTGTTGTCTATGTCAACACGTTTTGGCAACTGCGGAGCCATATGATTGAGCTGAATTCCACTGTTGAAACGCTTCCCCTTCGAATCACGCTTAACAATCTCAAGAAGTGGAAGTTCAGCATATATGCCAGCGTCGATGAGAATATGAAACAAACGCAACGTCAAGCTGCCCTCGGAGCAGGCCCAATTCCGACGGGAAGCGATGGTACGGAGTTCGAAATGATCAAAGAGGTCCTCCTCGATACGAACGGTTACCTTCTCGCGACAACTGGTATCGTTAGCATCTTGCATATGGTCTTTGAGGGTTTGGCTTTCAAAAACGATATTGTAAGTTTGGATATCGCGAGTCTCATTCCCCCACTGAGTTACATCGACCAGCATACTTACTCCCCCACGTTCTTATAGTCTCACTGGCGTAAGAAGAAGGATGTTGTAGGTACTTCCTTGCGCACTATTCTTGCGAACATCTTCATGCAAGGTGTGATATTCTTGTATTTGCTAGATAACAGCGAGGGTACTTCTTGGATGATCCTTGCCGGACAGGGGTTCGGCGTTGCCCTCGAAGCATGGAAGATCACCAAGACCGTAAATGTCCGCGTTCGGCGCTCCAGTCCCGGGTCTCGGTTTGCATTCCTGCCGTACCACGTTGTGTTCGAGGATAAGCATACACTGAGCGAGACGGAAAAGAAAACTAAGGAATATGACGAGATTGCGTTCAAGTGGTTGTACATTATTGCGGTCCCGCTACTGATTGCGTATGCGATCTATAGCCTCGTATATGAGACCCATAGGTCATGGTACTCATTTGTGATTGAAACCCTAGTCGGCAGTGTCTATGCCTATGGCTTTTTGATGATGGTTCCGAGTCTGTATATCAATTATCGCCTAAAGGTAAGCAGGCATACCCTAGAAGCGTTGCGGAGAGAAAAAGATAACTAACCCTAGTACTGGCATGTCTTGCAGTCTGTGGCACATATGCCAGGAAAAGCTCTCATGTACAAGTTCCTAAACACTTTCATCGACGATTTGTTTGCATTCACCATAAAAATGCCCACCCTTCATCGCCTTGCGACACTCAGAGACGACGTGATTTTCTTTATCTGGCTATACCAAAGCTGGAAATACAAAGTCGACTATAAGCGAGTCAATGAATTTGGTCAGGGTGGTGAGGATGAGGATGAGGCCGACGGGAAGCCGGAGAAGAAGCAAGCCGATACCGCGGATAGTTCTAAAGATGATGCGGCAATCGCCGCTACTTCTACAGCATCTCCGTCATCTCAAACCAAGTCGTCCAAGAGTTCGGCTCGAAAACGTAAGTAGGGAGGAAAGGCCCATGACCGTATAGTAACACGGTGCCTTTCGGAAATTGCATGGTGCTGTTCATGTACGTATCTAGATATAGTTAAGGTAATATTTGGTTAATAGATTTACCAATACGGAAACGACAGGGATCCAATTTATGTCCTTCCAATGTTGGTTCCAATTCCGCTGTCAGGATTCCTTGAGTTAACAAGCTAGGTCTGGAGATTTGGCGTTAGGAATGACGCTTCTACTAGATTATTAGTAGTTGATATCATCCAGAGTGATGGTATCATTAAGACAGAGGATCGATAGACCTAAGTTAGGTCCATGAGATTTGCTTATTCCACAGTTAGCACTCGGTTCATTATCCTAGACATACGAGAGGCATTAGGGTTTCCTAAGTAATGAGAAATGCCCCGGTACGTTGCCGTCTCGAGAGACCAGCCTGCGATTGTCTCGGGCTCTGATGGGAGCAAAGACTCTTAGTTTCGAGCCTTGTATTCTAACGTCGGGGAGCCATCAATCACGATTCCCAGAGCACGTGGAAATGACGGCTTGTACGATATCTGCTGACATTCTCCGATGGTCAAAGCTGATTATTCAAGACAAGGTGCAAATATGGCCCCCTCACATGCACAGGGTATCCTTGGTGCTGGAAAGCCATGGCATAAAGCGTAACACGAAAATCGTGTAGTTCCCTAGAGGGCAGACGGGGTTCCCCGTGGAAAGTTCATGTGCTGCAGATCCACCATTATCTCGGTTCGACTTCCAAAAGATTGGGCGTGCCTGCTGATCGGTGGCACGACTGTCACACAGTTCTAACCGGCGATGGTCCGTGAGTCCTTTAATGTTATGGCGATAATGTAACATTATCCTAGCCTGGGGCTTGCAGAGTTTCTTCCAGGCTTGAAGGTTTGGCTACTGGGAAAGGACCAGTATCCGAAATACTGTGTATCCCTAGTGGAAATCTCTTCATCAGAAACCAGCAGCCAGGTTTCTGCGAGTAAGCTCGGGTTGTTGAGGCCGATAACGGGTAATTAAATATCACATCTGCCTATAATAATTAGGATAGCATCGGCGAAAGAGGCCGTATGGACAGAAACTAATACGTATTTCAGGACTTGGTACTGGAATCCACAGAATCCTGCCAAGAGCTATGACGTGGTGACAATGGCTGTCGGCAGAGATTCTGATATAAACCTAAAAAGGACGAGGGCCAGGCTTAAGATCGTGGGTCCCGATTAAACAAGACAACCACCCAGCTGCCAGGCGGTGCCAGCTTAGCGTTTTAGACTTTAGAAACGGCTGCACACAAGTGAATTCCATAAAACGGCCAAAGAAACAATGTAAGATGTTGAAAGTTTGCCAGGATAGGAGTTAGGAAATAGGACGGATAAACGGAGCACAAAATCCCAAAGAGGAGCACGGTTCGGTTCCAGAAGACAGTAGATTGTGAGTCGCGCCCTCAGTTACCCGCAACGACGAGTTGCAGAGACAGACAGGCATATCTATTGGTCATGTGGGAGCGTACCGTTGATGATAGGGTGTTCTATTATAATCGGCTCAAGGGATGGTATAACTTTTGTTATGTTTCGCACCACGCTACTGGTGTCTCAGGGATTGAACGAGTAGCTGCAGACGGGAAAGGACCCAGTGTAAAGTCATATCTCAGGGATACGACTCCGGCGAAGGGGTAAACCTGGCAGAATAGCACAGGGATAGCCAGAGCAAAGGGGAATAATTTTTCCTTCTTGATTTAACTGGGACAGCCGGGAAACTGTCAAGTCAACGGGAAGCAGTACTCAGGCAGGTGACAGTTACGGGGATGGAGAACAGAAGCCAACGTAAAGATAGATTTCCCAGGCAGGAAGATAGTGGTCCAGGACAGGTGGCATTGAACAGGGATGGGCGGAATAAGCAAACCCCGTCAGAAGTTGTTTGATTTCTCAAGACGGCTTAGAAGAAAGCTCTTATGAGAAAGGTGAAACTTTGGCAGCCGAAAACCCTTGCATTAGTACCCAAGGCATCCTGTCGAAGCGAGGCAGACAGGGACTGGGATGGCAGAAGAAAAGGCAATAAGAGATGGAGTGAGGTTGCGGTGGCACACGAACGGCTTGGCGCTGGAGGGCATTTCCGCGGATTACATAAGTCGCCAGCCACAAGAACCTGACTAAGCAGATTTAAGCTTACTGAGGGATCGACGTGGCTTGAACCAACCAGAGCATCCCGGCGCAGATCCACTCCACCTCAACCCACACCACGGGTCTACATAACAACGACAACCAGAGAGAGAGAGAGAGAGAGAGAGACAAGGAGACGAACAAATGGCGACGAAACCAGAGAGTATGTGTATGTATGTGCGTGATTAAGTGAAGCTTCCTTTGATGAAGGAGGTTTTTCTCTGGCATTTAATCTTGCTCTTGGCTCATCAGCTCTGCCGTTCTGTCTGTGGGAAACTTCAGCCTCATATTGTCAAGCCGTGGCCCACCGACATCGATGACCCTTCGTCTGTTGAACTTATTGCTTCCCGCTGTCACGCTTGTTAGATTTAGTGGCATGCTTGCCCACAGACAGTTTTGCTGGGCGTTTCTACTAAGGAGGGGAGCGCTATTATACGAATTTACCCCAGGTTTTTGTAACCCTCATACGCCCCTGTTCCTAGCTTAGTCTAGATCTCTAAGGTTTGACTTAGCAGAACCCGCCCATTGGGGTTGAGCCAGTCAAGTCGAGCAAAAGCGATGAATTCTTTGCGTGAGACTTTCTTCTTGCCCCCCTCAGTCTAACTGGGCAAAATAGCATGGTTCCATACTCGGAATCTTCTAGGAGAATATCTGAACTCACGGAACTGGGACCCAGTGATGTTTATTTTTTTCTTCAATAATAACCCAATCTTGAAATCCTACCCTTTTGGTGCGTGGATTATACCTGCTTTGGCCCAGGTTGACACCCGAGTAGTGACTTCGTGATAGTAATCTGATATCCGCCCTCCGCGGCATAACTGCTCCTTGAAAATAATATTTAATTGAACTTTGCGTATTTTGCACTCTGTGAGGATGCCTTGGGTATGATCAGCTGGACTAATCAATTATTCTCAGGGCTTCACCATGCAACCCTACTCTAAACTGTGCCCTCATTAGTGGCGGCAAACGAGGAGTTCGCATACGTCCGGGTGGAAATGCATGATTTGCACATCGTATAGACATTCAGGGATGTAGGTCGTTTCTTTTTACCAGGGTCGATCGGGTCCCTCTCCATGCCGTTCTATATAAACCCTCACACCCCCAGCCTTTTCCCCCGGATTCTTTTCCACGATCACTTAACTTTTGTTACCGTTTGCACACTTCAATCTTCTCTCAGTGACCAATCGTTCGCCTTTTCAAATCTTAACAAAATGAAGTCTGCTATCATTCTCGGCTTGGTGGGCACTGCCCTTGGTGCTGCAATTCCAGACGATGTCCCAACCCGCACTCTCATCTTCCCCGACTTCCCCAACGGCGGCGAGCCATCTTTCCCAACCCGCCACGTAGAAGAGCGCGGTGGCATTGAAATCGGTGGCCCTGCTCCCGACCCAGACAAGGTCCAGATTGTTGGTCTCACCTATGGTGGTACTGGCTGTCCTTCCAACACCGTCAGCCACATCCTTTCCGATGATCGCCAAGTCATGACTCTCATCTTCGACGAATACGTTGCATCTATCGGTCCCAACGTCCCAATTACCCAGAACCGCAAGAACTGCCAGCTTAACATCAACCTCCGCTACCCCGGTGGCTTCCAGTTCTCCATCTTCTCTGCTGATTATCGTGGATACGCCAACCTCGAGAAGGGCGTTACTGGCACCCAGAAGAGTACCTACTACTTCTCTGGCCAAACCCACCAGGTATGATTTGAAATTCCCTGCTCTCCTTTGTACAAAGGAGAAATATGTAACTTGCTAACATTTTCCGTTCCCTCTTACCACAGACCCAAACCACCACCGATTGGAAGGGTCCATACACTGGCGACTTCCTTTTGCACGATGAGGCCGAGAACGGCTCCACTGTCTGGTCTCCTTGCGGAGCTAACGGTGCTCTTAATATCAACTCTCAAATTCGCCTCACCAGCAGCAACCGCCAGGCGCAAGGTATCATGACCAACGACTCCCTTGATGCTAGCTTCAAGCAGATTGTCCACTTCCGCTGGCAAGAGTGCACAAAATAAGCGAACTTAGCGATATCTGGAGGATGAACCATGTTTTTTCTCCATGATTGCTAGCTGAGAGCTTATTTCGAGTAGCGCATAAGAACTAGATGGATAGAGTTGACGCAGGAGAAGCATGGATGTGCGTGGTGAGCTAGTCGATGAGTGACGATGATGAATAAGGATGATGCCCGTTTTTCCTTGGTAATCTCCTTTTCCTTTTGTAACTTATCCTTCGATGTATCTACTTTATGTACCCATCTCGGGTATGCAGGTGCCAACTCCTTTGGTTGCTGCATCCGGTTCAATTCTCAGTACATATTTGACCCCTCAATTTTTAACGAGACCCTTCACACTTGCACGCAATTCAGCCATGATTGATCGAGTCCATTTTATGTAAAACTCTGGGGCCAAAGCCACTATCACTTGTAGCACTTGTGGCTACATAATACGAGCCGTCATCGATCGGCATTGATCGCCCAAGGTTGCCAACCCATTGGAAAGTTATACAATTTAAATTTCCGCTTCCCTGCTCAGACGCCTGAAGATCATGACTTATACCAAGCGTTCAATTGCTTCCCGGGACGAGCTTATATTGACTCCAGAGATTGGCGGTTTGGGCAAAGACTTGCCATGGAACAACTTTTCCAGAAGTGATATCCCCTAATGTATGTCTGTATGTCTACTATACTATTCATGCAGCCCAGCCAACATCCTCTACAACAACATAGTCATTTCTTCTCGTTCTCTTTAACTACTAGTCTTCACACCTCCAAGCGATGCGTCTCCTTCAGGTTGCAAATTATCACAACGGCAAGCTCTTCAATGATTCCTTTCTCATTAATTTCTACCAGACTCACCTCCACGCCCAGCATTCGAACGCGATTAGTTCCATATTTTACGCGACATGGGGGAGTCAATTGTACGCGTGGACCTTTGGCCATCCATTGTATCCTTTCCAATGACACGAAACCGCTTTGTGAATGTCCTGGACTAGAAAGCAAATGATTGTCAAAAATTCAGGTGATTCATATATACCATCTAGTGGTATCTCGGCACAATAGCTCGAATCGCCAGAGGAAGCGCGCATATATTCATGGTCTTTATTTACGGGTATATCGCCTGTATCCATAGGTGCTGCGTGGAAGAAGTTCGATCATGAAGAAGTAATTGGCTGCCATGTACTCAATATAACTACGACCCGTTAGAGCAATTAGATATGCATAGCCCGATACCACCTATCACATAATGCAGCATGAGCAAAAAAAGGGGTTATTTTGATATTCGAGCCTTGTGTATAGCAAATACTGACTTCACCCTGACAATGCCGAATTTGTAGTTTGTTGTCAAAGACCTCAATTCACGATAGAATAAACATTGTCAGCAAGCTTGATAGGCTTGAGGTTGGTGATAACGCCAATAAGTTTGCCCTCCTTCACCATAAGATACGACGTGAAATTCAGGTTCTTTTTCGAGTAGCCGATGGAATTGGACACTGGATCAAGGTCTTGGATTGCTTCACTGTCGGTAAGAAGGTACTATCCAGCAAAGTATCGTCATTTACGACGAAGTATGCTCCGCCACGACTATCCAAACGCTGCCGATAAAGCGTCACCAGTAACTCGGTTCGGGTACAGGTACACGACCAAGTCCATCACTATCGCTGGCAAAAGTGACAACGCCAGTTAACGATGTTGGGCGTTGAAGTCTAGTCCTAACGACAGTCATAGCGCTAAAGCCTTTTGATACCTTTGCTAGAACCCCACCATAGCATGCGATAATTCTCATAGACCTAGCATAAATCGCTTGCGTTGCTACAACTGCCCAGCAGTCAGCCCGACACTCGTAGCTAAAAGCCAGCAAAAGTTAGTTTACCCAGTGACATCTCAGCCAAGCATAATTGCTCCTACAGCCTTCGATCTCTCGCTCTTTGGGTAATCCGCGGTTATATGTGGACTATCTATTTATGTACTGTACATACATGGGACATTCTCTTAGCGAGACGGCTGAGGGGTCGCAAAATCCGGGGAATGCAGAATATCCTAGGATGCGGATACCCTATAACTACTAGAATGCCGCAACATGCATGAGCAATGATTTCGTTTCGGGGGTGTCCTTGGCGGCAAGGGCATTCGTATTCTTCGCGCATCCAGGAAAAAGGCATAATGTCATCTATATCCTAGTTGATGAAGATGCCATCAACCTAGCTAAAGTCCTAACTATCGGGCGGAGGAATTATGATCCGGCGCGTGAATTGTCTGACGCGTCGAAATCGTTGGCTCTACGCGAGAGCATCCGGAGGAGTAGCTAGAGTAGTTGCTCTCATGATAAAAATATCTGGTGTAGGCGGGCTATTCCTGTACCTTGCTTGTATTTCTTCTTTTGCCGTCCATGATTCTAATCCAGTCTCGCCGACGGAGAAGCCTAGAATTACATGTATCCCTGAGCTACACATTGCTGTCTCTCTGATATCAGTCCTGGGTACAGCACATGAGCCCGTACTAGGTGGTTATTCAATCATCCGGAGGTGACAAATTGTACATATGTCAAGGTTTAAAGGCGATTTAGCCCTTTATCAATCAAGTATACTGGGTGGTGAAGAATGCAACTCACTTCCTCTTTGAAGGAGAATCCTGGTGAGATTTTGCTTCGATTCAAATAATCCAATTGTCCTCGTGTACACCTGACGCTAAATTGCTTTAGGACAAGGCACGGCATCCTGGAGCCTTGAGGAAGCTATCATTCAACTCGAAGATGGTAAGGAGAACCGACATTCGTCCGGGATATGGTCGGTAATACTGACGAGCGCCAATGTAGTCGCCTTTCTCCCTAAGAACCAAAGGCACACCAATGTTGCGGAAATTGCGAAGACAATCGCGAGTTTGGCCTATGAGTCAGGGATCCAGACGAGTTTTCTGGATAGGCTGACAACAATTATTGTGAACTCAAAGCACTTGGACCAGAGTACCGTGACCACACTTGTTAAAAATCTATACCCGTCAGAGAGGGTGCAATCGAAGATTGTTGCTAGAATCGTTTGCTCCCTGGGGGCCACTAAGACAAAGCCATCGCCAGCTACTCAAAGCCTACTGCTTCGGTGGCTAATCTTAGTATACGATGGACTGGAGGATCAACCCTACCTGTCAAGGCTGTATGGAGTTCTCTTCGATAATCTGGACATGATCAGTTTGCGCCGTTCCCTTTGCCACCTTTTATCCCTAATAACACGAAGGAGACATGTCAGGCCATTTCGCGTTCAGGCACTAATGGAACTTATACGGAATACGGGCAATGAAGAAAGAGAGCTTTTGGGACTGTTGCGTGTTTTTAAAAGCTACTACCCGGAGATTATCGTGGGCGAAGCTGGCTTGCCGACACGCAGAGCGATGTACTTCTTCAAACACCCAGATGCTGAATGGACTATGCACATGCGAACCCTCCAGGACCAAGCTGCCAAATCTGTGGCGGATACAGGTCAACAGACTTTCCGGGTTGTTCGACGCGAAGGTGTGAAGAGAAGCCGCATAGAGGTTGTTATCCCTTCAGTACAGACGTCCCATGTCCATCGCGGTTTTGCGTCGCTCGAGGAACTTCGAAACGTGAGGGATTTTGTGCAAAAACTGGATAAGATACAGCTTCCGAACCAAATTGCTTCAGCTCTAGCAGATCCTTTGATGCAAAAATACCTGTTGCTTGTTCAGAATCACCAGGCCTCGCGTAGGATGGAGAGCTGGTTGGCTAGCTTTTTTGAAGACGAACTTGACATGATTTCATTTGGGGACACATACACTTCTGAACACTTGGAATACGTCCTCAACTTGCTCGTCGGCTATGCTCGCTTTACAAAGGCAGGTTATACAAGTCTCTATCCTTGATTATGCTTGGTACTGATTGTGCATAGGAGTTGCCTCGCGCCGTTGTTGATTTCCTACGCAGCTACCTTCCTCTCTGGAATGGCAATGAATACCAGACCACAATTCTCGCGCTTTTGGAGTATTTACCAGTTCAAAAACACGAAAATATCCACTCAAGCTTCCTTTCTCACACTGAGCTGGCCGTTCTGAATAATTCGGTGCGGGGGAAATCCTCCCTTCTTCGCTACTATACCAACCTGATCCGTCATTGGGGTTGTTTAGTCCGTTCCCATCAAATACCCCTACCACCTCTTGCCAACGTCATATCGAGGGCAGAAATTCTCTCTTTATCCTTACTTGAAACTCCTGCTGACTCTTACAAACATGACAACGTCGTCGCCGCTTCCGCAAGTTTGACCGTGCTTCAATTTTACACAGAGCTTACGCAACTCTTCTCCCATACGCCGACACATACTGAAATACCTTTTACAATACCCATCCCTCAAACAATTTATCTCCTGACTTTTATTCCGGCTGTATGCTATATATCGTTATTGAGTGCTGCCTTAGCAAGGTATAAAGCTGCACTGGAAATTCTAAATAGCACTGCAAAGTCGGACATTGTGCTGCAATCCGAAATCATCAAATTCAATGGTTATGTACTCGACATTTGCAACCTTCTTTGGAGAAATCGTGCACTAAATGCAAGCGATCTCAACGCAGCGGGGTGCCTTGTACCTCCGGAGGTTACGACTGCGCTGACAAATTACACACAAGAATTAAACAGCCGCTTCAGCAACAGAAACAGTGGCAGCCATAAACCCAAATTTAGGTTAGCCTCTATGTTTTCCCTAAGCCATAACCTCGCACTTTGCCGTATTTCCGCTGCGTGCGTAAAAGCCATCGAGGACGAAGCTGAAAAAGATGGTATTGCGCTATCCGCAAATCTCGCTCTTCCAGTGACGCAAGATCTTTTGACCAGGCTTGAGAACGATGGTGGAATCAACCTGAATTGGCAGGAGTATAGGTTGAAAATGCTTGACTGGCTGGACGATCATGGGAGCAGAGGAATTGGGGCACTGATGAGAAGTGCTATGATCAATCTGAGGAAATCTTAGGCGGCTATGATTTTCAAAGTTGTGATGTCGATTCTAGAAGTAATACACAGTTATAGTACACAGGCTGTTGGTGTCAAGTTCTAGCCAAATTCATATATATCTCTTGCACGGTTGTCTCTTCCCGGATGTTGTCTAGAAATTTGTCCAGTTCATTCGCCGCCTCTTCGCTTGAAAGCGTCACCATTGTATCCTTATTCGGGTCCCAAATAATATCTAGGCTCTCAATCTTCAATCCCGTCGCAGTGGAAATGCTCTCTCCCACAAATTTGGTCATTGTCGGCTCGGTGTATACAATCAGCCTTCCGTCGGCATCTGCATCCACGTCTGTAGCACCAGCATCAATCGCACTGTCCAGATAATCATCCGTATTGGTGTTCTTTGGGTCCTTTTCAAAGACAATTTTCCCCTTTTTCTCGAACAAAAAAGTCGTTGGTGTCACATTGCCTCCGGCCTCTTTGATGATGTATCGAACGTCCTGCAAGGTTCTACCCTTTTGGTCGGTTTGGCATTCGATCACTACGGCCACGGAGCCGGGGAGCATTGCTTCGATGGTCAAAGGCTCTAGTGGCGCACCGGACATGGATACTCCTTGTCCTTTCGCAATTGCAGACTCAATTGTTGTCTTTGCCATTCCGCTCCGTTTAGCATTGGCAATGGTGGCTGCGAGCTTTGGGTTGGATCCTGGATCGGGACCATACACTTTCAGTTAGACGTAAGCATTGTCAAGTAAGTGATTCCGAATAAAGATAGGAATTGCCCAGACCATACATTTAGAAGCCTGCATAAGCTCCTGGCTGATTATTTGCCTCTCCTTGCTTTTTGCGGCGTCATTTCTGCCCTTGATATGTTTGATGTTGGCCCATTTGCTATGGCCGGCTTGTAGGGGCCCGGTGTGGCTGGTACTGCGACAACTCCCGCATGTCCATGGTTGCGGGGCAATGCGAGGGTTGAAAAAAAACCTCCGCCCTAGAACAGTGGCCATATCATGGAGGCGTTGGAGTCTGGGTGATATAGCGGGCGTAGCGCTCAAAATTGTTGTCGCTGAAGGTTGTAGAAAGATGCTCGGCCCAGAGTTTATCCGGTTCCACGCTCGCTGCTCATTACGGGCAACCTGTGAGGTTGGTTAGGAGACAACATGCGCGTATGCCTGTCTTATTGCGAAGGGAACAAGACATTGACTTGAAGTGCATTCTGCCGGAAAAGACCAGTTCGATGGCAGCGCCTGAAGCCTCTACTTCGCAATCCGCTAGTGCCGAACATGCGACTCCTCGCGCCGAACTCGATATTTCAAAGCTGCATGCGCTGCCATCGGAACAACAAGACCTCTACCTCCTGACCTTCACAACCGACCTTGTCCAGTATACCGCAAAGCTCGACAAAAACGAGATATGCTCCCAACAAGAATTTATCAAACGCGAATTATTCAAGATTATAAAACTCTCCTCACCAGCTCCCACAAGGGTAATTCGAAACAACATTGGCCGTTGCTTTGGAGCAATATTTACAAAAGGAAACCGAGCTATACTATTCGACACGGTCAATGAGCTCATAGGCGTTCTTAATGCTGGAAAAAATGACGTTGATATTAAGGCAAAATTTGCTGCAGCAGTTGCTCTGGGAGATATTTTTATTGCCGCGGGAGACGGCATTATCAACCAATCGAGTTTAACGTGCGCCGTTTTATTCAAGCTGTTCAAATCCTCGCAACACCATGCAGGCCTCAGAAGTTCACTTTATACCACTATACGGAAAATCGTGGCTGGAATAGGTACCCCGATTGATGAATCAACGGCAAAAGACATTTGGAAGCATGCTCGAAATGCAGCTGTGAGTGACAAAGCCTATTCCGTTCAAGCAAGTGCTTGCCTGTGTTTGGAGCAACTGGTCAAGAATACGCCATATTTCGGTAACGTGAGCGATTTTGAAAACCTGAAAACAACAATATGGAAGGTCATTGATAGTCCTGTGGCCTCCGTGAGACACGCGTCAGCCGCCTGTCTTGCTGCAATCCTGGTGAAAGGACATTCCGCTCGTGGTCAGGCCGAAGTACCGATTGTTAAACGGCCAAAAAAACCCCTGAAGAAACCTGACCCTACTTCCGTGGAAAATGAGATCCCAGAGCGCCCTCAATCTCCCTCCGGCCGAAAGGCTGAAGCTACGTTGGCGCTTAAACTTCCAGATCTCCTCCGGCAACTGTCTGTTCAGTACTGCCGGACTTCAACTGGAAACCGCGCCAGAGCTGGAATAGCAGTATGCTACAAACTTCTTCTCCGCGGCCTAGGAGAAAAGTTGGTTGAGGAGCATTACCCTGAGATTGCTGACCACCTACTCGTGACTCTCCTCAACCATTCCACGGTAGTAAACAACCGGTACCGCTTGCTTATGACTAGGAAATTTATCAAACATATTCTGGAGGATGTAGTCGGATGCGATATATTGAGCGAAAGGGGCCGGCTTAATGCCGCGAAATGGCTTATCAACGACGTCCTGAAGGACTATCCGCAAGTGGTTCAGGAGCGTCGAGAACCGAGCAAGTATACTTTGGCCTCTGCGGCCAGTGGTCTATCTTCTATAATATCTTCACTGGGATCCGCTATTGGTACCGTTGGAGACAGTTGCCGTGAAGCCCTCTTACAGGATTTGCAGCACCCAAGCTATACGGTTCAGATCTATGTCTCCCACTGTCTACAAAACTTCGTCCTTGCCTGTCCACAACAGCTCCTTTCGTGTATCACAATATGTATGAATAGCTTGCATAGGGAAATTGGGCAGCTATCGACGCCAAGACAATCAAGTCGTCGGTGTCTTGGGTATGCTCATGGCCTCGCATCAATGCTTAGTACATCGCGACTTCAGCCTCTCTACGGCTCCGTGGACATATACTCGCGGGTGTTATCCCAGGCCACTGACCTCCTAAAAAACAGCGGAACTTCGGAATTGAGAACGGCTAGCACCCAAATTCAGGTGGCATGGATATTAATTGGGGGGTTACTACCTCTTGGCCCAAATTTCACGAAAATACATCTTTCGCAGCTGTTACTCCTCTGGAAAAACGCGCTTCCCAAAGCGTTGCCCAAGGACGATCTAGCTAAGCGCAGCCCCCTTGAACTGAGCTTCTTGGCGCATGTCAGAGAATGTGCTCTGAGCTCGATTCTCGTCTTTCTAGAATTTAATAGCAAACTTGTTACGTCTGACGGTGCGAAGAGAATTGCAACAATGCTCCAAAATACCGTCGTATTTCTGGAAAATCTCCCTCGCATTAAATCTGGAGAGGACATCTCTCAACGGTTGTCACATTCGTTGCAGCTCAAAGACTTTCCAGTCCTGGTCCGACGACGCGTCTTGCAATGCTTTGAGAAACTTGTAAATTTAAGCCATGCAAATCTCGCCGATATTCTGTCATTGTCAAACGTGCTGGGCCTGGCGATATCATCATTTGCAGATCCAGATGTTACAAACCCGCTTGATTCCTCAGTTGCGAATCTTGCCACAAATTTTGAGAACTTGTGGGATCTTGGTGATAACTTCGGATTCGGAGTTACCGGCTTGGCTACGGAGTTTTCTCTGGACAGTGATCACAGAAGTGAAACTATAGGTGCTAGGCAGTTGCCTCACAATGCGGACAGATTCATAGATGGCATTGTAAGCTTGACCAGGCAATTCTCTAACCTTATATGCTAACTTTTTTCCAGTTGACTTCACCTGTATGTCAAGGCAGGGAGCATGATTCGGTATTCCTATACTCGACAAAAAGTACGAGGCACGACTCTATGCCTGACCCCCCAACAACAGAAGTTGTCAATGCCTCGATTAAATTATTTGCTACTACACTTCCATTACAGGCACCGAAAGTCCAGGAGAGTAGCGTGGAACAAATTGCTACTCTTTTAGCTTCACAAAGCCTAGCTCGAAATCCTGGGAGAAGAGCGGCTATGAGGGTCAATATTGCCGTGGCTTTATTGTATACCCTTCGAATTGCAGTAAATGAAACGAACTTCCCGTCCGGTGATTTGAGGAATCCTGCCACCGAAAAGATCATGCAGGAGCTTCTCCAAGTGAGAACATATCATTCCTCTTTATCAAATTACCACTAACCATGAGTATCTTTCTTCCTAGACATTTATTGTAGATCCTGATTACATTATACGGACCATAGCTTTCGAGGCAATTGGGCGGCTAAGCAACAGCGCCGGTAATTCGTTTACAAATTCGCTGATCAACTCGATTATTGACACAATTGTCGAAAATCGTGACCCCAATGCTCGTGCCGGATGTGCTGCTGCATTGGGGTCGATCCATGCCCAAGTTGGTGGCATGGCGGCAAATTTTCATTTAAAGACTATCATCGGCGTTCTCATGTCTCTTTGCAGCGATGCTCACCCTGTTGTGCATTTCTGGGCACTTGAAGGGTTACTGCGTGTTGTCGATTCGGCTGGGTTAACCTTCGCTGCGTATGTTTCAAGTTCCCTAGGGATGCTGGCGCGACTTTATGCTGCCGATACACACAACGAAGAGTCTGCACTAGTTGCGACATGTAACCATGAAGCTGTCTTTTCTACACCTTTGGCTATTAGTCGGTGCGTAGATGCTCTGATTAATGTCATTGGGCCCGACCTTCGGGATGTAACTAAAACAAGAGAGCTCGTTTTCACGCTTGTTAAAGAATTCCAGTTGGAAAGAGACATATCGATGGTGGCTGTGAGCTCTAAATGTCTGGACCACTTGTCTTTATATGCTCCAGACAATATGGATTTCTCTGGATATGTCCACTGGCTCCAACAAGAACTGAGTTCCAACGAGATGCAGATCCGCGAAGCTGCAGTGCGAGGCCTGAATAATATCATGAAGCGGAACCCAGATCAAGTGATACGAATTGCGTCTTCAACTTTCGAGGATGAGCTTTGGATGGCATTAGACAGCATCTCGGACAATGAGCTACTTAAGGATCTTGTTCGCAATTGGTTGCACCAAACTGGGATAACAGATACTGCTGTCTGGGTCCAACGATGCCATACGGTTCTCACCAAGACCCGAACAAAATTCGAAGAAATCCAAAGCCCCGTTACGGCTGTTAATACAGTTGCTCCCGAACTTCCAGACGACGAGGTTGCCGGCTTCGCTGCCGCCGCCGCGACCGAGAATCGAGACGCGAGCGAACCAGATTCGCCTACTGGCCAGGAATTACTTAAGTGGCAAACCCGCAATTTTGTCATGAGTTGTTTAAGCGAGTTGTTGAACATTGTTAGCTCAGAAATTCAGCCAGATCAAACAATACCGTCAGAAGCAGCACTGCAGGAAAGAGCGGGTGACATTGTCCGGATGGCTTTTTCTGCCTCTACCGCAAGCGTTATTGAACTAAGGATCTGGGGCCTTAAGATCCTTGATCAAACCTTGAAAGTTAGTTATATTGTTCCATTATAATCCTGCTTCTGGCTAACGACTCATTAGATGTTTGGGAGAACCCCGGATCCCGATTTTGCAGAAGCCTCGTTGTTGGAACAGTATCAGGCACAAATTAGCTCTGCGTTGACTCCTGCGTTTGCCGCTGATTCTTCCCCTGAGCTGGCCTCAGAGGCAATAAACGTTTGCGCTACCTTCGTTGGAACTGGAATTGTCACAAGCGCCGAGAGAATGGGCCGCATTTTCAAGTTGCTTGTTGTCGGTTTAGAAAATTTTGCGAGTAAGAATATCCACGGGCCTAGAGATTTTCTAATGCTGATAGTTCAAAGACAACCCGGAGACAACCGATATTGGAGACCTCAAGGGTCTCAATTCTAACGCCCGAGTCATGATAAAGCTGGCGCTATATTCGGCATGGGCCCGATTACAGATTGCCACCCCAGAACAAGCCTATTTGGTTAAAGTCGTGCAACCATATACTGCTATGCTTACTCCACTCTGGCTATCTTCGCTTCAAGAATATGCCCGACTTCGATTCGAACCTGACATATCAAGCACTATAGGCTCTATTGGCCTGTCAGATAATCTTGATGACACATATGCTGCTTTGAATCGTGAGATACTTCTGGAGGTAAATATCCCCTCTAGCATCACCTGTGAACGAATATTGATGGGGTATTACAGTTTTACCAAGTCTCCTGGCTAAATATGGTTGACGCTGTCGCTAGCCTAGTTGAAAAAGACAGCGATTTTGTCTTTGACGCCTTGGACAACAAGGAAAACAAGCCCAAACCAGAACAAGACTTAACTTTCGAAGTCACTTCAAATGGTACAAAGGGCAAAGGAAACAATATCAATTACCGTGATGAGCCCGTCGCATTCTTTTTTGTTCTCTTTGGGCTTGCATTCGAAGCTCTCGTTAATCAGTCGAATGCACCGTCATCGCAAATCCTTGGGATACTACAAGCCTTGCAAAAAATTCTGCGGCCTTCAGTTGCAGGAAATGCAGTTTACCAAGATGTGGTGTTCTCAGAGACCATTGATGCCCTTGATAGGCTCGTAATGACGGAAGGGCCTAACATTCAATCTGTCATTGTGGAAATTTCTCGCAACGTTGCTCTCCATCACCAATCCGCAACCAGGAGTGAACCGAGTACCGAACACCTCTCAGATGACATTGAACAGCTCTTCGAACTCACTCGCAATATAATCCTGGTTCTTGCCGGTCTTCTTCCCAACCTTGGCGATTCCTCTCCGAAACCCCGCTCTGCAATATCCGAAGACTCTATCTCGCTTATTCAACTTTCGCTCTCCGCCTTGGTGGACATCACATCTGTTTTTCCCTCTATTATTCGCGACGATCTTCATGCTTGCATACTACATATCTTTGGCACCATTCTCGCGACCGGCATCTGCCAGGCGGACATCGTACCTCAAGCACTTCCCATTTTCCGACGTTTTATTCGTGACCTTACCGCCCCGTTTAGTGACGGATCCATCAATGCAAGTGACGAGGCCAAAATCATCCCTCATCAGATCCGTGGTTGTGTAACCCGTTTCCTAAAAATACTCCGAGTGGCGCAACGCCGAGAATCAGAAGCCTCTCTTCCTTGCGCCAAAAACACCCTTCTTGCGCTAACAATACTCTTCACAAACGGTGGCCGCGTGATCCCTCCTCAAGACCCCATAATCCCACAAGTTCTCCAAGAAATCATTGACTGCCTTCAGGATCTCGGTCTCGCCAACGTCGCTGCGGGGTGTATAAGATCCCTTCTGCATTCTACTCCACGATCACCCGTCGATGATACCACTGCCCGATACTTATTTCCTCGTCTAGTCGCATTTACCGCCGGCGTGCCTTTAGGAACGGATGGAGTGCCACCAATTGATCCTGAAAATATAACGACATCAATCGTACAAACTCTCGTATCTTGGGTGGGCTCAACGACCATTCCCGCCAAGACCACGCCAACTGCAATGGCGCTTCTAATTCCGGCGTTGCTAAAACGAGCACAAACAGAAGGGCACGTAGTGTACAAAGAGACAGCGACAAGGCTGTTGGAGTTGGCACAGGTTGATCAGGTGGCATTTAGAAACTTCGCCGCGGGGATGCCTCCTGACTTGAGAGGACTGACTGAAGAAATCTTGCGGAGCACAAGAGCCAGCGGCCGAGCGAGAGGCGTGGCTGGAGATGATACTGGTGATCAAGAAACTGCTACTCCTAGCATCACGCTACGGATGGACTTTTAAATGAGTCTTTTATGTCTGTGCTAAATAAGCATTGAATAACTTTTGCCTTCTACTTTTGTAAAAACTTGATACGACTATAGGATATAGATATGAGCATGGAGTGCTTTTGTCAATAGATTATGTGAACCTAAGACTGGTATCCAGTTATTGGTATTAAAACCAAATCCACTTCTAAATGTGCGGTAGATGGGCCTCAGCCAAATCTATAATAAATCTCAACCGTTGAGGGTTCCCAAAGAAAAATGCCCATGCCTTCAACAGGCTATGTATTTACAATATGCAATTGAGAAAGAAAGCGGCGTTCTAGTAGTGGTTGAAAGGTAACGGAACAGTAGCGCAAAGGTGTAAGATCGAATGAACTAACCCATGGATTCCGCAACGGCAGAATCTACGGTAGTATTAGGAGGTATCTCAATGCTCAATGTCTCCAGTGGTGATGAGGACCCAGAAGCGGTAGCGGTGGCCTTCTCCTTTTCGCTTTTTTGTTGTTTGTAGGAATGGAGGCGGAGAGCGAGAATGATCATGCCTCAAGGGAGAGTGGAAGGTTAGTCAGAGAGCTAATTAAATTAAGCAAAATCGATAGCTGCAAGGACTTTAGGCCATTGTCAACAGGTGGTGGACTTACTTGCGCTTGTTGCGATGGCAACAGCTGCTCTACGGGTCAAGATCCATCTTAGACTCTCCACCACTCTTTTCCCATCGCTATTTAGCGAGACTGTAATTTGATAATTTAGTTCCTGAATTGCTGTATCTTGCGACCGCTGTAGCTCTTTGGTAGATATTTTCTGATTATTAAACATCTCCTTCAGATCGTCTTTTAGCCCCGATAGCTCCTGCGTCATCTTTTGTGTCAAGATATCCACTTCATGTTGTAACTGAGCGCGCTGGGCACGCTGTGCCTGAACTTGTGCATTCCTAGAGGTCTGAATAGAATTTCGCAATTCTGAACATGCTGCGCGGAAAAGATATGTCTCATTTTCAGTATCCGACTTGGACATTAGCCCATTTCGAGCCAGTTCCAGATTGTCCGCCAATAAGCCTCGTATAGCTTTCATTATAGATATCGATTGCTCTTCCGTAAATCCCCCCTTTCCAAGATCTTTCACTAGGCTGTAGGTATCGAAGTGGTGCACATACGGAGGAGGAGATAGATGCGGAGGTCTGTTCGATTTCGAGACCGGATAACGCATTAGCGACATCGACTCGGCTTGCGGCGACGATGAGGAAGATGAAGATGCCGTACTAGCATCCGGCATCTGGAAAACAGATTTTAGATTATCAGCGGTGGGATCATTATTCGTATTATCTTGGTTTGCTGGAGCATCAGCTGCAGCTTTTTGGTCGGCTGGGCCTGAGTCACTGTCAACTCTCTCCTGAGGAGGCAATTCGCTCGAGAGGATTGTGGAAGAAGCGGATATTGCGGTATCAGAGGATGATGCAGATGAGGTAGGTGAAGGAGCATCCGTAGCTCCAGTAACAGATGAAGCAGTTTGCTTACTCGAATCTTTCGAGTTCTGCACCTGGGCATTCCCACTGCCCTGTTTGTCTGTATTCTTACTTAAGTTGTCGGGGGGTAGGATATCGCCTTTACCAGTCGACCATGGAGGTGGGCGAAGGTGTGGTTCCGCCGCTGGTCCGTAGCGCTGATGATAGGTTCCTTGTTCACATGGAGGACAAGAGTGAAATCCAGCTGCGGTTGAGCACTGGACAGGCGGGAGTCTAATTGATCTGTAAGTTGTCGGCTCGCACGACCTCACCGAGCGCAAAAGATTCGGGTATAGAAATGGAAGCCTCGAAGTCGCCATTTGGGTTGCAAGGAACGCATTGTCGAGCAAGCTGCTGTTACTCGTCGGTTTCTTTTGATCTCCCTTAGTGCGTCACACGTCATGTGGTAATAGATTACGAACATTACCCCAACCTTACAAAGGAAATACGCGGCAGAACATTAAGCCATGTGACAGTCATGTGATACAAAAATCTTGTTAGGTAATCCAGCTCACCCCTCTAGCACGTGACCAACCTCTTATAGTTAGACCACCGTAGCAACCCTTCCATAGCAATGAACATGACCAATGAACCGTCGGTACTAACAAATCTCTTGCTCTGTAACTAGCAGACCGGGCTCTCTGTAATCGTTGAGCTAAGCCAGCAATCCGAAAAGGAGCTGAGTACGCTTCCAGTATTCCTGCGAGCGGCCCCTTAGACTATCCATAGACGTTCTGTCGAATTCCAAGCCCCTCTCCAGAGTCTCAACCGAAGCTTTCAATCCATCTTCAGCGTTCGGTGTAGCCAACGCTGACCCTAGGTATAGAAGGTCAAAGAGGAGCTGGATCTTATGGCCTTGAGCACTATCAAGTTCTAAAGCTTTTTCCTCTCTTGCAACCTCTTTCTCGCCATTTGCGGTATCCTGTCCGAATATAGTAGAAATTACGGTTGGCTTCTCAAGGGCAGATTTGATGTCAGTTGCAATCTGTTTGACCATTTGCTGTTTCAATTCACACAAAACCAGATGGTTCCATAAATCAGGCCCCTGTTGCTCCATTTTAAAAGACAATTCTCGCAGTAATTTAAAGACAGCTTGGGACGGTTGCATTGGAAGGGGTGGATCGCCTTCCCAGAGTGTTCGTCCAGGGCATCTGGAACGAGAACTGATCCACAAAGTGGTCAGCCGCGTTGTCGAAACTTGGGAGACCATCTCCTCAGCGAGAATGGGGTGAATTCTGGGTAAGAGATCTTGAGCAAATACATAACCTTGGTCTGCCACTTCCTTCGGAGCCTTGCCTCGGATTGCTCGAATTATTCGAAGTAGAAATGCTGTCTGCGGTGCACGATGCTGGTTGTCAATGTTGTCTAAAGCTTCGCTCAATGATGTCTGTAAGAATTTATAACCGTTTAGCAGCGAATTTGCGTGTTCAGCTCGTAAGAGATGAGGGTCATCGTCCTTCAGTAGGCCGGTCAATGTTTCCTCAAGCTCCTCTTCAATGTCGTCTTCCATAATATCCTCCCACCTTGAACTCTCGAGCTCCTTGATCATGCTAGAACGGCGTGCGATGGCCGTGAGCCAAGTTTGATAGATATTCAGGATCTGCAATACAGGAGGCCGTTGCCCTTGGGTTCTTTTAATCAGTTCGCGCTTAAATACAGTGGCACCATCCGAGAAATCGGCAAAAACGAGGTCCGGATCCCATAATGACAATGTCAGGCCCTCGTTTTCAATATCAGACCAGCCAGCCATTATTGACGATATTTCATCTCCAACAAAACGTAGCTCTTTGCTTTGTGCCCGGAGAATGGAAACAAGTTGATCGTTTATCACAGAGCGAATTCCTTCCAGTACTTCCATCGAACTATGGCATGGAATACGATTCATGCACGGGAGCCACGCGTCTAGCAGGCGAGAACGTACTGAAATTATTTCCGCAAAATCCTCACAGTTTGATAGCTTGTTCTTTGTCTGAATTGCTAGTTCTTCGAACGCGCTTTTAGACCATGACTTGATAACTTTTGCCGCAACCTGCTTAGATACCTGGTCATGCTTAATCCAAGGGATAAAATTATTGATCTCCTTAGAGATCCAAGGCCGAACTATCTCAAGCCCAAGCTCACCCATACCTTGAATTGTCGGGTCATCGAGCAACGGTAAGGTAGTAAGCTTCTTTATGGCATCTAAAAGCGGGCCAGATAGGATATCAGCAGTTTTCCCTAGGGTGTGCCGGTAAATATTCCAAGCTTCTAATATACTACTCCGCACATTGAGGCCCTGCTCAATCTTGCGTCTAATTGCATCGGATCGAACCTTATGAAGATGACTGAGTGCATCATCGGCGGAAGAACTGGTCGCCAGACAAAACGCGGATAAAGATTCGACAACTTCCTGGACAGATGAGTCCACTGAAGCTAGTCGAAGATCAATGCGCTTCGAGAGGGTACGTCGAAGAGGTGTTAGCTGATTCCATAGCCTCTTCACGAAATGTGTTGCGCGAGTAGACTGGGATAATGCGTTGTGAAGTAATCTCGAAATTACGAGAAGCTTCGCAGCAACAACGATAGAGCCTCGTTTCCGAAGGATCCTCGTGATAGCTGACACACAATTGGAAAGCAGGGTCAATTGAGAGGCGAACGTTCGGTCACTCGAGACTATCGGCGTCAATCTCTATGCACATAATGAAGAGACATAACCGCCAACCTTTGTGCAAATTATCTTCGCGTATTCGATGTAGACTAGCAGATTTCTGGGCAATAGCAGCAGGATTACAAGATCTCCCGACTTCTGATAAGTTAAGCTCGACTTGCTTTATCTCCTCGTTCATCTCGATGATTGTCTGTGCCGTAGCTAAGAGATCTCGGTATCTCACACTAGAAACGATTCACGTTAGAAGATAGTAACTGGTATTAAAAAAAAAGATCATCAATGACCAAGACTACCATACCCGACAAGAGATCGTAACTTCTCTCTATTGCTGACGACATCGCGGCGGAGGTCTTGTTCGACCCGGCGTACTATTGGAATCGGATATTGGAACGCCTCTTGCCATGATTTAAGAGAGTGTGCATCCGGAATCTCTGCAGCCATGACTTATGCGTGACAATTAAAGTTGCAGCAAGCTAAGTGTGCGTTTCGCGCAAAGATCGAGCTTCGTGAATTCAAAGAAGACACGGAGCTCTGTCCTTGCCTGTCGGAAATTTATTAAACCGAGACCTAACTACCTAAATAAGATGGATGGAACACCGTCCCTGTTCGAAGCTGCAAATAGTCCTGAGTGTTTTCTATACATGAAGTACAAGTCTTTGCTTTTTATGTTTCCTTAGATGATCTGTCTCATGTTTCCCTTGCAACAGCTAAATACATGTCTTGCTATGAGTGATATGAATTCCTGAATATCACAAGCATCTTGAAGCCATGCCCCTATCCAAATCAAGTTAGCGTCAATCACCTTCGTGATTCTTATCTTATCTGATGATTAGTTAACTAACTAGCTTGAGGGGCTGATAAGATAAGCTTTATGACTCGAAGAGGAGACCAGATGCCTCTTCTTCAGCTAATAGCGCCGTTTTCAAAGCGGATAACACTGCTCCCAGCATGGAGAACAAATATGATAGCCACGACTATCGCGACGGCTTATACCAGGATAAACAGTCTCCTCCTATGTCAGCTACTTCAGGCCTGCCCCCTTTGACCAGGGCGAAGGTTTTGCACTGCTCTTATCATTACTGGCAACCTCTGTGAGTCTTCTCTTTTCTGGCAGATCCTAGTACTCATACTGATGCAAGGCATCTTTGTTGCCGGCTATAGGTACCGATCCATCACCCCTAAGGCACGGCTGATTGCTCTCTCAAGCCCTTTCCTCGAATATCTTCGTGCTGATGGTATTGTACTCCCTCCAGACGACACGCTCACTACCACCGAGGACGACAATTGGGTTTCCTCCGGGGGGTACGATAACGAAGAAGAAGGTCTTCCAGATCCTTCCAAGGAATGGCCAGAAATCCATGCTCAAGTTAAAGCAACCATCGCAGAATTAGGAGGCAGTGTATCACCAAAATTGAACTGGAGTGCACCAAAAGACGCCACACACATGATACCTTCAAACCGTTTGGAGTGCAAAACAGCAAATGATGTGTACTTGGTCCTAAAGAGTAGTCGTTGTATTGTCAATGACTTGGATCATGCATTTGAGGGGTGTGTGCCAGAGTACACCAGCCTTTGTAATGAACCTGAACTAAGCGAAGTGGCTGAAAATGATAATACCATTGGTGTTGTTCACGAAGAATACAAAATCCCGTATCACTTGGTCCTCCGGAAATATGTAAATGTCAACCCTGCGCTAGAATTCCGTTGTTTCGTACAATCACGTCGTCTCGTTTGCGTATGCCAGAGAACTTTCAAATACCACGAGTGGCTGCATGAAATCAAAGATAGGATACTGAGGAATATTCAGGAATTCTTCGACAAAAATATCCGAGATACCTTTCCTGACCCGGATTTTGTGTTCGACGTATACGTACCGCGGGAGAGGGTCTGGTTGATGGACTTTAATACCTTCTCACAGAAGACCGATCCATTGCATTTTACTTGGGAACAGATACTTGACATGAATAAACAAGACGATGGTGATCCGCGTGCTATTCCCGAAGAGCACATCATGAGGGTGCAGTTGCGGCACCGACCCTCCGAAGCGGAGGATCATACGAAAACAGAATGGAACCAATCCTCCCTTGATGAATGGACCCCGATTGAACCCCCTATTTCATCTTTCCGGCCTTTTTTTGTTTTAGCAAGCGCTCTTGATCCGGAAGAGTCAGGTTTAGACTTGGGAGGGTCTTCATCTGGTAGCTATTCGTTAATCAGCGAAGACAGAGTGCCGCAGGATGTCCTCGACGCAGTGGAAACACCCGGTGGAACAGCCGAACTTTTGACAAACTGGAAAGAGGCACTCGAGAGAAGTATTAAAGCGGATCAGGATTATGAAAGTGATAGTGGAAGTGAAGTATTGATCGAAGACCCCAGGAGGAAAGGATAACGGGTATAGACTACGTTTTAACATTTTTGGCAGCTTTTTATTCACTACTAATCGGACTTGTCTTAAGTGATGAGCCCACGGGAAGAAACATGCTACATTTAAGAGTAATGGACGGGTGCATTGTCTGGCGGTTTGCATGGTTACATTAAAAGTGAAGTTGACACTCCTGAAAGAGGATTGCTTTGGCGTTATCACCATCCCTAATGCGTTTATAATTTGAAACTTGATTTGCGTTGGATTCCGAAACAATCGAGACACTCATGATCTAGGCAAGGATATTCAATTATCCACCGGCCTCCAAACAAGACGTAGGCCAATCACTGAATGAACAGGCAATAATCACAGCTTATGCTTCTTCTCGCCCGAAGCAATCTTTCTAAATTCCTCCTGCGGGATTCCAGCCATAAATCGTTCCATTCCCATGAACACCTCCTGCACATTCTGCTTCTCCAAAATCTCTCGCTCATGCATGCGAATCAAACTCTTCATCTTCAGCATGCTATCCTGATTTAAATGCATACCCAATCTCTCCTCCACTTCCCCCAACACCGCCTTCAAAAACCCATCGGAATCATCCTGTCGCCCACTCGCCGCCTTAATAACCTTATTAACATATCCCGTGGATACCAGATCATCGATGGGAATGCGCTTGCTCATAATCAAAGCCTCGTTGGCCTTGGCAATACCTAGACGTTCGACAAATGCTCTGCTAGCACCACCTTCGCCAACCAGACCCAGGGAGGAGAACGGAGTGAGAATGAATGTGTGTGGAGCGGCGTAGATGAAGTCTCCAAAGGCAGTAAGGGCAGCGGAAAGGCCAACGGCGGGGCCATTAAGGGCGACAACGAGGATCTTGGGATGATTATAGAAGGTGCGGGTTATGTCGAGATTGTTAACGAGGAAGTTGCGGGTTAGTTGGCGGCGGACGTCAGCGTTGCCGGTGGATGGACGGGTGCTCCGGACGTCAGCTCCTCTAGATAAGGTAGGATAAGTGTTAGCATTGCCTGGGTATTTTTTAGGTAAATGAGGGGTTAGTCGTACGCGGAGAAATAACGGCCTTTGCCGGTTAGGACGGTGATATATACATCGTCACGCGCGGCGACTTCGCGCATTTTCTCGCCGAGCTCATAGTAGAGATCACCGTTCAAGGCATTGAGCTTTGATGGCCGATTGAGTGTGATGATAGCGATGCGGCCTTGGTAGGTAAGCTGGATTTCGTCGGAGCTGGACATTTTGCCGGGGTCGTTCGAAGCGATAGGAGGTGTGGATAGGGGTGGGAATGAACGAGAGAAAGGGAGAGGCAAAATACAACAAATATATAAGCCACACGCCTAGTGGTTATAATCAACAATTAATGCAATACGAACGAAATGGAGGTCTTCCCGCGGTTAAAGGTCTCCTCACCTTGCTCAACTTAAAATTAACAGCTAATAGCCGAAGTAGTTAATTGAAAAGCAACTGACAGGAAATTTATTCTAAAAGAATGTGGGGAACAAAAGAGACGCAATGCTTCACCCTATAAAAGATTCTTCAACAAAGGCCGCTCTGCAAAAGAATCCTCTGCATCGTCGATCTGTAGCCTCCCCAAAAGCATCCTCGAATCCCCAGAAATATGCCGAGGTCCAAGGGGATATCGGATTATATAAACGCCGGCCCAGCGTAGTGACTTCCGATCTCCTAACCATATGCGGTTAGACCTTTTTACAGATTATTCATCAATGATTAGTCAGTTTATCGTCGAATGAGTTCTCCATCAAAGCTGCGGTGGGTTCAGAGAAAAAGCGACGAAGATTGAAGACTGGATAGACAAGGGCACGAGTAAGGGAGGACTCAGTTGCCATTCCACACCATTCCGCACATTATCCAACCTCGTGGAAATCTTCTCTCAACGCAACCTCTTCCGCCGATACACTTTCGTCCTATCCATCAACCCCTCAGTCCATCGAAAGCCTAATTACCACTTCCACCGAGGCGGAACAAAAAATACAGACCGCAAACCTCGCACAAAGACCCAAAAGGAACAAAAGTTAACAGCTATGCTTTCCGCCGTCCTCCGCAAACTCCAAGGCGGAAACCTTGAGGTTTTCAAGGTACTTTAACACAACCCCCCAATCTCCCCCACGACCTCCTCTCCCGCGGGTGAACCCATTCTTTACCATATACACTAACGAGCAGTCGCTCTTGTTCTTCTGCTTTCTTTCAGTTTGGCATGTACGTTCTCTTCCCAATCGGATGGATGTACTACTTCGGCACCAACCTCGAGGAACGCTTCAACGTTCCGGACTTCTGGCCCCGCGAACACCATTCGCATAAGATTCCGCTGGAGAAAAGCGAGATTGAAGCTGAGTTGGAGAGAATGAACCGGGAGAGGGAGAGAAAGCGACTAAGGAGATTGGAATTGGAAAATGCGGCTGCATTGGCGGCGGCGGCTTCTACAATGGGACAGAGTGCGGAAGTGGAAAAGTCATGATTTAGTGATGATGGATGGTGGGAGGGTTGAGTGGAACTGAATGAGAGATGTGTTCCACTTTGTATTCTACACTCGGGCGTTTACTGCGTTGGTATATCCATTGGACTTTGTTTAATTTGTTTTCAAGGGCTTGAGATATTCTAGGCGCGGTGGGGAAATTCGGAAGACAGAGAGCATCGGTATACTCTTACTTTCCCAACTCTTGTATATATGAACATATCACTTAGCTTTCTTTCCCAAATAATGGCTTTACTCCTTTTAATAAAGCTGAGGTAATTCATCAAGTCGATGGCTGTCATAGACAAGTGAATGGTTACACGGTTCATTCATTCCTTATCATCGCTCATCTATCCCAAACCGCCGTGACAAAAAATGCCTGGGGAACCAGTCCGGCCACAACATTACTTATTAAAACATTACATAATATATATGTAGAACAAGAGCATCATCTTCTCACCATATAAAAAGTGAGGGTATCACAAATGCCCCAACACGCAAACAAAGAAGTTGTCAACCGTGACATGTAACTGAACAACGCCCCCGATCAACCTCATATCCCATTGAAGCCAAAGGCAGCCCGAACGGATAAAAAACGACTAGAGTGACAAGGCAAAAGGTTGTGACTATAACTCAGCCAGCCTCTTCGCAGTCTCCATGATGACATTTTGTTGCGGCAAGCCCGACGGAGAGGACAGGTTAGCTCCAGAAGCGAGCTTGTGCGAGAATGGCTGGCTGAATAGATCGCCGCCGGTCCAGTAGTACCAAACATGTTGCCATATAGTCACAAGGTGGTTTGGCAAGTAGATATAGGCGGCAGCAACGAACATGGAGACTACAAGCAGTAGGAGAGTATCTGATTGGAAACTCGGTGGGTTAGAAGATTCAAAGAAAAAAAAGGAGATAGGACAGCGGATACGTTACGTACTGAAGACGAATTTCTCCATCGGGGTGAGCATGTACAGGGCGAAAGTAACTTCATATTGGTAATTTTTTAGTCGCAACCAGCGAATGAATGAGGTGAGGTTTGATGGAGAGGACTGGGCAAGAGTCATGTTTGCGACGGAGAGATCGAAGGAATTGTCCAAAGAGGAAAATGGACAGCTAATGGATGGAAGGGAGGAATGGTAGGCGGATTAAAGATGGCAATTGATGCAGGGAACCGACAATTCGCAACCAACACTTGTTTGATATCGTACGATGGACGAGGAGTCGGGAGAAGGGAGGTAAAAAGGGAGCTTTATTCTCTGGAAAGACGAAGACCGACAAAAAAGCAGGCCAAATAGCGAATGAAAGGATAATTATGAATTAACCGTGTAATCCCCAAATGAGCAGAGAAGAAGCAGGACTGTATGGTCAACAGAGATATAACGAGGTGCAGCTGGCGCAGGCTTTCTTATCAACCCCTTCCTCTCTTCCCCGTCTGACTTCACCAACTTATCGCAGCTGAAACGTTTGATCGACCTTGCTGACTCAGCATATGGTCAAGGTTGATCACGAGTTAGGGTTAGGGCTCGGCAGTCATTTGGAAATTGGCATTTTTGTCTTGTTTGCAACCGCCTCAACCTAAAAGACTCGCTCTCGCTTTCTCTTACTCCCCAGAGGCCAAATGCGGGCCGCCAGCTTTTGTCCATTCTACGCAAACGTGCATGCCTCGTCCTCCAAAATCATACTAGCCGCCTTTTCAGCAATGGCATAAACAGTCGCCTGCGGATGTGAGCTGATATGGAGTGGCATGATGCTCGCATCAACCACTCGCAAACCTTGTACGCCATAAACACGCAGTCTGTCATCTACAACTCCGGCTTTGTCATTTTCGAATCCCCCCATAGCGCATGTTCCGATGGCTAAAATCCCTGAGTTAATCTTGCCCTCGTGTGTGAGAAACAGGCCTGTATTGGATTCACTTACGGTGATACTCCGTGACAGTGTGGTCACGAAGGAAAGAATCCCACTCGGCCCCATCATCTCCTGCCTTAGCAGGGAAGACCCGCCTCAAAACAATACGAGACATTGGCTCTGTAGCGCAAATCTTGTCCCCAAATATGTGGCCCGCCTTCATTACCTCAAAATCCACCTTGCCGTCACCAGCATAGTACTGCGGATCGATAATTGGCTTATCGTCTACCGTCGCTGGCTTCGAGTCACGCATAGCAGGAATATGTATAGAGCCCTTTGCGAATGGATATTGCAACATTTGCATCATTGTGCCATACGTTTTGCTCGGATCGCCCTCGAAATGACGACGAGCGAAGTTAGTTTCTCCAAACCATATGTACTCCACAGCCCCTAGCATCTTGCCAGGCAAGAATGCCTGGCGTAATCTTGTTTCACGGATTGCCTTAGATTCCATTATCGATGTGCATATACCAGCCGTAAGGCTTGTGAGTTCCGCGGTTGAAATCATCTTGAATAGAGGGCAATATGCCGCTGCACAGGGTAACCAAACCTGAGGCGTTGCTCCTGCGCCAGAAATTCCGCCAGTTCCTCTGGTTGTTTGTGGCGAATCCAAGCTACCGTCATTTGGAGGCTTTCGAATTTCGTACACCGCTTGTGTCACTGTATCCTCGTTAGCAATTTGTAAACGTTGGTAGTGCAAAATAAGAAAAAGAAGGTAGATATACTCAAGTGATCCTGTAGATTCTCCCCTACATTTGGATTACACACTTTGACGTCGATACTTGCGGCTTTGAGAATATCAGGGTCCCCGATTCCCGACAGCTCCAAAAGCTGAGGCGACTGTATACTTCCAGCTGACAGAATAACTTCTTTGGAAGCCACCACAACGAATTCCTCCCCGCCATATCTAACCAATGCACCTTTCGCTGTCCATTCGCTCCCATCTTGTTTTAGAACAATCTCTTTCGTCGTTGCCTCCGTTAGCACGAATAGATTCGGCCGCTTAGAGACTGGGAGGTAGTAACAGTTCGCAGAACAACTCCTGGTATATGTAGTTGCATCATAAGCAGAGAGCATGTTCCAAGCGCCAGCATTCTCGCCGGAGAGACTGTCAGGACAAGTTTCGATCCCAAGATTCTCCAGGGCGCGATGCCAGTACGTGTGTGTTGGTGCATATTTCGGGGCGTGGGCTGTCTTCACAGGCCCATCGGTACCATGCAAATCGGCCTTAAATTGGCAGCAATACTCTTCCTGTTCCAAGCGGCTTGGTTCATAGAAAGTTTCACTTCTCTTAAAATAGGGTCTAAGAATATGTTATTCCCAAGCCCACGGCAAAAATAAAGCATGGATAAAATGCGGGCGCGGGTACATACAGTAAATCATCCCATCCCCATCCCTGATTGCCCAGCTTTGCCCAGGCATCATAGTCTTCCCTATGCCCGCGCGTCCACGCTAGGAAGTTGAGAGCGCTCGAACCACCCAGGACTTTTCCCCTCGGCCACGGCACTCTTCGGCCACCTAATGCAGGTTGTGGCTCTGTTTCGAATTGCCAGTCGTACACTGTCCCTACGCCTTGGCCGAAGCGATCGGGATCATTGATTAGAGGTTCATCGAAGGCCGCCGGTCCCGCCTCGATAACTGCAATCTTGAGGTGGCTCTTTTCACTCAGGCGGGCCGCAAGTGCTAGACCAGCCGTGCCGCCGCCGACAATCACATAGTCGTACACCTGCGAGGCAAATTCCTTCTTGTTGTCTCCAGGAGTGGTAGACATGTTCAACGTTGCTCGAAACCAAGGAACTCGGGGCACGAATTGCTAGAGACAGGCTTTCAGTGGGGTCGTTGAGTGGTGGAATGAGTGCATTGTTCCAGATCCCATGTATATACGTATATCGCTGGGCGATGGGTGTTGATTATATAGACAGTCGAGGTTTCACAATAATTCCACAACCTAGATCCGAGCCGTCATGGGGTGACATCTTGACACAATTGATACATCCAATCCTTGCATCGCGTTAACCCGATTGTCTTCAGTTCCCTAGTCAGGTACTATGCATGTAGATTTCCCATATTAGGATGAGGGGAGGACAAGTATCTGATGAATGACGACGATACTTGAGGGATTTATGAAAAGCAGGAATGTTTGGTAATTAAGTTCAGACTTGGAGATTGAGTTAACTATGGGTTATATTAAGTTGTTAAAATCATAGGAAATTTTAGTTAACGGAAGAAGAAACATTCATCTCGATTTCAATGCCACTGCCCAAGGAATCCTGACAAGTCAAACCTCACTCACTTCACTCACTGTCCCGAAATCAACACCACTCCCATATTTCACATTCAAGACAGAAAACATGATCCCATCTCCCTAGTTAAACTGCCTCCTTCTCCTATTTTCTCTCTCATCTCACATTGGAATCCGATCGCCTGTTCAGCCACACAGCCTTAATCCTCCGATATCAACCATGTCGCTCTCATTCTCCGCATGCATAACCCGCTCTCTCCAATGGCCCGGTCTAATCTCGCCGCATATTTTTAGTCTGCGTCTTCTCTCAACTTCGGCTGCCCTGGCCGTCAAACAGATGCCGCCACGACCAACTATCGATGAATCTGAGATCACCGGTACCTATCTCAAAGGCTCAGGACCTGGCGGACAGAAGATCGTAAGTACATATAACATCTCTCTTTTCTCCCACAAACCCCGTAGAATTGCTATACCCTTCTCCTTACTTCTCTCTCCTCCTCTACCAGAACCCTTCCGGGACCTAAAATTCTCAAGTTCTGATGGAGGGGAGTAAATTACCCAGCATGAACACACTGGAAACACCGTTTCCCTCCTCAATCCCTTCCCCAAATGCCAAAAAAATCCAAAGAAATAAATAAGTAAATAAATAAAAAAAAAACCTATAGAACAAAACCTCCTCTGCCGTCCAACTCATCCACCTCCCCACAAACACCGTCGTAAAATCCCAGGCGACCCGCTCTCGCTCCCAAAACCGCAAAATCGCCCTCCAAATCCTCGCCGAAAAGGTCGAGCTCCTGCAAAAGGGCGACCGGAGCCGCGCCGCAATCGTAGCCGAGACTAAGAAGAAGAGAAAAGCGAGTAAGGTAAAGAAGAGTAAGAGGAAATATAAGGCGTTGCAACAGCGGGAGGAGGAGAGGAGGAGGAAGAAGACGGAAAAAGAGGAAGCATCACTAGAAGACAGAGAGGAAAACAAGTCAATGAAGAGAGAAGAGACGGAGGGATTGGCTGGCAGATAGAGGGATCTGGGCAAGCTCCTTTGTTAATTGTATCGGACTTGATAGCGTGCAGCATGTATATTATATTTTATTTCCTAGCCCTCAAGGCTAGATTTTACCCAGTCAGTAGGAATTGTAGCTTTCGCCAACCTTTAGCCTCTCAATTTTAGAAAGCTCTTTCATTATATCGTTCTCTTTTTGTATGCTTCATATTGAAAATTCATAGCGGTAATATTCCTTATATACCTTCTAAACCAATTATTCGCTGTCTTTCTAGCCACTCAAGTAGCTCGCTAACCCAGCCTTAGCCTCTGGACTCAGCCTCTCCTGTGCAAAACTGCTGATCCTTCCGCCATGCTTCTTATCAGCTTCCTTCAAATATGACCCGACCCAGGCCCCATAATTAGGTCCAATCTCTGCCCAGGGATCGCTTGGCGTCTTCTTCACGGTGTTCAATTGAGTATAGCCTACGCCAAACGACATGTCTTCAACATCATTTTCTTTGATTATGTCATCTCTAGCCGCAGGGAGAGGAGGTTGGCTGACAAGGTTAAGAAGACCTTCACACGTGAATCCCCATCCCTTCTTGTAGCGGTTCGCAAATGAGTCAGAGTTTGCCAGCGTCTTGGTAAATGATATTAGAGCCGCTTTTCTGTCTAGTGGGCGAGCGAGTTTCCGCGATTCGGGCAGGATGATGTTCAGATAGATTGGAGTAAAGACGCTAGAATAAAGTTAGACACAAGCCCCTCGATGTAATGGCCATCGAACGAAGCACCTACCCGGCCTGAAGGTTTTCAGTGATCCGGATGAAAAAATCACAGCCGTAACCCTGATCATCAAGAGCGGAAATGAAGTGGTAGAATCGAACAAATCGAAGCGTAAAGTGCTCCGTTTTAGAGTTTTGGAGCCGTGTAAGAAGAATCTGGATGATGGTTGCAAAGTATCCCTCCAGAACAGCGCTAGTCGAGTCATACTGTTAGATTTCAGGTATTCAAGGCGAGGTTTAGAGTTCCGAAATACGTACGGAGGGAACGTCAGGATAACGTTTTCAAGAAGGTCAAAGCCATAGCTCTCATTGATCTTGGATGAGGCCAATTTCTGGAATATACCTAAAATTGGCTCTATTTGGTTGTTTTTTGTAATACCCTCAGCACCCCGCGGAAGAATGGCCGATAGCAGGCGCACTAAAGCTGGAATGTTTCCTCGAGTTTCCCACATTGTTGGCATGAGGATGGGGGCTATTAAAGTCTGGTAGTTCCCAGGGAGTGCGTTGGACGGTTGAGCCTCCAGAAGAGCAGCCAGAAGCTGGAAGACATACGGCATGAATTCTGCGTTATATCGATTAGCATTTTTATGTTAGCTTGTAAGATAGGGAGTCTCTTACCTTGTACATCGCTTTGCAAGACATTGACTAACGGTGCATAAAGAGCGCTTTCGAGTTTGCTGGGCGCCGAGGGAGCGGCAAATCTGCGTAAAGAGTAAACAAAAAACCTTGGGTGTATATCGATCGTAGCATACGTACCTAATCAAAGCTCCAAGGGCTTCAAAATGGAAATAATAGAACCGTGGGTTGCTGGGATTTGTGCTGATGATCCCAGTTATTTTGATGAGGTGTTGTAAAACGGGATCAACGATCGGTACCACGCCGTCCTTGATAACAATGAGCACTCTCATGATACATCGCATGAGGAATTCATTTTCTTGGACTTTGGGGGCCGAGGGATCTTTTTCTATCAGTTGGAAGATATGTTCTAGTAGTTGTGGAGCTAACGGCAAAATTTCACTAGCCGGAAGGATGGGTTGATTTTGGCTGTCGGTGAGAGAGAGTACTCTTTCAAGGGCCACAGACGCATATGTATACACGACATAGGTCGAAGAACCGAGATGCTGTACCAGAAGGGGTAGAATTTCCCGCCACTGATCCTTGGTGATTATGCTTCGGAAAGAGTAAAGATACTTGATCGCGTCCACTTTGAGGAGTGGGTGGACTCCAGTTGTTGCAACTAAGTCGGAAGCTAAATTGTTCTGGAAAAATTCCGTGATATTGACTAACGGATTCGTTGCCGTTACTCCGTGAGTCGCAGTAGGGACGCCTTTTGCGGCGATGGCCGAAAATAGGTAAATTGCGGTATCTTTGGATTTCCATTGGTCCAAGGGCGACCGAGAGTACTCTGCTAGATAATGTTCGGTGTATCTTATGACAATACCAGTCACTGACTGCTCGAATTTCTCGAGCAGCTGTCTAAGGAAATCAGTTGCTGCGCGCCTTCTGGTTTCGCTATCACCTCCTTCGAGATCTCGACGGATAAACTCAATCGGCTCGTCCTCAAACATTTCAATGTCCGATTCTCTCAAGGAGATATTTGGCAAAATGACCTTCTCCGTCACTTGGCCAAGCGTTCCTTCGTTTTTGAATGCGTCCGAAAGACTTGGTAGACGGGCCACAGAAGTCAAAAATTGAAGCGCCCTGTTAACAAGAATATCGTACTTGGTATCATGCCCAATTGTGGTGAGAAGATTCCACGAGCTGCCGATAAATTGCTGGACATGATCGCCAAAGACATCAATGTATTTTTGGACGTAGAGGACCAGAGTCTCAAAAATACCTGCTTTGACAAACTCCAGTTGGCCAGACTCCGATTCGTCGGAAGTATGAAGTAATGGATTATCGTAGGTCAAGTATTTTAAAAGGAGGGAGGAGATGGCTCCTAAGTGGTCTTCAAATATCGGCGGAAGATCTTGGCACGAGAGATCGTAGAATAATTTGATCATCAAGTTCAATTGAGAAAAGGCTTGGGTTACTTTCTCTTTATCGTCTCTATTTTGCTCGATAAACGCATCTAGGCTCTGAGAATTGGCGAATATGTTAGGATAAATTGCATAGACAAGGCGTCTTGAATGCGGTCCATCATACCTCAAAAAGGCCCAGATATGGTTTGCCAAATTTTTGGAGGACATGGTTAATCTCGTTAAAAAGTTCATCGGAGCGGAAAAGTGGCCGCCATCTTTTAAAGATTGAGTGTGCGACTTGCAAAACACCGATGTTAACAACAATATTATCTGGAGACAGTCGCGAAACGAGGTCCTGCCCAGAAAAGTCAGTATTGGGAACAATCGACATTGTGGTGGACGAGTAGACTGACATCCACAAGGGTATCCCATCGCTGCCAAAAGTCACTGTCGGCTATCACACTGACAGCTTCTCCCAGTTGGGTTTGGATTCCGGGAGGCATGGAGATCATCAAACTGATAAGTTCCTGTTTGATTGTCACGACATCCTTCTCCTGCAATTTATAGTTTCCATCCTCGTCAGTCCAATTCCACTTGATAAAATTCTTAAAGTAGAGAGCGCTAGATAGGCGAGTGTTGTAAGGGTATGCATGGTTTGCTGTGATATGCAGGAGCTGAAGAGAATATCCCGGCTTGTTTTCTTCTTGTCGGAGGGCAGCTTCGGCTAAAATGCAATGCAGGTTAGCACTACAATTGACAAAATAAAAGACATAGTAACAAACCTTGCTTATGTTGTCGAGGGTCCAACGTAGCCTGAAGGAGCTGGACAATTGGTGCAAGATTATCTGCCATAACTTTAAGTGAGCTCGCCCAGCAACGTGGGGCTTAACGGATGAATAGAGCCAAGTAGGAAGAATGGGATCAAAATGGCAGCTTTTCAGAGAGCTATGCTCAGTTACGCAGCTATTATAATGCCAATTATAGGCTCCTGCCACTGGGACGTATGTGTCTTTCCAAGCTCTTCTCTTGAAAGTCTGCGCCAATGCTGCCCACCTTATTGTGGCAGTTTGTTTTGGGTGCTTACATAATACTGTTGTTGGGCTAAGGTGGGGTGGGCTGCATGCACTAAACCACTTCCGGACCGGAGACGGAGCTTCGCCTTCTCCGACAAAGGTCACATGAACAACAACTAATTGGCGGAAAATAAATAATCCGTCAGGCGCTAACTCCGAGTAGGCTAGCGCGCTTCCCCGGATTTGCCCTGATGATCTATTATTGCCTTTTTTTGAAGAGGAAAAAAGGCTTTTTTGGACTCAACCACCACCGCTAAGAACTCTGCCGCCTCCTCCACCACCAACACCCCCTCCCTCTCTGGCCAGGTACACACAACAAATATTCAGAAAAAGACCGCATATTAACTTTTACACATTTTCTCGCACATCACCTTTGGGTTGCATATTGATTCATTTTTCCTATCTCTCCATATTTATAAAGCTCGCTATTTCACAACTAGCTACCTCTGTAGCTGGGGGGTTACAACTTCTTCCCTAGTATATTATCCGCGCATTGCTATACTGCTCAGATGTGGTACCGGTGCTTAGTCGGGCTATGATATATATACTTCCTCATTTGTGAAGGGCCTTTTGGACAGTATAGTATATATATATATATGTGTGTGTGTGTGTGTGTGATCAATACTGCTCCCCTTTGGTATCGTCTTGTCTTGACTGTGCTTTCTGTCGTTTTGTGTATTAACCACCGCCTTCATGCTGAATCTATATAGCCTTTGTTAGTATTGAATACTTCGCAAGATAGGTTGTTAGCTACCGCCAATGTGGTCCTTTTTTCTGAGACAATAGAGCTAATCAACTGCATTGTATAAGGTCCCATCAGTCATTCACTAGTCGCTTAGTCGGCAAGTGCGCCTAGTCATCTGCCCAGGCGGGGTGGATGTGTCCGAACGATGTTTCTTCACCTTCTCATAAGAGCACATCATCGACTTTTGTTGACGTGTTTAAGATAGCGACGGCTCTCCCAAGGCCATTCTCTCCCGCACCTTCGGAAATCCAGTCACAACCGACAATGGAGGGCCGCCGTGGGAGTCGGTTCGGGCTTGACTCGCTGCATCGGAGCAGTGTGACCGCAGATGTGCCGGAACCCCCAAGCTTCGAGGCCGCGCTTCGGAGTCTTAGCCGTGACCAATCCCTTTCCACTGTTGTCGAAGGAGCAGACCGGGCGGTTCGTTACTTGCATAGCTTCGGTGCCGATCAAGCCATGACGATCTGGGAAGCTGGTAGCTATTTGCTGGATGCTTCAAGCTCTCAAGATGCAAGGAAGGCGGGCTCCAGCCTGCTTGAAGCCGTCTGTCGTCGCCAGGACCTATCCATCTCCGCCCGCCGAGCCCTGTTTACCTTCCTTTCTCAAACCCCGAACCCTGATCTCATTCCCACACAAGTCAAATCGCTTGTGGAGTTGGCGGACCATGGCAGAAAGATCGATTTCTCCGAGGATTCTATACTGCCTATAATCGTGTCGTGGATCGTACCATTTTATGACAATCTCGCGTCCACTAGGGCCAAGAACAAAAAGCTGGGGAGACCTTACAACTCTGCAACTTTGGAGGAAGCAGCTTTTAGCGATCTCTTTCAGTTGATTATCGATATAGTCACCCTACAACGTCAGTCGCCATCTGCGGCTGATGTTGAGTCACTTCTCAGTAATCTCTTTGTTGTTTGCAAAAGCACTCATGTGACCGGAGATATAAAGCATTCTCTTGCCGTCTTCGACGTCGTCATCACAAGCACAGCCATCCCTTCATCAAGTTTTAGCACCTTATTAGATGTCTTGTGCAGTATCCACGCCTCAATCAAGTCTTTGGCAGGTCCAACCTCTCGGGTTGTGCGCAACCTGGCTAAATCAAAGAGTCAGAAAGAGATGGTTGGGTTATTACACGCGTTCCTCCTAGAAAGCCCCGCAGGACCAGATCGCAATCTCAATGTGACTCGTGGAGCAGTCGATATTTTCAGAGATCTGGTCGCCGCCTACGGCCAGGAAGGCATGCCAGACCTCTCGTTTGATCTCCTCATTAGTTCCTTACATCACGCAACCAACAAGAACGATGGCCGCATCGACACCGATATTCTAGAAGTTTGCCTAAATATGTTGCAAGGCGATTACCTAGAGATCGCACTTCAACACTACTGGACGAATTTTGTTCTAGTTATTCTCACTTCCTCGAGACGAGTCATCAATGCCCGCCCTCAGTCCTTCGATACAACTTCTTCAAAGACAAACACTCCTGACGATGTGAAGTCTAACATCTCTGCTCACATCACTCGCATCACTACTTCTATGGAAATTGCCTGGCCAAGACTTAGTGGGAACCAGAAGATAGACGTTTTGCACTTATTTATGAAGGTTCATATGCAGTTGAGTCCCAGTCAGTCAGAGTTGGCGCTGCGATTGTTGAGTACACAGAAGCTCTGCCACCCCGGGTGTGCTGATTGGATTCCTACATCGTGGGAGTTGATGCAGAATTTTATCCTCTCCCATGATAAAACCTCAGAAGTTCGCATCTTAGCCTTGAGTATATTCAAAGATGCGTATAGTATCAAAGATGCTTCTTCAACATTCGATGCAGAAGGTTTCACCAATGCCTTATTGCACAATTTTGAAGACGAGGGATCCTCAGCCTTCCTCGAAGAATTAGTCTCTTTTCTTGTGACAGTGGCTCTCAACTGTAATGAGCAGCTTTTCAGGCGCTTAGTCGATGTCTTGGGTTCACCGATGACAGCTGATGAAATCAAAGAAGATCTTTCTCCGACCTCCGTTTCCTTGCATCCTGTATCCCAGCCAATGCCATTTACCAACGTCCTCTTGCCGTCGTTGTCAAACATCGCTTGCGATGGTTTGTTGCGAATATTTTTAAGATCTCTAGTCGACCATCCGTCGATAAATTTGTCATTTATTTTCACAAAGCTAATTGACATCGCTCGATCGCCTCACCGGCCATCTGATGCTCGCCTAACAGCCCTCAGGGTTCTCTTCGGAATTCGATGTGATTCCGCTGGTGCAATATTTGTCATTCCGACGATAGACAGCGGCTTCCTAGTCCCAGTTCTTTCTCGTACTATTGATGCGACTTCACGGACAAGCGTCACCGAGGACTCCTCGAGTGATCGAAAAGTTAGAAACGATAGTCAAAGTGGCAGAATATCACTTAAAGATCCTTCATCAGGCCCGTTGGTATTTGAGGGCTTACGTGGTGCAGAGGAAAGTCGGTCGCTGAAGTGGAATTCACCAGTGTGGATTGGAGACGAGAGCAAGAATTTACCTGAAGATCCCCCCACGACTCCAAGTAATTATACGCTCGCATTCCCCCCTACTCCTGCAGAGGAAGACAAACAAGACCATCACACCCTTCTACCAATCAATATCTGGGTGGAAACAGTGATCGCGCTCCTCCAAAGAGAAAAAAATTGGGATATCTACAGTTACGTACTTGCCCACCTAAGTTCGCAGCTTATGAACCGGGAACTTTTCCGGAACGCAATACCGCAAATCAAACTTCTTCGAAGTGTTCTGTGCGAACAAATCAAAAACGAAAGTTTTCAAGAGCCTCTTGGCTGGACGGGCGTAAAGAAAGGTGACATCGCTGTTTGCATCTTCTCCGCGCTCACAAATCTCATTAGCTTCCATCAACTTTTTGCGAAGAGCGAGCAAGATGAGACAGTTCGCACATTTATGCTTGGTATTGGGTCTTGGGAGGCTACATCTCGTGGCTGCATACATGCACTCGCTGTTTGCTGTCACGAAACCCCGTTGTCGGTAACTAAATCGTTGCATGGGATACTTGACAAGATGTCCAAGGTCATGACGCGAACGCATATAGCAGTCCATATCCTAGAATTTCTTGCCTTGCTTGCCCGCCTCCCCGACGTGTATGTGAATTTAAGAGATGAGGAAATTCGCACAATCTTCGGGATCTGTCTTCGATATATCGAATCATCCAGAGAGCAACGATATAAAGCCACGGATTCTACATCTGCTCGCTCTTCTTCTCTACCCACCAGACTTAGCGGTGGCCCGAAAGAACCTACATCTACTCAAGGCGCTCCTGCCGTCGAGGCGAAAACTGCTGACGATCTCTCGAGATATGTTTACCATTTAACATATCACGTAATGGTGTTTTGGTTCCTCTCTCTAAAACTTCAAGATAGATCCAACCACATCAGTTGGATCACCAAGCGACTTGTTTTCACGGATGAAACGGGGAAGGAAGTTATTGAGGAGCAGAGCCAAGTTTTCATGGACTTCATGCAGCGAGTGGCGTTTTCGGACCTTGGTGATACTATCCCATTTGATCGATTCCCGCCGTCAGAAAATGATGGACCAGTTTTGAAGAAGACCTGGATTGTGGGGATGAGTATTGTTACAGTTGAAACGGCTGGCGCTTCTGGTCTAAGTCAATTAACGAAAAGACAAGCTTCAGGCACGACTTATGCTTCTTACCACCAACGTACAGCCCCCGTTTTACCGCACCAAATTCCTATTCATCCATCTCCACACTCTCTTGTAGAAGAGCAGCTTACTCGGATCTTACCTTCTCACATCCTCCTTCAACTAACGACCTCAGCTTTTCCTACTCCCATGGTCACGCAGCCGCTCCCACTCCCCGAGGATGACTTTACTCGTAGGGCGATCAGTACGTTCGATAGAAACGATATTGTGGACGGTCACAAGGTTGGCGTGATTTATATCGGCGAAGGACAATCCGACGAGATTCAGATTCTTGCCAATACATCTGGAAGCAGTGATTATGAGTTCTTTCTGAGTGGCTTGGGAACCAAGGTATCCCTCGAAAATGCAAAATTCAATACTCAAGGCTTACGATACGGAGACGATGGCGAATATACTTATGCGTGGCGCGACAGAGTGACCGAAATCGTATATCACATCCAAACAATGATGCCCACAAACCTAGATGTTGATCCTCAATGCGTGAAGAAGAAAATGCACATTGGCAATGATTTTGTCAATATCATCTTCAACCGATCGAACAAAGATGTCGCTTTCGATACAATTCTCACTCAATTCAACTTTGTCAACATCGTGATTTCTCCGGTTTGTCGGGTCCCAGCCGAGGAAGTACCATCAACTTCAGTTGAGGACTTCAACCAAAGCTTCTATATCGTCAAAGTCGTAAGCAAGCCCGGCTTCCCCGATCTCTCGTCGGCTGCAAATCCCAAGGTCATATCGGGGAAAAATCTCGCCGCTTTTGTGCGGCTAATCGCTCTCAACGCCTCCGCATTTTCCCTCGTCTCTAGCCGCGGCGGAGAACACGTCTCATCCTGGCAAAACCGACTTCGCGAAATCCGTCGTCTCCGAGACCGTGCCTTCACTGCCTCAATCGGAAGTTCAGACATGACTGCTGAAACCGTCTATCTTCCCCAAAGACGACATACCAAGCCGGGGCCCGTGCAAGTCGAAGAACCCATGCCGGCGCCGGGCCTTCGGGCCAATTTCGGGGCAGAAAGAAGCCTCTACATTGATAATAACATTTTCCAAAACCTGGATTTCTCGCGTTGGAGCAATAGTCGTGTTTAATACAGTCGCTGTTCTTCTTTTTTTTCCCCCTCCTTTTGGAAGATTTTCTAGCTTTGTTGATAACGTCCATCTGCCCACTTTGCTCCCTTGATACTGCAAGCTTTTTACTATTCACTAAATCACTGCAAACGCCTCAAGCCCAAGCAACCGATTTGCTTCATGTTATTTTTCTTTGCTTGCCCTTCAGAAGCTCTCAACTAACGTCCTGTGCATACCCCCTTTCCCGTCCGTCCGTCTGTTCTATAAAAGTCCTGCTTTTTTTTCCCCTTTTTCTTTTACGTCTTGCACACCCTTTCTATTCTCTATGTATTTAACTACCTGCCCTCTCTCTTTTCTCTTTTCTCTTTTCTCTTTTTTCTTTTTTTCTTTCTTCCCTGAGCATACTACTCTGTTAGAAAGGCGGGAAAAAAAAAAAAAAAGAAAAGTTGCTTATCCTAAAAAAGGGAAAATTGTAATAGTTAGCTTTTGTCTCTCTCACCTCGCTATTGGAACCGCGTTCTCAAAATAATAAATAATATCATTGTTCCCTTAGTTCTGTATCTGGAACTACATATATATATATATATAATATAGAGTAATGTGTACATTACAGTTGCCTACATACATATATGTTCAAAGCAATATGCCTTCCTACAACTAATACTTATGTCAGGACTCTGGAATCTACGGGATATTGTCATACCATCTAGTGGGCTCACCACTAGAGGACGTTCTCCTTTGGTCAAGTGGCACACAGGTTTGATGGTTTGTCTCGACGCGAGGACTTATACCCTTACTATAGTGCATACGAGAAAATGCGCGAGAAAGAATTTTTCAAACATAATAATAACAACTCGGTGGGTTTCTAGGAGAATTCAAGAAAACAAAATATAAAGCAACTAAATTTCATTCCAAGGCAAAGAAGGGGAGAAAAAAAAAAAATGAAGAGAGGAATAAAAACTACCAATAAAATAAATACTACTAATAACAAGGCATCTATTACTATGAAATAGAAAAGAAGAAACGCGAAATAAATAATAATTCCCTCCAGCGCATGAAATAACGAGTCATCTTGATCATGATAGTTAATCCCTTCGACCATAGCTAAGAAGCAACAACAAGCACAAATCGCAAATACACAAAAGATGAAAAAGGAAATGAATAACTTCAACCCCATTCAACAACCCATCCGTTTACCCAGCGCCCAAAAAAAGGGGAGAAAAAATGAAGCAAAAGGACAAAGAACACGGAATTTTTTTTTTCCATTCCATTGTCATACCCATCCTGTACTTTGCGTAAGCAGAAGAGAGAAGTAGAAAAGGCTGGGAACAGTGAATAAGCAATATTTTTGCTGGAATTTCCCCATAAAGTCAAGGTGAAAAAAGTTACAAATGTGCAAGGAAGGGGGAGCTGCAAAAAAAAAAAAAAAAAGGAGCCTGTATCATGACAAGAGCGGATAAAGTCCTTGAAATAAGATAAACTCTTGACGTGGCTAGAGGCAAAACAAAAAGAAAAGGCAATATTAAATAAATATAATCATTGAGAAAAGTTCCAAAGTTAGGGCGGTTGAGATAGGGTAGGTGCGGTCTGTCAATCAAAACCAAATTGGCCGAGATTGACAGCGTCCGGAGATATTAAAGATTCCATCATCAACCGCCAATATTTGTGTATGTGCGTGGCGATGCGGATATTCTGGGTGTGATTAATGTTGCGAATTTCTTATCAAGAGTATATTATGTACTCAACTGGTGATCAAGTCTTAATCATATTAAATCAGTAATAGTATGCTGCATATAAGATAAATAGGCAGGAGAAAAAGGGTGAGTTCCATAAAGGATCATTCAGAAAAGGTCCTTTATGTGCGTGTCGAATCGGAGCTGTTTTAAGATGAACGAATGCTCGACACTGGGGTTGACTTGGCATCCGTAATATCTGCTGGATCGATGCTCGTATTAGTGCTCGGAGCCGTGCTAACATGAGAGCTCGGGGTGCCTCCGGAGTTATTATCTTCACAGCTGGAGTCAAGGTCATTTCCAGAACACGATTCGTTGCTGTCAGACAACGTCAAAGGAGTGGTTGAATGCACCTTAGCCAGGTGTTTCTCAATAGCTGTAATCTGCTTGCCGTGACTATACTTCTTAAGATGAGATAGTAAAGGGAGAATTTGATCGACTAGCGCTTGATGTTCGTGCCCTTCCAAGACCTGCAAAACTTTTTCTATGACCTTGTTAGCACCGAAACCATGTATAAGAGTAAGAATTGGTAATACATACGGACGACATAATTTCCAAATTGATCTTTCATCAGGCCGAGCAGAGGGGTTTCCCCCCGCTCGTTTGAAGAAGTGAATATGCGAAGGATTTCTGATCGATCAGTCGGCTGGCCAAACTCAATCGTCTTTTCAACCACGTTGCTCGCAAACTTGTGTTTGGAAAACGAGACAAGTTGCGAAATGACAACGGCAATCATTAGCGACCTATCCTTTTCTTTTCCATTTTCGATAACGTGTTGAATGACATAATTGCCGAATTGGTCGGGAATGAGACTGGCACTGCAGACATGAAGCTCAGCAAGAATCGAATCCCGGTCTGCGTCACAACAGTGTTCCAGCATCCGCTGAATAACACGACAGCCGTAGGAGTGTACCGCCCAGCGCTGAATCTGTCCCCGGAAATCGTTGATGATAAACTGCATGTGGGCTTGTGGCACTCGCTCAATGGCTTTTTGGATCACATGATTCCCATTTTGGTCCTTGACGCATTTGATGACGTGATGTTCTAATTCTTTCACCATTGCAGCTTGTTGGTCGAGGAGAACATGCTCCAATGCCTACAAAGCATAAGCATCGTACCTGCATATAAGGCTGGGTTGTGTTCTTACCTTTTGGACAACCCGACAGCCATACATCTGGGTTGAGAGATTCATAATATGACCCATCATCTGTTGCGCTAATGCTTTCTTCTGGGCTTGGTTGCCGTGCTCAAAAAGCTTTTGAATAACGTAGTTTCCAAACACGTCCATCATCAGCTGTATAGCGTTGGGTTTGATTTCTTGGAAGACGCGCTCTTTCTCGTCGCTGTTGGCAGTCTCCAGCTTTTGCTGAATGAACCTGGAACCATGCTGATCACCACTAAACTCGACAATATGATTATATATATCCTACAGGTTCATTATAAGCATATGAAATAAAGAGCTTATGTGATATCGCCTTTGACATACCTTGAGCTCGTATCGCTTGTTCCCTTTACTGTTGGCCCTGAATTCTTCTAGAAGAGGACTGCGAAGAGAATGGGAGGCATCTTGTTCACGGTACTGAGTACGTGCAACCACAGCGGGGAGACCGGTAAACGTCGCCATCGCATACGGATTCGCAATTTGATTAATTTGGGTGGGATGGTAATTCGAAAAGGCATACCCTTGAGTTTGCTGCAAACTCCTCCTTGCCACTGGGCTCGCCGAGTGATGGTAGTCCTGCTCATGTTGTAAGTTTCTCAACTTCCTATCGAGAAGCTCTGCCTGCTCATCCGGAAGTTGGCTCGCAAGTCGAGGTGCGGGTGACATGACGAGACGATTGGCGATTGGAGGTGTCCCATTTGTAGAATAGAAGCTTGGATTAGTACTTCTGACATAATCATTTAACGATGGAGAACTGATGCCTGTCTCCCCATGGCGGGAACCAAGGGTACGTTGGTATGTAGGTGGTTCAGAGAATGGTTCCGGACTGTAAGGTCTCTGAACCGACCCTGCTGCTTCATCTGTTGCGAATGGAGATTTGAACTGTGCCAAAGGTCCGTCGAAGGAAGAGTGGGCAACATAGCCTGGGCGTTGCGCATTCGCCTGAGAATGAAGGACGTAGGAGTTATTTTGAAGATGGAGTTGAGAAAAGCCTTCACCGATGTCATAAATGCCTGATGACTCCCTGGCCTCATTACCATCGGAGTCTGAATTGAAGGAGGAATGCGATGAATGGGCAGCGCAATGTGAGGAGGAACCCACGGACTTCCGTGAGACATGTGGGTAGCCAGTGGCCGTGATTTTCGCACATAGACCAGTAGTGACCGGCGCAAAGGATCGCAAACCAAGCGAACCGTTAAACTTGTCAGAACCATTTATTTCGCCGTTAGAGATAGGAAATGTGGCCCTGTTGGCCTTAACCCCACGGTTGGAATGATAAAATGACGCGTTGGTGTTATGTGGAGGTGTGGTGTGATTGCTATATCCAGTGAATCCAGAGGGTGTGCCGACACTGCTTGCGGTAACTGATTGAGGGTCAGAATGAGTTAAAGCGCTTCTCTGGGTGGACGGCTTGGCTGCAGTTCCGATCGCAGCTTGCCGAGAACCTGAAAAGTATGAAGGAGAAGAATCCCTAGAATTGCCGTTGATACCAGGGGGAGTGAGCGAATGCGCGTGTGAAGTACTGATGCTCCAAGGCATATTTGCTCGTGCATCCCACCCATCGGACTCCGAGGTAGCCAACAGAGAGCTGGAGCCAGATTTACCCTCGATCATGTCATCGCTCATGCTTCGAGAAGCTGAATTAATGACATATGTTAGTGGAAGGAGGTAAAAAGAGAGTCAGTTGCGAAGGACACACCTCTAAAATGCCCATTTTCCCTGGTACTTTCCAAGAACGCGTCAGTAAGAGGGCTATTACCCCAGAGGTCGCCTTTCCAAGCCGCTTTTGCAGATCCGAACACCTCAGAATGTCCTCGCACGCTCTAAACGCAAGGTCAGCAATTATAGATTTTCGGAGTCAGAACATCCTATGGACGTACTGGGTGCATGGCGACTCCCTTTTCGAGTCCCGATGCCGTAATACAAGTGATGTTCGGTGAAAAGTGGTATTTTATATACCAAGCTGAATATGTAATGTAAAATCAACGCGGAAATCGATCGAGGAGTATTTGCAGGGTTGAGAGAAATGATGTATGTTGGTGTGAAATGCACAAGAGTTGATCACCAAAGAGCAAATCCGAAATATTTTTGTTTGTTGCAAACCATGTGCATCGATGGAGGTGTGGTGTGCTGTCGACGTAGTAATATACCGCGGTGAAAGCTAGGTAATTATGTCGTCAGTTTTAAGAGATCAACTAACGTCAAAGCCACGCAATTCGAAGCCGCAACTGAACAAATTTCTTGCAACTAAGAATGCCGAGAATGCACTGGCACGGAAAAATAAAATAAGAAAACTTCTTCTCAGCTGAAATAAACCGGAAGCAATGTACAACTATGTAGAATATACGCTTTGGAAGTAGGGGGCAATAAAAAGCGAAGGAATAAGTGAAAGAAGAAAACAAAAGTGACAAAGGGGAGAAGGGGAGTTGCAGAGAGCCAAAAAGGAAAAAAAAAAAGCCGGGAAAGAAAGGCACTATGATCAGGGTATAAGAAATAGTAACAAGGGGCAGGTAATAAGAATGAGTGACGAAGGCGGCTAAGAGAAGAAATGCTTGTGCAGCCGAATGCAAGAGAGAAGATTGAGTAGAGGCCCGGGTCGGTTTGCCAACGTGATCGCAGTAGGCAGCCGGCCGTGAACAGGACAAGAATTTGCAAGTCGAGCGAAGCCAGAAACCTACCCTCCGTGCATGACCATGAGAAGCGCGAATAGGCTTATTGCGGGTATGTGTGGTTGATCGGATATTGGACGTGGAAGAATGTAGGAAAAAAAAAAAAAATTGAAGGCCGAGAAGTACGGTGAGTTGGAAGAGCGTTTGTAAGGCTTACTCGTTTTTGCAAATGCTTTGTCCGGGGAAGAGCGGTAGGAAAACGCGTCTGCGCAAAGGGACAAGACGGGGTTGGGAGGCAGGCTTTAGGCAGATGTATGTATGGAGATACGGTCGGGTTATTGTTGGGTCGGGGAGAGTGGAAACGAGGATTGAAGCTTGAGTTTGTGCGAAGCGTTTATGGAGTGAAATCAAAGAGGCGAATGACAGGAGGTCAAATGAAATTCCCAGACGGTGAATATCAAAGAGAGGTCTCGGACCAGGAACAAAGAGGGAGGGGGGGAAAGGGCGGAGAACGCATGAAACTTGTCACACTGACGGAAGCTTCATGACACTGCAGGAGACCTGTGGTGGGAGTAACTTTTGTAGCTATTTTGATCTCCTAAAGTAACGGGGACAGTCAGCAGTTGAAGACAGAATGGAAGAGGGTTGCGGGAGAGTGTGGAAAGCAAAGTTGGGGTGACGAAGATTGGTAGAACTTAGGGCATGGACAGCTCAGAAAGTGTGGTACAGAAGTCAGAGATGAGGGCGTACAAAGAGATTCGGCGAGTGACAAGTCGGGCGGCATTCCCTGGATCATTGGGCTTCAGATCCAGATTCCGTGGGATTAACTGTACCGCAGAATATGCGGGTCGAAGAGGTACAGAGGATGTGGAGAGGGGCGAGTAGTTGAAGGTTTGTCGTTGTTGTTGTAGTTGTTGCTGCTGCCCAGCTGCAAGGTCCAGGTCCGGGTTCAGGATAATGAAGAGAAGAAAAACGACGATGACGGAAGGGGAGGAGAGAGAGCTCAGGGCTACAATTTTCGATTGTCACCAAGGCAGGAATGTGGATTTGTTCAGGTTCTTTTTGGTTTGTTTCTTTTTTTTTTTCCCTTTTTTCCCTTCCCTTTCCCTTTGGTTTTGCTTTTTCCAGCTCGAAATCCTCCGCTCACCTCAACCCTTCAGTCGCTTTCAAAAGATCAAACGGTTGAATTACCGCTTCGGGACCAGTAAGCAAAAACAAAAAAATAAAACTGGGGCCTGTGGTCTTATGTAAGCGCACTAGCCAGCCACAAAGTGGAAACTATTCGGCCAGTCCCTGGTCCAGATACCGGCCTGATACATCCCTGTTACATACGTATGATACATACATACATACACACTCTCTCTCTCTGGAATGCATGTACGGAGTTGGTCATTTCGATTCTCAAATCCTCCGATTGCGATTTCAAAGAGGAACAACTGTGCACGGAAGTATGTTTCAAACATATGCTTACCGGAATGTATACTTGCTGATAATACTCAGCCATGATTCCCCCCTTGGTTTCTTTGTTAACTTATATTCTTCATTGCAGGGCAATTCCGTTGGTCATCAACACACATACCAAAGCCCAGACTACACACAATGCAAGCATTCAAGCCTATGCACGGAGTACTCCGTAATTTTAGTGCTCCATACGTGGGTCACAAGATAAATGCTGTATTCCTCGTACAATACACACCCGCTTCTTTCCCCCGCGGCCGCGTTTTTTGAAACTTACCAAAATAACACTTAGCCAAAAGGGAGCTGCACCGGCCAATCACCGCTGGTAGTCGCGGAATATCATCTTACGACGCCTGCTAAACTCTGTTTCTCTGGGCCATTTTTAGCGTGAAACTAGCGGATGGTAAGTTTTAAATATAGTTAATTATAACATTTCCCTCCGTTAGTCACTAGTCAAGCCTAAGGCCCGAAGAAGATAAGGCTTCAGATCCACCCCAAGAAGACTGGCAGATCATTTTAAGGCATCATCGACTCCACCGCCCCTCTCTCTCACTCGCACTCGGTGTGTGCAAGCAGAAAAGGAAAATCAAAGAACACACGGAGTAGATAATAATAAATTAAATAAATAAATAAAATAAAATAAAGCCTCCCTGTTCTATATTATCTTGCATTCACATACATGCAGCTCCTCCTTGCCGCTTCTTTCAACAACGTGGATTATCTTCCAGAAACAAAAAGAAAAGCCAACGCGAATATGAACACATCGTGACTGCGGCCCTCTGACGGCATCAACTTCCAAAAAAGAATCCGACCTGTCATTGCTAATCCCTGGGCGTCTAGCCGCGTTCCTGCTTCCTATGGCTCAAAAGAAGCTTCACACTCTGTTGCCTTGTCAGGATTAATATACCCTAACCGTATTCCTCCCACACCACACAACTCTACAATATAAGCTCCAAAGAGTTAAAAATATGTATATGATTCCACTGTCTTTGCCTCCGAACAGAAGCGGAAGCGGGGTTATCAAAATCCAACCAACAAAGCCCTGGCGATCTTTGAAGGACAAAAACGCTTGTAATTCTTTCTTGCTCCCAACCCGCCATGGGGAAGGCGAGCCATTGTTACACTTTTCATGGCTCTTGTGCAAGAGGGGGGGAAAAAAGAAAAAAAATACAAGGAATATACATAATAAATACTACGTACTACATGGATGTACTTAGAGACAGGTGAACGTAACTAACTACCTGTCATACTAAACAAGTCGCTGACTTGAAGAGCGAACCGAGGTTCGTCCAAGCCAGCCGTGACTTTTGTCGCTGCAAGGCAATCCGTCTTAGCCTTAGTCAATACCAGGGCCAAGCTAAGTTTGGGTTGTTAAGCGTCTGTTTGCGCGTTGATTGACAGGGATAAGCCATAGTTCCGGATTCAAGCTTGTCTTAGAAAAGTCTTGACTGTAAAGCCTGTTTGCAAACCGCATTGTAAAGAATATCGTCTCGAATCAACCAATACTACCTTCATAGGTTCAAGTAGCTCTAATGCCGCTCATGCATCCAATACGCACTGTAGATACGTCAATACGAAATAGACAAATTTAAAAGCTCCGACGACAAAGAGATAACCGTTGATCTTTCCTCAATGCTCTGGATGGCGTGCTACCACCACAAATTGAAGCTTGGGGGGAAAACCTAACATAAGCTTAACATGCCGCCCTACGAAGCCAGATCCCAGCGAGATTCCCGACATCCGGGAAACCGATCCTTCAAGGTACCTGAAATTACTATCTACGGCGGCTAAATTGAACCAGGAGCTCTGTTACCATCTGTGTATGTAATGTATGGATGTAAAGGATAGGAACGTCAGATCCTCCTGACTTGAAGGGGGGCAAAAGAAAAAAGAAAGCAAGGCAACGCTTAAGCCAGGAACAATTTCGATCACTGGATTTCCGTATGTATTTGGTACGATATCATTGCCAATCGCCTGAAATCTCGGGATCGTATGTCTGTTATGCAACGAAGCTGCGGCCGAAACCGTTGTTGCCGGGCCTTGGAAGAGCTAACATAGCCACCTTTATTAATATATGCTTAGAAACACCAGAATCAATACAAGTTTCCATCCTCGCCGAGACTCTAAGTTGCTACGGTTAAGGCATGTTTGCTGCAAACGGCCGTCTTGTCATACATAGGCGTAGAATTCATCCGCAGCCCCCAAAGCCCGAGGAGTACTCCTAGCTTTTCTTGGAAGCAGGCCCCAGTCAGTGTTGGACACGCGACTTACCCTTGGTCAACAAACTCTCGCAGATTTCTTGTTGGATAATCTGAGACATCGGAGGCATTGTGGTTACGTGCAAGAGACAATTTTAGACATTAATAATCTTAGCCCAGGGCGGTCAAATGTTGTACAGCATTCCGCCGTTTGTTTCTGGTCAAAAGTGAGGGCCAGTGCGGCCTTTGCATCGACGAAGTCAGGATAAAAGGAAAAAAGGAAAAAAAAAAAATAGGAAAAAGAAAAACGACACTAGGATTTTGCGAAGGCTTGATTGTTTGTATGAAAGAGAGTCAGTAGGTCTTCTCCGTTACTTCTCCGTACGCTGGTCACCCTTGGCGTCAAGATCCCGCACGAGTCATGCTTGCTGGTCCCCATGAAAACCGGATTATTATTAATTTTTTTTTTGTCCTCGTCGATTCCTGCCTCGGCGGTTGCGCAAAGTAGAGATAAAACTCTAGATCCCAATCCTGTGAAAGCATACTGACGCTGACTTCTGTCAACCCCAAGGTTTACCTCTCCGTGTTCAACAATTGTGGCAAGCATGGGCGGAGCCGTCCGTGCAAGGATAATTCCCCGCAACCAGGGCAAAATTGTGCCGCCAAAGTTTGAGAATCTATGTATCATATCCCGCAGCGTGGGATGCACTATCCGGGATGAATTCAAGCAAGACAACAGTTTGTCAAGGCTTGAAGAAAAGAAAAATCATTCGGGAAGGCTAGGTCAAGATTCAACCGTTCACGGACAATAATACTCCAATCGCAGACATACAAAGGAGGACGACACGCATCAATAGGGCACACAGATGTAGATGCAGGTTGAGCCAAAATGAGCGTGAAAGGGAATTTCTTTGGAAGTAGTACCCTATCTTTATTAACTTAAAGAAGATTAAGACTAAAAGAATTATACTAATTACCCGTCTTCTAGAATACTATCTAGGTCTCAGTTTTCAGAATAGCTGGTATTACTCTATCCAAATCAGGAACCTAAAGAAGGATGATACTATTCGGCACTTAGTTTTTTGTTACGAAAATATCACAGCAAATCTTGTAGATACTACAGAGTCTAATGGCCTATATTAAACCTATCAAGATTTACCTGCATTAGCAATTATTAGCGAGACTTGAATGCCTAGGTCGTCCTCACCACAAACCTGAAGCTCGATCTCCATTGGGAATAATTTATCCAAGTCATCCAATAAACAACAGACTGCTCTCTGACTTTCATGTTCCAGAATACAGTTAAGAAGAATTATTAGAAAGTATTTCTAATTGTAGATGGTCAAGTTTTGTCTATGGCCAGCTTCTAGCAAGAGAAATAGTAGATATTAAACAAATACTCTATTCCATGGAGGTTTTCGTTTGAGAACTGGGAGGTAGGCGAAAGTGACCGCAGTACCAAATAATTTGTTTTACTTTGCTGTTCGACAGAAGGGTATATATTGCTGGGATAGAGGGATATAGGCTCTGCGCCGGGAGGTTCAACGATCTACGAATGGTGCCGCCCTATTTATCTATCTGCGTCAACTTGCACTGCTATGATTATCGTGAACCGGGAAATGACCTGGTACCTCAAGATCCATACATCGCTCAGTCGACCTGTTTGCAATATTTGCAATCCCACTTATCGTCGTCTTTACCAACCCGTTCGAATCCACGATCCTCAATGCAACAAGCGCAGTCCAAGGTACAATGACTATAAACCGCTTCTAATCCCTGACGACAAGCCCGCGGTTTGCGCAGCAATCACAGCTTCGACTGCAGCAGCCCTTCATGCCCTTACACCAAGAGATATCCTTGGGATTCATGATATAAGGTAGGTTCCTGGGTTTCGTCTAGCTCATTGCCCCCCCTTTTTTAATATATTCTTCTGGCAGCTGGTGTGAAGGGGTTATCGGTCTTTACCTGACTTAGAAGTCTTTCATGCTGCTAGTACTCTTTTTGAGGCGTAGCGAGCTTGCTTTCCCACAATTCCATGCGCTCCCTTTCCTCATCGGTCAGTTTAGCAGTTTCTGATAGTTGCTGCAAGGTTGATTTTTGTTATTTGATATGATCCTGTGACTGCAGGTTGTGGGACCCTCGATGGCTCTCGGTATCAAAATTCAACTTCCACTCATCCGGCCGGTCGCTGCAATCCCCACATACATTACAACAACTAGCTAACGGAAAGTATTTGATCCATGTGAAAAAAGCCTCGAAGAGAATACAGCAGTACATGTTGCCGTCGTCGCCGTTGTCGTTAGTGATTTGGATGCTGTTGGTCCTGCTAACAAGATAATCATGAAAAGAGACTGTGTTTCAAGAAGAAAAGTACTCTCTGGATTTAGATATATTCCATGCCATGGTAAAATGCATGGCGTCAAATCCGAACTATATTCACTTGCTTCCCTAACCGAGGGTCTCAAAGATTACGCGATTCGGAAATCTTAACCTGGCGTTGATGATTGATTGAGGAGGGAAGCTCCTAGCTAAACCTTGGAAGCGCCCTTAAAACGAATGAAATGAGTGCAAGAGATTTCTATTGTGCGAGAAGATAATGCGGCCATGTATGGTCGACCACTGACGTGTTACTTAACGCCTGACTTGCAGGAATGATGACAGACTCATTCATAATGCACGTAACTGATGAGAGTGATAGCAGACTCATTCATCACATATAAGGGCGCCACCAGTATTATATAACCCATAGTTATAGTTAGATACATGTCATGACTCATGTGTCCTTGCTAGCACTAGTTAATATCTGCAATCTAGGCTAAGTGTTCCTGAAACTAAACCTAATAGATTAGTGGTTTGGAGTGATTGAGGCGCAACACAAAGAAGCGGATGCTATTTGCTTAGAGACGGAGAAAGGTTATTCCGGACCGAACATAGCAGGATATGATCGGGTCATAGCAGTGACAAGATCCGGACATATCAACGATGGGATAATCATAGCAACGCTATGATTAGACGCATGTATATAAGGATGGTCCTCGACCATCAGGAAGAGCCCTTATGGTTCTTCGTAATTTACCAACAGTATGAACTTGACTACTACTTTGAGCTTTACTTGATACCTCTATTGGAATACTATCTCGATACTCTTTTTAGGTTATACTCTTGTTTTGTTCAATAGCTTGTGCTACATACCCCTTTGACTATCTATCGGACGCGGGCCCTTGAACATTGGGTAAGCTACACTACCTATCCGATCAGGAAGAGTCCCCGGACACTTCGCAACTCACGGCCAGAGGCCCGCGAACATCGCCGAGAACACGTCAGTGTTAGGGTGACCCAGTCACCGTTGCTCCATAACACTTCCTCATGACATGAAGGGATAGCAGAGTAAATACAAACATTCTTATCACTGCTTTTTCTTTTTCTTCTCTTCGACAAGCATAACAATTTTTTTCTTTTTTTGAATGTCACTTACCATAGGCTATCTTGGGCTTTGGGTCCTTGTGCTTGTTTCGTGGTGTGGTTGGCAGTATTTAGGTGGCTGTGGTGTTCACAGAACGCCGTAAGCGTGTAAGTAATATTTAGTGGGCTGTCCAGCCTAAGCAAACTGCTAACTTCCTTGAAAGGCTTCCCATTACTGAAGAAGAGGCAATGCGGCTGCTAGTGCTAAGGGATTGTTTGGGGGATATTTGGGGGAGGCTGGGGTGGAGGGTGGCCTGAGGCCCCTGGAGAGGTGGAGAGAGGGGAGGGGAGGGGGAGCAACGTCAGTAAGTCCTTTCCTTTTTTTTTTTTTTTTTTGGCACCAGCACCAGCACCAGCACGCCTAGTCATACGGGCCCTGTGTATGACACCGGAGCAAGACTTGCATCTCTATGTGGTGCTTAGGACCAGTAGCCTGTCAATGGTGAAGCCAAGCAAGTCTCTTCCAAATCATGCGGCCTCGTCGTAGTCATTGTTCCATTCGCTAGTTGCCTTAGAATGATCGTTGAATATGAATGGCCCAATGCGTATTATTTCCAGGGTCATTTTCTCTATATGATGCATTGCTTTGCTCCGCTCCGCAAATGACAAGGTGTGCCATTTCGAGTCTCACCGAGCACAATCTGGCTATAGCCAGTGATTACGCCTCCAAGCCACCAACCACCAATGGATGGGCCCCGGCGTATGTCTAGGCAAGCATAAGTGCTGTCACGTAATTACTCCCATCATCTAAATTCCCCTCTTCACCTGGCCACACTCCCAGAACGTGGTTTGGATCAATATGGCAATCTGTTCCACTTTTGACCCCAAGAAGGAAATCTTGCGCAGATAGATACCTTTGTCTCTGGCAAGCAAGCATACTCAATTCCGAGGATGTTTGAGTCGCTTTGGCTCATACTATTGGTGAATATGCAGCTATAATCACTTGTGGTTGACCGGGTTGCAAAGCGTCTAGTGAGTAACAAAACTTTTCGCCAGTTTTCATCGGGCGGCATCAAGTTTTGGTGAATCTTGGGGACTTGTTGGAATCCCAGAGCAATCCCAGAGCAAAATTCACTGGGGGTAGCTGCTTGGCTAAGCGCGTCGCATTGGAGAGCGAATGCCAGTCCTGGTACTTCAGCCAATAGTGGATTTTCTTTGCTCAATCAATGGAACGATTGTCTCTTCACTTTCAATTAAACTCATGTTGGCTTGCATATGCTTCAGGTGGGTGAACACAAGAGATAGAAAGGCCGATGAGAGTGTTTGCAACTCGGTTTTGGGGTTGCATCAACTAGTTAGGTGTTGCCTTAATGGTTATTAGTTACACTCGCACCTTTCTTGGGCATCGTACACTGTGTCGCTTCCAAGGATCAAACGTCCATTCTTTAACGATGACTGTGGCATACAAAGCAATGCATCATGTAGCCTGAATAAAGAGTAGGCAGAATCCAGAGTCCTAGCGCAGGGCTTGAAGATACCTATAAGAACCAAGGCGTCGCCTCCCATTCCTTTCCTGTGTTGACTGATCGCGACCTTTCTTCCTCTTTCTCCTTCTCCTTTTTCTGAAAAGGGCGGCATGGACCCACCTGCAACCCAGGCACATCGTTGTCCTGATTGGATGAAAATAGAGATTGCATTCTGTGGCCAATAAACACTCTCCGTGGCTGACAAGATGGACATTCATTGGCTGAAATTACTACTGACTAACCTAAAATGGTTTAGCGCCTGAGACGAAATCTGAAGGCGAATGTGCGCCTTTACCTATTCGGGTAAAGACAACACACAAGGGTGTTGGCGCCAATCCCGTTCTGGGCGGCTTCTGTGAAGGACATTACTCCTCCTCTTTCTTCTCTCCCTTTTCTTCTCCTCGTTCTTCCTCTTCCCTTGTTCAATCACGACCATCATCTCATCCTCCTCCCTTCGCTATCGTCTCTCGCTCCCCCTCCCAGAAGCAGGTATCGGCTCCATTCTTTTAGCTGTTTACCTCGCTGTCCATTCTTTCCAACATTTCCAACTTTTATCGCTCCTTGCTTGCCGAACTAAGCGCACTATCCACGATCCCTCTTAACACTAACGACAATTTACATCATTTCAAACGAGCCTATCTATCAACTGCAGGAATAAATATATTTCCCCGTCTCGACATACTGATTAAAGCTCGCTTGTCCTCCAGACCGTTTTAACTTCTTGAACCGACGCCATACTTGTGCAGTCTCTAATCATAGTATTTTGAGAATATGGAATCTTTACGCAATCTCGTTCGACGCGGAGAGGAGAAGAACGAACTTAGTTCCACTACCGTTAATCTTTTGATATCTTTGCTGGTATTGATTTTGTTGGGAATCACTTTGGTCGCAGTCCTCCTCGTCCTTCGCAGGAAACGCCGCGCCATGAACAAATCAGACTTACCTATGTATAATGACCAACCCGCTGGCTCCGGACATCATCGTCGCCTTACTATCACGACAACCCCATACACCGGCAAGTCTGAATCCGTCTATGTCATTGATGAGAAGCGAAACCTAGTCGAAAATTCGTCCAGCCCTCCTTCCAGCCCCGTCCCAGAAATTCGCATCACATTCCCTGACGAGGAGTGCGCGAACGGCAAACGCAAGCCACCGAGTGTTGTTGTGGTGCGGATCGGGGAGAAGGGTGGAATCGGATTAGAGCCCTACTCGGAATCTTTGCCGCCCTATCAGGAAAACGGATCTGACAGATTCCAGTCTCTCGATCTAGAACGCATGGGTGGATTGAAAGAGAAGGACAATCACATGCGATATTCCTAGATGTGACTCTCGCCCAACTCATCGTGCCAATCGGATCCAATTCTGCTCTTCTACCGTACATATCTTTCGCGCTACACCCCCATACACTTCGAAGCGACCTACCATCTCCGGGATTAATATTCCAATGACATAGAACACTGTCAGTTCACTGCCCATGCACTTGATATGCTGTTCGAGGCCCGGCGACGAATATTGCTAGTTGCGTCCAGCTCCCGACTAGCCTCAATTACTGCTTTTTCAACTGTCACAATTCCGCATACCCTGCTACGTTCCTAGGGTTTGGAAAGCGATAAGTGACGTAATTTCTCTTCATTTTGTGCTTGTTTTCTATTGGAGTATCTTGTTGATAATGGATCTTTTTTATTTATGAACTGTGGCTTTGGGCATCGTTGAGGTTACTTGTGTCTACTGCTTGATTTATCATACAGTTGTACACACTTCAATTCGAGTATAGTCCTTTTTGGACATTTACTGGTTGCATCATCAGTTGGATTTCGGAACCGATTTGGAAGATCTCCTGGGCCCCATGGCGGCAATATGTTCTCCAGAGTACATATGACATGGATAAACTGAATCGGTAAACTTAGTCAAAAATATCACGTGTTTACACTTTCACGTTCAGTAGTAGAAAAGGTAAAGATTCATGGTATTTGGTCTTACTGGGTCATCTAATTCCTTTAATTCCTGTAGTCTTCACTGGGAAGCAAGGTATATGCGCGTAACTATGTGAGGTAGTTAAATCTTCTATGGGTTGGTTTTGAAGTCTGAGCCAACCTGCGAAGCACCACTCAAAAACCCTCAGTATCCGCCAACCAGCTGCAAAGGAGACATCGCGTCTCCTTTTTCACTCTGAAATTCGTTGTCAATGGATACTTTAAGCTACCCGTCCCCTTTCCGCTAACATTTCTTCTTTTCTAAAAGACCTCCCACCCGCGTCATCCTACCGCTGTTCCTTGCCAGCCGACTGGTCCTCCTTTAATCATACGCTACCAACATAATGAAACCGCCCAACCCCAAAGATAGCGGTGAAGGCGACAATCTCGCAGCAGGCCAAAGCCCTAGCTCCGAGTACCGTCGCATAAAAGCACAATGGGCCAATGCGATGCTGCTCGCGGAGGAAGAGGCACGAAATGCGGCGAGGGCGCAACAGCAGTCGCGCCGCCCAAGACCTGGGGCGGCGAGCGAGGAGGAATTGATGAAGGCTGTGAAAGAGAGAGATGTGCAAAGGAATAAGGAGAAAGAGAGGGATTTTAAAATCATGCATGGCGGCGTTTTGGGATTGATGGGATGGTTAGTGTAAGTGGTTGTTTTTTTCCTTTCCACGATTTTCTAACTACTCTTTTGGAGGTGGAGAGGTTGTTCTAATGAGGGGATGATTTGAGAGAATAGGTTTGTTCACTTGGTTGGGATCTTTTTCTTCACCAAAGGATTTTTGCTTACTCGCTTGGTATTAAATTCTAAATCGGAGTGTTCGGTGCTCCCGTTCGCGACGCCGGATCCGAGCATACGTCCCCAGGCGCCAGAGGAGGGGTGTTGGCATCCAAAATCGTTTGATAAGGCTGTTGTTATTATTATTGATGCCCTTCGATACGATTTTACAGTTCCTTTTCGGCCTATTGTCGAGGGACAGGAAGCCAAATTGTTCCACAATAGTATTCCAGTTCTTTACGAGACCTCTATCGAGAGACCAAATAATGCCTTTCTTCTTCCGTTTATTGCCGACCCTCCTACTACAACATTGCAACGCCTCAAAGGTCTTACGACGGGAACATTACCTACGTTTATAGATGCGGGATCCAACTTTGCTGGTACGGCTATCGATGAGGACAACCTAGTGGCCCAATTGCGGAGTGTGGGTAAGCGCCTTGTGCATTTGGGTGATGATACATGGCATGCATTGTTCCCTGGCTACTTTGAGGAGGATTTGACACACGCTTACGACTCGTTTAACGTTTGGGACTTGTTCACTGTCGACAATGGAGTTACCGAGCATATATTCCCACTGTTACAAACGGAGAATGCGACTAAATGGGACGTTATTTTTGGCCATTATTTAGGCGTTGATCATGCTGGGCATCGATATGGACCAGACCACGTTGCGATGGCTGCTAAGTTAAAGGAAATGGACGACGTAATACGGCGGCTTATGGAAAACATTGACGATAATACGTTGCTCGTCGTGATGGGCGACCATGGAATGGATTCTAAGGGAGATCACGGTGGCGAATCTGATGATGAGGTGGAAGCAGCGCTCTGGATGTATTCCAAGAAAAAGGTCTTCGGACGAACAACAAGTGATTCAATGGAACCCCCTAAAACGGCAAAGCACCGCCAAATCCCCCAAATCGACCTCGTTCCGACATTATCATTGCTGCTTGGCTTACCAATCCCATTTAACAATCTTGGGTCACCTATTGAAGAGGCCTTTGCTGGCCCTGGCGGCAAGGATTTGAGAAACCTGGTCGCTGTTAACAGGCTGGCTTCTGCTCAGATTGAAAGATATCAACGTGAATACGCAAATGCAAGAGGGATGGATCGAAGCCAGACTTCGGGTCCGTTATCGTTATGGTCTCAGGCGGAGGATACATGGAGATCAATTGAAAATGTGAAGAAGCAGAACCCGATTGCTCTTCGCGCAATCTATGAGTCTTACAGTGAGTACCAGCGAGACACATTGAATGCTTGTCGGGCTCTCTGGGCTCGATTTGATGTCCCAAGTATGATCCTAGGAATTGGGATTTTAGTCGCTGGGATTGTGATATTAGCGTTTTATGCTCGGGCCATCCGAGGCGATCGGACGGGTATCACTTTTCACACTTTGAAAAGGATCAGCATTGCAACTGCGGTCGGTTTAGCTGGCGGTGCGGGGTCTACAATGTCTCTTTTGCAATTGTCACTTGTTGAGGGTGCAGCACTTGGAGCTGTAGTTGGCGGTCTCCTTGCGGCTCTGGCAACTGTGTTTTGGATTCCAACGCGAATCATGTCCCCGTTGCCACAGTCGTTATGGAGTTGGTTGGCTGTCATATCCACAGTTGCCCAATCTCTTGGTTTCGCTTCTAACTCCTACACTATTTGGGAAGATCAAATTCTTTTATTCTTTCTCACCACTTTTGGTGTTTTGGCCGCGGTGTCTTCCCTTAGACAAAAGGCGAAGGAAGATATGATCCTTGGCTTATATCATTCTATCCTCTTTGTTGTTTTGGGAAGGATATCTTCCCTCTCCCGGCTTTGTCGGGAGGAGCAGATGCCTTTCTGCAAGTCAACATACTACGCCTCGAACACATCGTCAACATCAGCACCATGGCAGCTATTAATTCCGTTTGCATTATCCCTTGTTCTGCCCTCCGTTATCCGATCATACTATCAGGGAACAAAATCTTATGAGGGTTCTGCCATCTTTTGGATAGGATTCGCTTTCCGAATGGGGTTACTACTTGTAGCAACGTACTGGATGTTGAATGCTGCTGACGATGGCAATTGGTTAGTTGTCAAGTCAGATACAATAAAGATGATCAAGACAGTTGTGGCTCAAATTGTGCTTGCAATTGCGTTCGCTGCTGGGACCACAACATTTGCCTGGGCTAAGCCATGCGTTAGTATTGGCATGACACCAAGCCTTCGCCCTAATGCCAAAACGTCAGTGATGATTCTTGGGTACGCTAATATCTATGGAACGCGATTCTTTATTCTTGTGATCAATTTCGCCCTTGCCATTATTCTCCTACAGAAGCCAATGGGCGGAGGCACAATCGCCATCCAGGTCTGGCAAATACTCTCTCTGCTTGAGATTCTCGACACCAACGGCCTGACCACGAGTAATTCTGCCATCGGACCTATCATCCTCGCCTTGCTCGGTTCTTTCCATTTCTTCACAACTGGCCACCAGGCCACACTCAGCAGCATCCAGTGGGAAAGCGCGTTCATTCCTCTTAGTGCTGTTCGATATCCATGGTCTCCCATACTTATCGTCTTCAATACCTTTGGCGCGCAGATTATCTCTGCGGTTGCTGCCCCTCTTACAGCTTTATGGAAGCGGCCTATTGATTCCCGTGGCCCACAAGTAGCAAATGGAGCGGCAAAAGCGCCTAAGAATTCAACCCGACGCCTTGTGGCGGACGTTGCACAGGCTGCTACGACGCATATTCTTTACTATGCGACTGTCAATTTGGCTACAACTATGTGGGCAGGATGGCTAAGAAGACACTTGATGCTCTATCGAATCTTTTGTCCAAGGTTTATGATGGGAGCAGTGGTCCTTGTTGTGGTTGATATTGTCGTGCTATGCTTCGCTGTTGGTGGAGCGAGATGGAGCACGATTAGTGTCGGCGATGTGTTTGGTTGGGAATGATATCCTATGGTAAGGTGATCCAAATCTGTCTTGATAACAATTAAGGTGAGAGAAGGAATGTTCTACCATATATGTCTCATCGCCAAAGCGTTTTTTACTCGGAAAAACTACGTTAAAAATTCCCAGGGAAAATGTCACTTATAGTTGGCTGTCACTAAGCTCCTAATATTGTTTAAAATTAGCTGTATATACATACATTATTCACTTTCGCAGGTGTATAAACAACAATTTATTTATTTTTATTATCGCACTGGACTCCCAATTAGGATTCCCTTGAGTCGTCTTAGAGGGCATTTTGACATCTGTTCACGCGATTCGTCCATTCCCCCGGATTATTATTTTTTCCTTGAGCCTGATTTATTATCACGTGATATTATTATTTGCCGCGAGCTCTGGATAAGGACGACCTACACGAAGACTTCCCTAAGTTTTCAAAGCCCATTTCGCTTTATTCGCATCGTACAGCTTGCTCTAAGTTGATTTTATTTCCGCTATTTCTGAATATCTCACACCTACTCAATTAGCGGAGAATTGTACATACCTGATACCCTAGCGCAAAAGCGCGAGCAAAACTGCCACTAGATTAAAGTCTACGATTAACATCCTAAGAAACGCAAGCGCATTCGGGTGAACGTCTAAAGGCGACCGCCTGTCATGTCATCAAACGTTGGCCTTTCGACACCACGTGGGAGTGGAACTTCAGGATACGTCCAGCGCAATCTCTCCCTCCTTAAACCTCGCGACCGAAGCTACGGCGTCCCCTTCCAATCAGATGCAAACTCAGAGGACAGACACACATTTAAACAACGCCAGCCGGACAAGCAGATTCTAGAACATGATCGCCGGAGACAGATCGAGGTAAAAATCCTGGAAGAGCGAGATAGATTGGAGGAAGAGAATGAGGAGCTTGAGGAGCGAGGGGAGGATGCTGATAATAATGATGACGATGACAAAAAGACCGCTGATGCACAGAAGAGGTATAAATTGTCAGAAGAAGAGATTGAGCAGAAACTTGATGAATTGCGTGAGCGACTGACAAGGGAACTGGAAGATGAATTGATGGGGAAAAATGTCTCAGATTCAAGGGATAGAGATCGCTTCCGCGGTGAGAAGAGGAAGCAGGGTGACTTTGGTGGCGATGCGAGGGGGAAGAGACAGTTTAAAACGTACCAAGTGCATGAGCTGGCTGAGGCGAAGATTGAGGAAAGTGAGCGGTTTAGAAGGGCATTGGGGATTGAAGGGGACGGAGAGGAGTCCAGAACTAGGGATAGGAGGAGAGATTGGGACAAGCCAAACCGAAACGACAGGGGAGATAGGAGAGATACAAGGTATAGGGATCATAAGGACGAGAGGGACGGCGAATACCGGAGTAGGTATCGAAGGGACTAGCATATAAAGTGCATTTTAGGGCGTTGGCGGCGTTTGGATTGCGAAATGCTCTTGCTGGCAGAAGCTGGAATAAATGCAATGGGTTCTATTTCTTTCTTACCGACACCCAACCATATGCCCCTTCTAAGATACTAGCAAACGGAGGCGTCATTTATAGCTTCGACAACGAAGGTTTATGCTTTACGAATTGTGGTTAAATATAAGCTCATAATTCCAATCCTGACACCCAAATCGACTTTTCCTTGTGTTCCGAAACGTAGTGAATGGCAAAAGCCCGCCAATTCATAGTTGCATCGTTTAAACAAACCGCTCAATTACCCATCCTTCTTTTTTATCCTTTCTTTGGATAACCTTCTTTGCTGGTAGAGGCCAACCAGTACTTCCAGGATCTCCGATCAGCGAAGGTATAACCCAGCATTCCCTTCGTTCAGGTGATCCTCCCAGCAATTCTGTCTTTCCAATAGGTTTTCCATACTGAATCAATGGTGTTCCCTGAGCCAATGCAGACAACTGTAAGCCACTAACTGGTGTTAACGGGAACATTCGCACTTTGGGAACGTCACCAATGTACGTCGGCGTCGATTGCTGCAAATGAGAATACACTAGATATTGAGGAAGTTCACTCGGTGACAGTTTGGCTAGATTAGATGAAGGGTGAAGATAGACCGCTTTCTCTCCTAGCTCCCTTGCCCATCCTTCCCGGGATGCAAAGAGTGTAAGGTAAGGAACATCAATGGCGCGTTTTGGCTTTCGGTCTATTGCTGGAGGGATAGGCGCGGTGTCCGCACGAATGGCTATTTGGTCAATGAATCCCGCTGCCGTTATCTGCTTTAGCGCACGGATCTGTTTGTCTGATGGCTCCGGCAGCCGGGGCTCAAAAGAAGCGATGACGCCAGGTTTATTTACACAGACTAAGTCAGATAATTGTCGACGAAGTTGAGAGGCTTCCTTCATTGCGTTCGGGCGGAGAAACATTTGGGAGCAGAATGCGTCTCCATCGGGGACATAAGCGTATGCGCATACGGCGGCCAAAAACTTCAGGTTGTCTGCTTTATCGTCATACTTGCTCAAAACTCGATGAGCTTTGTAGTAAGCTTTCTTTCGTTGTTCTCTAGCGGTGTCCTCAAGCCGATCAGAATTCGTATACATTTCTTTTTCTTGGTTTTTAGACACCGGTGAAAAATCAAGTTGATTTTCCTGAATGAATAAATCTGAAACGGCTAAAGCCGCAACCAGGGCAATAACATAGGACATACAGCCATGCTGATGGCCAATATGGAGCATCTTGCCAAACCTTGGACTCAACGGATATAGCGTCAAGTGGCGTCCTATTTCTGTCACTTGGCCGTCGGGTGCTAATGCGCCCAGATATCGAAGTAAATTTTCTGCTTTAGCAAGCGCCATACGGTTTGGCGGTGTTGGAAATGGGAAATTCACGATATGGTGCAATCCCATACTCTTCATTTGCAGCACAACGCCTTCAATTGGAGTTCGAAGTATTTCTGGTTCAGTATATTCTGCAAATGCTTCCTCATACACGGCTGATGAATATAGTCTGTAGCAATGCCCCGGTCCGGTTCTGCCAGCACGTCCGGCGCGCTGACTAGCACTGGCTTTACTGATCCACCCAATCTGAAAGCTCTGTACACCGGTAGAAGCATCGTACTGTTTCTCTTTAGACCGACCACAATCAAACACGTATCTGATTCCAGGAATAGTCAAACTGGTCTCTGCAACGTTTGTTGCTAATACTATAAGCCTGGAGTCTTCGGGCACTGGGTCGAATATCTTAAGTTGTTCTTTTGTTGGAAGCTGGGAGTACAAGGGTAAGATGTGGACTTTGGCTGTTGAGTCCATAGACCCTTCTTCTGGGTCAAACTCGTCTTCATCTTCACCGTCATCCAGCCCTTCAATTTCAATATCACTTTCATCTTCTTCTTCACCCTGAAGCTTTGAATGTTCTTCACCAAGATCAATATCTTCAGCCTCTAGCGACGCTTCTGCCGGAGATATTTCGACCTTTGCTTGAGCGCCATCAGGCGCATAAGTGGGTCTCAAGGCTTGTCTCAGTCTCTTTGCCAGAAGTTTTATTTCGCCCTGGCCAGTTAAAAAGACAAGGAAACCCCCCGGAGGAAGCTTTTTATGGCCTCTGCGAACCTTGCGGTATGCTTCTTCAACATAGTCTCGATGAGTTCGACGGGAAAAGTGGATAGTGACGGGATACTGGCGACCTTCTGCCTGAACCAAAGGCGGTGGCCCTTGTTTGAACAAGTTCGGATTTTGGATGAAATCCGATATTCTCAACGTTGCAGACATAATAACTAGCTTCAATGGCCTTATAGACGGATTGTCTGCACTCATCGTTTGCCTTAAGTCGACTATTCGACTGACCATACCAATAAGCAGATCGGTGTTCACGCTCCTCTCATGCGCTTCATCGATTACTATAATAGAGTACTTGGATAGTGAGAAATCCTGTGATATTTCTCGAATTAAAACACCGTCCGTCATGAATTTGATGGCGGTTTTGCTCGACACTGTGCTGTCAAATCGGATTTGATAAGAGACTTGATCAGAAAACTGCGCCAACTCAACGCCTACTCGCTTAGCCATACTGACGGCCGCAACGCGCCTTGGTTGAGTGACACCAATCATACCGGGATTATCACTAGCTGAGTTACCATAACCAGCCTCAAATAAAAATTGCGGAAGCTGAGTGGTCTTGCCACTTCCGGTTGCCCCCCATATCACAATGCATGAGTTGTTATGTATAGCTTCCATAACTTTCTGCTCTTCTCCAACCACAGGAAGCTTCAGACGAGCCTCCTGAATTTCGTTTGAACGATTAACATTCACAGAGAAGGCTTTTCTGTTGGGATTTCCCTTGGTTACTTGAAGCTCTGGCGGTAAGGGCTCTTCTTCCACTTGAACTGTTGGCCTGGTCGCTTTTATGGCTCGCGATACTTCTTCTGGAACCGGATCAGGGAGATGCTGTGTTGGCTTGAAACCAGCAGCTTCATTAATTTGCTGCACAGCCCAGGTTTTAAACGCAGACTGCCGGGGGCGGATCTTTTCCCTCGACATTTCTTCATTTTCCGATTCGGCAAGAGATAGATCTTCATCCTCATCGCTGGCTGAAGAGCCACTTCCCGATCTTTCCTTATCATCACTGCTCTCCTCCAAGCCCGAGTCTAGCTCACCATCCTCAGCGGCCGCAAATTGTGATGCCGAGTCGTCGGAGTCGAATCCTTGCCACTCGGGCTCTTCAACTACCTCGACTACCCTGACACGTTTTTTCCGTTTTCTCAAAATCGGGTAGCCATCTTCGCCGATTTCCAAAGGCCGTTTTAAGCCACTTCCTACATGAACGTTCGCAGAGATACGTGGAACTGAACGGTCTCCGGAGTTCTTTGTTGGACGCAAAATAGGCTCGTCTTCGGAGTCAGTTTCGCCGGTATTCTCTAAGTCGGGCTTAGGAACTGCATCAATAAAGGCTTCATTATTCACCTCATTCCGGGTACGGATGTCTTTCTTGTTTTTCCGTAAATTTCGTGAGCTCTGAAGCTGAGAGGTGTCTATCTTCGACTTGGCGAGCTTTCTGATAAGCGCCTGATTCTCATCCTTTTTAAGTTTGTTTTCCTAACGGGAGACATCGCCAATGTTAGATTCATTGAATGATTAAAATACACGAATATAGAACGCACTATAAATTTATCTAGGCGCTTCTGTTTTTTGCCGGATATTTTCGAGTGTTGCGCTCTTAGCTCTTCCCGTAAGAGCTGCTTCTTTTCTTCCCTCTGTACCTTCGAAACTGGCAGGTGTTCAAGAGAATTTGTGTCCTCATGCGAGGGAGCTGATTGACTCTCTCTCGCTAGGGCCTTGTGTTTCCGTAACCGTGGGACGAACTTTGGCATTTTTATGAGGCAACGCAGTCGTTATCGGTCGGCCTTCCAAGACTGCCTCCTGTCCAGGTGCTTCAAAAACTCGAAGTTCTGGTGAAATATTCTGCCGGGAAGGGCGGTGAAGGTAACTAGTTAAGCTCCACGGCGGCCCCACAGGCTCAACCACACTGTTGGAAGCTCTCACTTCGGAGAGGAAATCTGTACTCTGTGTGGTAGACTAAAACTAACCAGGCCTTAGATTTGCAAACCCCAGTCGTTGTGTTTCTCCCGCTTTGGCATACTTAGAATCCGTGTCTTCTGCGCACTATTTGTCAATGGACGCAACTTCCGCCGATGGCCCCACACACTTGGAGATAGAGAACCTCCCTTTTCCAGCGCAAACAAGGCAGGCTGCTGGGGTTATAGGAGGCGTTCAAACGGATGTGACAGTCATATCGTTCTCGGATAAAATACTCGTGACTATATCACAGAATGGGAGATTGGCTCACTGGGTGGGTGCGAGCAGTAAACCTACATCTATCTAGGGCATGCTAACATAGGGTAGCTTCATGTTCCTTTGGAAAACACAAACCCCGGGACAAGCGGTTACCACACGATCCCAGACGAAGGAGATGATAGCCTACTTCCTCTCGCCGATCTAACAGCAACAACGGTGCTGGGAGGACGCTCCCCTGAGTGGGAGAGCGTTGGCCACCTATATGCCTGTCAAATAGCCAATGCTATCGCAACAAAGTATCCGAACGAGAAACGGCTACTCGTTGTAGGCCTTGGATTGGATAAACAGGATGCTAACCGCGATGAATTTTATGACGTTATTGACTTGATTCTGCGCTGCGTATGATCCATGGCGCACGAGGTGGCCTACTAAAAGAGAAGTTTTTCTATCAAGAACGCTTGTGAAAGATGTGAAGCTACAATAGCACAAACCGACACCTTCCATGTGCAGTTCAAAATTCTTAAAAGAAAAGAAACGAAAAGTGGATTCAAAACCTAGCGGTTGAGATGATCGCAACCCCGAGGATGAAGAAAAGTTCACACTTATGCTGGAAATTTGAAACTCCGACTGCGCCCACGCCGAAGGCGTCAAACAAGTGGTGATTCTAGAAGGGGCTACTTGAGGATTCGACATATGGGTTAGATATCGGTTGATACCGAATTCCTTAGCAATCCAACGACGGGAAGGGCTTCTCGGGGTGTTATTAAATATACCTGTATCGGACAGAGATATTTTTGTTTCACCTGATAACATTGAGGATTGGTAGTTTGGAAATCGGGATTGATGAAGTTAGTGATGTGCTAGCCAATGGCGTGTGGGTTCATCGCGCAAATCCATTGTTGTAAACTACCTACTACATAGCTCTACAACAGTTAACGTAAAAATACAGATTGCAATATTCCCCTGCTTCAGTAATTCGGTCGCATGGCTTCGCTGGGTAGCTTGGCAATGTCGGCATCACGTGGATCCAACAGCGGAAACCTTACGGTCATCCGCCCGCGGCGTCAGATGGACGGTTTGTTCTGCGAAAACGGCAGTATTGATAAACAATCTCTGACGGGCACTTGAATATGTCAGTTTTAGTAATTTCCTTATGATGAGATACTAGGGTTTGGTTGAATAGTTCATCCAAAGAAATGGCTTATCCTCCTCCTGGTGGCCCTTTCTTTCCCGGTCAGAATCAGTTCCAAGATCCTCAACGCCAGCATGGCCTCTCCACCGCCTCCGCGGCTACATCTCCGTCTTTCATCAAACTAGAGCAGCATCCGCACATGCCAGTCGCACAATTTCCCACCTACGTTTCGCCGCAACAGCAACATCCCCAAACATTTCCCGGAAGTCCGTCTACTGCAACTTACTCTCCGCGTCCAGCGAATCAATTCCACCCCGCTCCGCCCAATGTGGCTTTACAATATGGCGCGGCTCCCGGCTCCGTTCCTGCCGCGCCAGGACCTTTCTACAGTCTGCCTAATCCGTCCAATATGTACACTCCGCAATACAACGCCCCTCCACCGCCGCGACCTCAGCCTCAATCCCAAACCCGACCCAACACCTCTTCAGCGTCGCCTTATCCCCAAATCCAGACCCGCCCGCCACCTATCTCGCAAGTACAACGACTATCGCCCAATTTTGGGAACTCCAAACCCTCTGTAGCCCAAGCAAGCTCCCGGGGTCAAAGTCAACAAAAGATGCGCCCGACCACCTCGAAGCAAGTCAACCCTGCCAAACCGCGTCCCAAGTGCGAGAAGCAGTCAATAGATTACCAGGTACTTCTGTTGTCTTTGGCAGATGAATACTTCGATGCAGCACACAGCCAAGGGACCATACTGGCGGCTTCGCACTCAGAGGCTGACGTTGAGCAATACTATAAGCTGATTGCGACGGGGCTATGTTGCATAGAAGCTGTGCTAAAGGTGAGCCTGAGTGATGGGAGCATCCTACTTTAGCCAGCTGTAGTTGCAAACGTGCTAAAGAACTTTTATTAGAACTGGCGGCTGCAGCCCCGAACAGAAGCCTTACTTCGGCTTCGATATGCTCGCATACTCTATGAGGAGACGAACAATGATCTAGAAGCTGAAACTGCGTTGAGCAAAGGGGTATGCACGACACTTGAACTCAAAACCTGTTATTCAGCTACTAACTTCGTTTTTAGATTGACTTGTGCGAAAGGGTACGGTATACCGTGATCCACATGGTCCGGAAGGAAGTGCTAACAACTCTGCAGAATAAAATGTTTGACTTGAAATATAGCATGCAACAGCTTCTATGTCGCATATTATACAAGTCTAACCCCAAGGCTGCAATAAAAGCTGTGGACGGTATCATTCAAGACGTGGAAACGTAGGAATGCCTTAGAGTGTTTTTTCAAGAATGGCTCTAACCTTCTGTTTTATTTTTCCAGCTACCGCCATACCGCCTGGGAATACGCCTTCCGCTTCCTCCGAGTCACACTTTCCCTTTCTTCTCAATCCTATCAAGACTTTGTAGCGGCGGTGAATAATTTACAGAAGATATCTTCCTTGGCAGCCCGCATCGGTGACAAAGGAGTCATAGTGGTTGCGTCTACGATTGAAGCACTTGTTCACCTACAGCAATCCACCAGCGGCGACTCAATTGAGCAAGCGCAGAGATCTATCGCAACAGCACGAAGCCATCAACTTAATGAAAACGTTGCGGATGCGCCGCATGTTTGTACGATGATCCAGATGATTGATATATGCTGCAGTGTGCTTGAATATGATATTGGCCAAGCCTCTCAAAAATTACAGGTCCTTCAGAAGAATATGGATCAAAACATCAATAACCCACTTTGGCAGGATGATGGATCCTTTTCAATTCCATTGAGCCGCGAAGCGGTTAAAAATTCGGCGATAGAATTTGGAGATATCCTCCATGCGGAAAACGGAAACATCGTGCTAATGTTGAACTGGCTCCCAGAGCTTGATTTATATGCCCTGTGTTACTTCCTTAGTTCTGTGACGCTAAGTGCAAAGAACTCTCAGGATGGGCACAAGGCCGAAAAATACTTACAGGAAGGCCTGCGCATGGTCCGAAGTACGCAACTTCTCCTTGCCCCAATGCATGAAGTTTACTAATGCGAAATATCATTAGGTAGCTTCGAGTCTCCACAAGAAGTGTCTGAATCACTTATGTTTGCCAACAGCCGGCTACAGTGGCGGAGACTGCTCTATTGCCATATGCTGCTACAACAAATATTTCTCGCCTGCGCCCGAACCGATTGGCCATTAGCAAATCGTATGTTGAAGGAAGTGCAAGCAGCTTTCCTAGAGCTTGGAGACAATTCGCACGAAACCATTTATTGCCTTATACAATATGCCACCGGTATTATAGCCCAAGGCACTGGAGATTTGGAGAACGCTCTTGCAATTTTCGAGCAACCCATATTCTCTTTATCATACGTTGTTAATAGGCTGTGCCGTAACGACCCTCGGCGTGATACTGCAATTCTTGCAGGCCTGAACTGTGTTCTCATTCACCGTGACCCTTCTCGAACGTCATACTCAGCTTCTGCCAACGCCTTAAGTTCCCTTGATCCTTTTTGTCAAAACAACCCAAATAAATACATCCAGGCAGCTTATTCTTTGATAAGCGCCACGATTCAGACTGAGTCTACAATGCAAACGAAACGCAACCTTCAGCGTTCGTTACAGGCTGCTACTACGATCTGTAACAGCCAAGTAACTTGCCTAGCGCTCACTTTTATGAGCTGGAAATACTTTCGGGGGGTTGTTGGCGAGCAATCCGAAAAAAGCGCCATGGCTGCCAAAGCGATGGCCAGAAAGACGGACGATAAGTTATGGATTAGCGTCACCAATGAACTGCTTGCGGAGACGTTGGATCGACAAGGCAAAGCCAATGAAGCCAAGATTCTAAGACAACAAGCAGACAGCGATCTAGAGAAGCTGCCCCCGGTACTCAAGAAGACCGGAAATCCTGGGGCAGCCCAAAATGGCCTAGCAACTGAGATGAGGATAAAGACTATTAAGATTTAGGAGCATTTGCTTCATGAGATTTTTCATGCTTCTATATAGGATGATAGTGCGGATTTGTTTGATCGTATGGTGCTTTCATCTCTGGCATTTAGACTACAAGCGTATCCCTTATTGCGACGCTATAATTCATGATCGAGACAGCTGGGTACCTATTAAGCCTAAATTTCAAGATTAGAACGCCCCTCTGAAATATTATATTTGGCTCCAGAGCGATGTATAATGGTATCGCAGGTGATGAAATGTATATGTACAGACATACATTAGTATGCCGAGCACTCGATAAAAATGTCGAGGTTAATAAATGCAAAATGCCGCCAGTTTCCAAAACACCGTTTTTTTCGCCATAGTCCTCGGGTCCATCGACCTCGAATAAACACCGTACAACAGATATATGGTACCCAAATGCTATCACGCACACACAAAAGGGTGCAAACACACGAAATGCCATGATTTATCCCCGATGAACAAGTAAGAATGAAATAGAGGCACAAAGCCGCCGCTAGGGACAAGTGGCCTTTTATGGCTCCCTAGTAACCATCCCTAGTTCAGCCAATACCTCCCCAAGCACCCCGTATACGTCTCGCAAGTTGAATATCCTTTTGCATAATAGTGACTCTTTTAGCATGAATCGCACATAAATTTGTGTCTTCGAAAAGGTGTACTAGGAACGCTTCCGTTGCCTCTTGTAAAGCTTGAATGGCTTGTGACTGCCATCGAAGTTCCTCGCCGGCCTCTTGCGGTAGAATATCCATAGCAACTTCTCGTACAAGGCGCGCAAAGGGAAGTTTGAGAAGGAGTAAATCCCACGACCGTTGGTACCGGCGGATTTCTTTAAGAGCGACTGTTCCTGGATGGTAGCGATGTTTCCGGGGTTGGGGAAGAGGATCGCCAGCTGCAAAAAGAGAAGTAAGGGACAGGTTAGAATCGCTTAAGCGAGTTAAGTAATACTTCCGTGGGCGAGTTGAAAGCGGGGCGCAGATAAGGGGTTGGATGGGGAGATTCACGTACGTTGTACGTCCGACTGCCTTGAAGCAGCTGTTTTCCCGGCCTTCCCTCCCCCTCTCCCTTTTCCCCGTTGACCTCCTGGCGTAGACTTTCCCCCCCTCGATGAAGACGATACGGTAGTAGTGGTAACAGCGGGAGCGGCATCCCTTGAACTCTGACCTCCACCACTTGTCCTTCTGGTCGTGGTGGAACTGCCGGAAGCGGGTTTGCGCCCGCGACCCCTTGGGGCCATTATTTCCAATTGATTGTATTCTGTGGATGTGAAAGACGGCGATTCCAGGAGTCGGTCGGGAGAGACTATAAGGTAGGGTCTTTCAGCATCTCAGTGGGCTAGGAAACACATAACTCGTGTAAATGTTGAATTAATGCAATTGAGAGTACAAGTAATTAGCAAAACCTTGCTAATAGCTTCATCAAAGCGAAAATGAATTGTTCCCTGAGGAATTGGGAGGGAAAAGAACTTTCAGTCTCATTAATTACGGTGGTTGGAAATCCCCAGCCATCGCGCGAAAGACGCGCTTTGGAAGCTCCACGCCGCTCTTGATTGGACAGACTCGAATTTCCCATTTCACGCGTGACGGCACGTGCTACAAAACTAATCTTTTTCTGGTATAGTGCAATGCCGGATCGTTTATTGCATAATTTGTCGGATGATTGTTAAGCCATCCCTCGGATTACTCAGCAACAAGTCCGCATTACGCCATGCAAGTTGCTTTCAATCAGGAATCCTTCAAATCGCAAAGGCCAGCTTGCGCTTCTTTCACCTTTATTTCTTTTCCTCTACCCGTTTCGCATGCTATTTGAGTCTTTCTGACAATAGACTGGACCTTGCCCGGCCAACTCCCCTGTGGGTTCTGTTCAGTCTCCATTATCCCTTCGTCTTGCATACGTGTTGCCTGCCCCTCTGTCGCGTATCAGGAACCCGCCATGGCTGCGCTTTGGGGTAATGCCGGACAGCCAGGCCAATTCCCTCTAGAGCAATGGTTCTACGAGATGCCCCCTTGTACGAGATGGTGGACTACAGCAACAGTTGCCACCTCCGTTCTTGTGCAATGTCACATTGTGACACCATTTCAACTCTTCTATAGTTTCCGAGCGGTGTTTGTGAAATCACAGGTGAGATCTCAATCCATAAATGCTTGGGCGTATGAGTTATATGCTTACCTACCTGGTGTTGGGTTAGTATTGGCGCCTAATCTCGAACTTCTTTTATTTCGGTCCATTGAATCTCGATCTTTTATTCCACGTATTCTTTCTTCAACGCTATTCACGACTAATAGAAGAATCATCCGGCCATTCATCGGCAGATTTCTCATGGCTCCTTTTATATGCTACCATTAGCCTTCTTACCCTCTCGCCCTTCCTCTCTGTTCCATTCCTAGGGCCTGCATTATCGTCTAGCCTTGTCTATATATGGGGCCGGCGCAACCCAGACACGAGACTCAGCTTTCTTGGCATCCTTGTTTTCTCTGCGCCATATCTTCCTTGGGTGCTGATGGCGTTTAGCCTTATTATCCATGGTACTATCCCAAAGGACGAGATATGTGGCGTCATTGTCGGCCATATTTGGTATTATTTTTCAGATGTTTATCCTCCTTTACATGGCGGACAAAGACCTCTTGATCCACCAGCGTGGTGGAGGCGATTGTTTGAAGGGAGAAGGGGCGCTGGTCAGGAGGATCGAGGGACCGGCGCTAGGGATGTTAACAATGAATTTGCTGCGGCTGCAGCACCGGAGGTTAGATGATGTCAACTTCAACGGACTTCTCAGTGCCGAGGACCCTGCAACATGAAACCCCTATTTGATGAGCTTTGTTGCACCTTCAATGTTCGAAGTTATTCCCTCCGCTCGGACTGATTAGGTGGCCAGCCGAGCCACGGAGGAAAAAAAAAGATGAACATGCTTCGAGGACATGTTTCATAGCAAGGGGCATATCCTACCGTCAATTTTACTGTCATACAGCGGTGTTATTTGAATGGGCTTTTTATTTACATGATTCCCACATTGGCGATGGCGTTGAGTTACTGCTGTGACCTTGTTGATTTCACTGTGTTACTATTTCTGCGAGTATAAATGGGGTCGCATTTCTGGCTAAAAGGACGCTCTATTCCCTGTCTGCCTTTTCCTTACTCATGTTTGGCTTTTGTTATTTAGAGTGGACCGCAGACGACGTCGCGAGATATAAGGACAACGCGGTTTGAAATATATCTTCCGGAAGACTATATATGTATTTTAACTATCTTGAAGTGCATATCCATTCGAATGCGCATTCCTAGACGCGGCTAGGGACATGGCTTCAGTTATGAAGCTTGTTTTATCAGTACAATACTATCTGTAAGGCCAGAGTTGTTCGTCGTCTACTCTTTCGTTCTTGTTTGCGGATGTCGTTTTCAGGGATCGTGCGTTTCGTTTACCTTCCCGGATGATCACATCGCTCCAAAGAACTCTCAAATCACACAAAATTTTGCTGCTTTACTCAATGGGCCACCATGGAACAATTATATCACACAGAAGGACAAAGGCAATATATCAAACACCACACGTTAACAGGGCAAATTACTCCAATCCGATGTAATATTTCGCCTACCAGTCCCGAAAGGAGAAAGAAGAAGAAGGTTTATGGAATAACGGGACCACAGGGTAGCCAGAAGAAATAACAAAGGAAGATATAAAACACGCATATATAGAAGTCGGCATATGAGGATTATTTCAGGCTACCCAGTGCCAAATGGCATTGGAGAATAGGAAGATGCTTTTGTGATGGAAGGCATCAAGGAGGCAAAGTTAACACATGGCGTTAAAGTCGTTGCTTTTCGCTAAAGAAGAAACAAGGTTAGGGTGTCTGTCCCTAGTAGACTAGAACCTGTCAAAACAAGTCGGTTGTGGACGAGAAACAGGTTGTAGAGAAAAGTGTGTCAGAAGGAAGAAGTTCTATTAATCTGCTTTGACAGAGCTGAATAAAGTGATGGTAAAATATTAGCATTGGTCCTGCAGAGGGAAGTGCTGGACAACATACCTGTATATCCGGCGGATAAACGCATACGCCGTAAGGAACCCCACAGTTCCTGTTAATAGAGCATAAACCGCGCAGCCAAGGAAGCTATATCCAAAGAAGAGTAGGCTTGAGACGAGACCTCGCACATGTAGTTTTGTCAGGTAATACCAGACGCACGAAATAAGGATCCAAACTGCACTACTTCCTCCAGTAATGAAGCTTTGCCACCACCATCGGTGATTCTCTGCACTCAGCTGGGAGTAGGTGGCAATGATCGTCACTTGGCTAACGGTGACGATCAAGATCGTACAGACCACGCTCAGATAGCCGAAAACGTAGTAGTATCCGCTTTTATCTTGCATGAGATTCCTGAAGAGAAAAAGCAGCTCTACAAAGAGAACAGCAAATGGGGGAAATCCGGTAAAAAGTGTTCCTTGAACTGTTCTCAGGTACCATGATTGCGTAGGAATCTGTCGTGGGATGGTGTTTGTGCGTGTGGGATGCTCCCAAGGCGTCGCTCTCTCGTAGCCATACCAACTACCCGCATAGACTAATGGAACTTGGATCAGAAGCCACAAGGCCACCAAGCCTACTAGGGTGCCAAATGGGATTGCCGTACTCGATGCCTGGGCCCAGACAAACAGGTTGAGGAAAAATACCAGAGCGAAAAGCAAGCCTGGGAATAGAAATGCTGTCTAGGACAAACTGTTAGCGTGGCAAAACAGGCAATGTAGCTTCGGGAAATATACAATTAGGGTATTTTTTGCCCAATTTTTACCGCCAAATGTTTTGTACAGTCTTCCGGAGAAGTAACCGGAGAAGGTACCGGCGAACACGAACAACCCCATCCCTACACTTACGAATCCACCCCTGAAGCTAGGATTCAGCACTCCAATACAACTCAGGGCAAGCAATCCACTTGCCATAAATAGGAGTTGCATTCCGGACCCGACAAGCGGTGCCAAAAGACCACTATACGCAGGAATACGGAAAACATCACCATGGAGTCGTTTCCATGAAGCGACCTCTTCCAGCTCGTCATCGGACAGATGATCATTGAAATCATCGTCAACACCTTTATCAAGAAGGCCACTAGACGATTTCTCCTCAAGTCGTGGAGTTCTGGGCGTTCTGGGCGTCCGAGTTCCACTTCTCGAACTCCGGTAGGCTGCTTGAAGTTTTCCTTCTTCCAACGAAATTTCCCCGCTTGCTCTACCCTCCCCGGCAGTGCGACCCCATATGACCAGCACAATAAATCCCAATATTCCGCAGATGGTCAAAGAATTCAAGATTGCAAGCCAATGCGTCATTTTTCCATCTTGGTGGCTATAGAAATACATATCCCACCGACTTGACCACCTAATGCTCTCATCCTTTCGGAAATAAACAGAATATGAGTATGGGATCGTGATTGAAGCGCCATCATCAACCTCATCGTCGTTTTCAGGTAAGTATGAGGAGCCCGGATACAATTCTGCTAGCCTGGTATTGTTCGCAGCGATGTATAACTCCAAACGCTCCTGTCTAACGTGAACCTCTTTCGGGCATCCGTCGGCAAAGCGATTAACATCACCGATGCTTTTAGGGTAAATCTCAAAACCGACGATGACTTTTCCACCAGTTCTTCCTGCCTTTCCAGGTGCGTCCCGCCAGCGGATCACAAAAGTGAAATGGTTATGGATGAAATATCGGGATGAGCGGCTAGCCGGCGAGAAGTCTCGGTACCCAAGCTTGAACCCCGTCGAGTAATATTTTTTCGATTTATCAACTGAGACAAAACTTGTGGCGCCGGGCAGATTATCCATAATCCATTCCACAACATATCCCTCTGAAATGAGTTTCTTCGCGCGTTTGACGTCTCTACGATTCATTTCTCGGTGACAAAGGAATTGGCAGCTGACATCTTTTCCCATAGTTACTTCAAAATCAGAAGTCCTAATCCGATCCCCTCGAAGGACCTCTCCAAGATTCAGTGAAATGCTATGGCCGCTAGCGAACGGGGAGGCTCCATGCATTTTGCCACTCGGGGGGCAGACAAATGAGAGATCATAATAGGCATATTGGAGGGGAGAGTGGTCGGAAAAGATCTTGTTGACAAATACGGGGATTACCTCGTTGTCACGGTAGCTCCGAATTGAATATCCTTTGGAAATATCGTCATATTAGCCACTGATATCTCGTCTGCGGCGTGCAAGATCGGCAATTTTAGCTGACCATAAGTATTCCCACATACCAGGTATATAGAAGGCTTGAACAGTGGACAGTAGCGCCAGAAACGAAGCCAGCCAGGCCCAGAGTAAAGTATCATGAGCCATGCCGATGAGTTCAGGGGGTGGGAATCCAAAATTTGGTCGAAAGCTGGTTCTAGATCTTTAGGCAAAAGGTCGACAAAATGACAGAATCACACAATTGAAGAAACGACCGAAAGTCTCAAAAGAGAGCAATGTAAGATAAAAGCGAGTGTAATGGGCAACGAGTGCCAAAAGCCAAGGTAAAGCGAAGTAGTAAAGGGAGGACGATCAGAAAACGTCAATGCATCAATCCGTTGTTGATAAGACACAGAATGCCATTGCTAAGTATCTCACGACACAGAAGGCCGAGTTGTGATCGGTAAGGGTACACGATGACAACGGTTAACTACAGGGTACAAGGATTTGGATTCGGATTCGGAATCGCAAGAACATGCACTCTCGAGAAGTTGGGAACAAATTAACCGCAATTACGAGCAAGTGAACCTTGGATAAACTCGATGGACCGCGAAAACGATATTCCGTCGGTTAGTTCCATAGCGGAATTTTCTTACCCTTGCAGAGAAACGGAAAACAATTGGCAATACAATATACACCGTTGCTTAATTAGAGATGTATAAGCTAGGGAAACGTTTCTATAGCTTCATCACGTATACAAAAATTTGTATACCATATGGCAGCCCTGTTGCAACCACCAAGCAATCCTTGAGTAAGACAAAGTTATCTATCACTTTGATGCTGGAGGCAACCTACCAGTTGAATACTTCATTCGTCAAGCAAGGTGTTGATATACCTCTTGGTATTGAGCTTATCCTATTTTCTTGCTTCTTGTGCTTTTATTAGCGTCATCAATGTTTCCGTTGTGGAACTACAATAGCAACCAGAACTGTAGTCAGAGCAATAAGACACGGTATCCCAATTAGTCCCCACAAGTCCCAGTTCTTTGCTTTCCACGCCGGCATCCTTGCATCCGCCGTCTGTAGATGCATCCCTCGCGGCCGTTGGACACCCACTAGGCACTCCTGCTTTCTGCCCTCCCAATCGACCAGGACCTCTTCGATTAGATCTGCAGCAAGGTGCTTGCGGCGTGCGGCAACCCGAGCAATCCCACGCACGCGCCGCACATTGGTTGTAATAGGCCCTTCAGTCCTCCGGTCATCGATTATCCGTGTAATGGCGGTACAGACGTTTTGAGCTGTGAAGTTTTCCTTGTGAAGGGAAATTGAAACCCCAGCGTCACGCAGCCGCATCGCATTCTGAATTTGATCAAAATAGGCTGGTAGGGTGATGAGTGGCACGCCGGCAAAAGTTGCTTCATTGGTTGATGCCGCACCGGCGTGGCTGAGGAAGACAGCCACACGGCTGTCGTGCAATAACGCGCGCTGGGGGGCAAATTCGACAACGAGGATAGATGGGTGGCTGTTATCCAAGAGGTCGCCCACTGTCATCAAACTTGTTGTCTTACCATCACCGACTGGTCTCGCTTTCGCTGGGACATGAAATCGAGCTGACATCGTGCTGTTGAGCTGACGGCCCAGACGATTCCGTCAATGGCGCCCAATGCCAACGCTGCGATTGCCCCCGACAGGAAACGACATAGAATTCCATGAGGTAACAAAACATGGGTCCCCAGAGCAATGTATGCAATTTGGGAGCGGGAGCGAAGAAAAGTGGTAAACGGCTTGGACAATTTGGGAATATCATCTGACAAAACCGGCCCAATGGCCGCGACATTAGGAGGCAGGTCCTTGGCTGCTTCCAGTCCAAAAAACGAGTTGACTAGGCAGAGATAATCGGGCCTGACCCGTACAGGGAGCTGCCGGGACACCTTCTCGGATGCCCGCATGCGTTTCACCCATCGTAAATATCTCAAATAATGCGGCAGAGCGGTGTATATAGCGACAGCGTTCCTCAAGCGCTGCTGTATTGTGGCAAACTCAGATGTGAGCACATCCATTTGCAAACCCGGAGTTCCGGGGATATAGGGCGCCGGCAGCATGGCAGTGGGCATCTGGGGCCAATGCATGGCCAGGGGTATATTATACTCTAAGCTCACATCCCGTGCTGCGTCTACTAAGTAGTCTGCTAAAATAAAATCTGGCCGTGTCTGCGGGTCCTTCATCAGGACAGTTAGGCTGCGGTAGGTTTCTGGCCATAGCGATTCTAGATACTGCCTTGCTTCAAACACAGTTTTCCAGTTAAATATCAGGTCTAATGACCAGGCGGACATGCGCAGATAGTTTGCTGTCTCAACATCCGCTGGTACTGATTGTCCTAAAACATGCAAGCGCGAGACAAATGGACGGTCCGCAATCCATGATTCTCGCCCGGCAAGTGTTCCAAAAACGATCAGGTAGCCCCGTGATGCTAGGATAGAAGCCAGCTCGAGCAGTGGTGCTACCACAGTTCAGGAACGGAAGCGAGTAAAGGAGACCACTGCTGATAGCACACCCGCAGGAGTTTCTGGAATGCAACGTACCGGCATTAGTATAGCCACCAGCGGTCGCCACCACTAAAATTCTTTTTGAACCAGTCTCGAGAGCTTTTGAGGACATTAATTCCGCCATGTCACCCAATGTGACTGTTCCTGTACTCGGCATTCTTGGCTAAGAATGAGCGCAAGAATCAGAACTCCACGAAAATCAGATAGCGGCACTGCCTCGGTATATGCGAGTGATAGGCTATGACAGGGCTCAGAAATCGATGTTGAGCTGATTTGGCTTGTCTAACATGAAAGGGCCGAGGGTAGTGCTGCGAGATGCAGCTAGCATTCCCTTGAGAATGAACTTTTTGACTAGAGACATATGCGCAATACCATTGTCTCTTATTGTTTTATTTTCTTATTTCTTGCTCTTCTACAACCCGCTGACCTAGAGCGAATGCTGCCGAGTACAGCGGCTAACCTATAGCTGCAATGTAACTAAAATCAACGGGCTGTCAGATATTTACCAGGAATAGAACAAAAGTGGCCGCTTGCAGATTGTCGCTGTGGCCATTTCTCATCCCGATATCACAAACATGGCGACTTTCTTTTCCTGCTAACTTTTCTTTTACCCTTGCGTTACTCAACCGTTTCACGGAACAATTGTGCCCTAAGGCCCAGGGCAGTTGGAATTTACACAAATGTCTTTCGAAAAACATCTTGCAATCTTACTCGTCTAACTACCGATTGTGCTGATTTAACCAGACTTGCAAATTATAACCTAGGTAGGCTACTTGAATTTCAACGAAACTTACCAGCGACTATAAACACTTTCGCTCCATAGACATGTACCTTGAGAAAGATGAGTTGAGCGATTCTAATACCGGGTTAAAAGCCAATGTCATATATATGAAAGACTGGCAACTAGCTATATGCGTATTCATCCCTAATGGCTTATCACCCTCCACAAGTATACTCCCATATTCCTAAGTTTACCCGGATACGTCTGTATCACCGGCAGGCAGGGACGGGCCCTACAGGAATTCACTTGAGTTCCAAAGGGCCTTATTGATAACGTAGTATTGACTCACCAGACCAGTTCACGTAGTAAAGAGACACCCAGTAGTTATTGTCAAGTTTGGCCCATCGTCTGTCGATGTTTTTGTTAGTCAGGAGAAGCACATACCACACTTGGGAGTTATTGGAAAGAGATGCTCGACTCACGCGTCACCGTGGACAATTGTCGTGTCGTGAGTGGTGTAGCATATCATATTAATGCGAGTTCCCCTTGAATATTGACCGATGCCATCGCAGGAGGTCCGTTGGCAGCTTCGATATATGAGTGCACTGGCGTCCACGACCCCAGCAACTGCCCTTTTCTCAAGGGTAGCAGGCTCAGGATCTCTTCCTGCAAGCTCAGTGGGCGCGGAAACGGCCGCGAAGGGCAAAACGGCAGCAAGAATGAGAGTGCCAAACTTTGAGGAGTCGCAGATGTGATCGCAATTGTGGTGATAGGAATTTGTACTATGGTTCGAAGGATGAAATCTGGCAATGGAACACACCGGCTTTATATCTGTAATTTGCAGCTAATATGCTCAAGGTATTACTAGGATTGAGACGCTGAAAATCTTCCGGCTCTCAAGCCAAACGGAAGCGACTGCTCGGGTCTAAAGTAAGCTCTCAAGAAGCGAGAAACTCGTTTTGACAAAGATGGAGCATGGTAATCCTGCCGATTGGGAATCATGAGCCCTTGCTGACACACGAGTATACGAGAGAAGAGCAGTTGCGCGCCTGTGAGTTATTGCTCGTCCTAAATAGTCTCAGGCTCTAAACAGAAGCATGGAATGCTTTCTTGGTCAGGTTGTTGGGAGTGAGATTTTGCGGGGTTGGCTCGTATACATCCGCACACATTGAGGTGAAAGCCCCAAGTCTTCATTTGGTAGATTGATGAATTTCGTATGCACCGTAAGCAGAGCATTGTTCAACACCCTTGCCATGCACCACAAGTTAGTTAAGCAGGATCCCGCGTTTAGCCTAAGTACTATCTTCGTAGCTCTTTCATAATAATACTGACTGGACCGATTTTCGATGTACAGTTCAAGGAGCCCAGGATCCTTGAGCCTCAGCAAACTGTGATTTATACCAATCAGTGGAATATGACATGGAAAAGATATGGGCGTGCTGCGTTGCTGATCTTGGACAAATGTGATGACCCTTGCTAGTTGTAGAACCATTTATCTCTTCTGCTTTCCATGTGGTTACTATTGTGCTACACGACAGCGTTATCTTGTTACAAGAAGATCTATCCAGATAGAGCCACTTGAGGATATTGATTGCTTCCGCGGCCTAACTGTGTGCAGAGCTGGACGTCAGCAGTATTCAATGAAAGCATTGTGGCTGTGTCATACCTCCTGCCAGGGTGAGAGTGGTCCGTGTAGATTCCTGTCGTATTCTTGCTTGGCTGCTGGTTACCATCTGTCTTTCGGGCTTTTGTGACTAGATAGATGCTTAGAATGACGAACATACACAGAGGCCACTGCGATATTTCTGGTATCATTGGTCTAAAATAAAAGATCTAAGGTCGATGAAATACTCCGTACATGGTTAATAATAAAGCGCTAGTTCCCATGTGTGGGAGTGCCCGCGAGGAATCCACATTGCATAACCCCTTACGTAACAAGATAGGCTAGACAGGGCATATTCATTAATTGAGGTGAGAGAGCTCATTGGCTTCATCGGTTGATGGGCAAGCATCGTATGGTGGTTTCCATATTGTTGCATCGCCCAAGCGGTCAGCTGTCAAACCAGCCCGGCCTGGATTCCTCATTCCGGCTTCTTGTTGTCTTTGGTAAGATATGCTTCGAAGTCTTTCGGCTTCGAATGGGGTCAGACGGAGCTACAGTACATCATGATAATTAGCTTTGAGTCATCCCACAGTTTATGAATACGGGATAAGGGGAATGGGGAGTGGGCTTTCGGGAACGTACATAAATTTCAATTCCAATGGCGTGGAGGGCAAACGCCAACCACAGGGACGCTCCAAAGGAAGCACCCAATGCCACACCGGAGGTCATTCCATTAGCTCCTGCTCCAAACTTGGCCTGAACTAAAACTTGTTTATTTAAATCTTTCCCGGAATAGAAGACATCGCAATCAGGGTAGTTCGCTCGTGTCCGAGACTCTCCAAGCGTGTAGTCTATTTGTGCACACGTCCTGGCCTCGTAGTACTCATCACTTGCGCCGATTATGGTTGTCATAATGATCATGATGATCCGCAATGTAATAATGGATGAGGCCTGAAGTAGAAAAGACTGTTGTCAGTGCGGTGTTTAGAGTGATTAGCCGGTATCGACATACGTAAAACCACCCTCTAAGCATCCAGGCCCTATGTTGCTCGAGTTGCAACCGTTTAATGTTTATATATCCCAAAACCATACATATAATGAAGAGAATTCCCAGAAAGCCAAGGCCCGTTTGAATTTCTAGGCCGCCTCCGAAAGCATGTCTAGCGGTCATGAAGGCGCCTATGGTACTAACGATGGATAGAATAAGGATAACATAGCCATTGACTCTGTGGAGCATAATAGCCTTGTGCCGGATCGCTGGGACAAATTGGAAGCAAACGAGGAACGAAGCTGGGAGGATAGTCCCAAGGTGTATAATCAGGCCAATCTCTTCAACGCCCTTTGTAAAAAAGTAACATTCGCCAGCGCCGGGGCTGCCGCAAAATATACCGTAGTAGTCGAGATACTGGAATCTAGCAAGAGTGAACCCCATCAAAGCGCCAGCAAAGATGAAGAAGAGGATGAAGTTGTAGCCTTTGGAGAACCCAATTGGGTTGTAAACTTTCCTGACCGCTGCCACAAAGGCATTGGCTGGTGGGCGGTCCACTTTCACCATGGTTGATATAGAAGGACGAGGATCAAGTTGCCTGATAGTGCGGGTTTACTATAAAAAAAGGAGTAGAAAGCTGGGGAAGAGGATGTTGATAGACGGGCCCATGATGGAGGGAATGAAGATGGAGGTATGGGTATTTATATCTTTCATCAGTCAAGGAGGATCCTTTTAGATTCCATCAGATGCCATCAGCTTTCAAAGTTTGAGATGTAAACTCATGAGAGCTAAGCCCATCAGTTTGATAAAGGCTTGCGCTTTTGTTGCGATTCAATCTCCACGAAACCATTGCTTAAATAACCTTTGGAACGTGATTAGCTCGCGCGCAGAAAGCTACCAGATCGGGTTTAGCGTGGACCCTTCCACTGCCCTAGCGCCAAGACACACCTTGATGAAGAAGGAATGATCCAACAGCTCAAATCCCAAATCTGTAGGTGCGAAGTGTCTGGGCATTGCCTGAACAGCTGGACACAGCATGGCTCCTCAGGGCTAAACATTCCAGAGGTCAACACAACGTCAAGGATCAAGGTGACAACATGAGAGAAGTTACTTGGTCATCAATCTTCTCGATGAGTCTGATCTGGAAGGGCGCAGGGATTGTGGCTCCGCGTTGTTAACGAGATTCCCAACGAGTCTCTACAACCTAGTCTCGAACCATGCCACAAGATCCGTAACAGGGATTCAGCCGCATCGATACGATTTGAAATAACCTCCTACTATGGGAGGAATTAACCAGCCAGCCAGCAGCAAGTACAGAGCCGGGCTGAAGCCCTATCTGGCTAATCCAGGGGTCTTCGGATTGATGTCGATCCCAACTTTATCCCAACTGTCTCTCAATATCCGGCCTTTTGAGAGGCTCGCTTTAGGGCTTCAGCCCTTAATTACGACAGATGGTCAAGGTATACGAAGCTGATTGGTTTATGAGGGAATGGCACAGAACGCAAACGAAAGCTTGTTCACAACAACCTGAAGCTCCTAGACCGAGTCAGTTATTCGCCGTAAAAAGCGATAAAAGTGATGTAACCCATCTAATTCGCCCCAACACTCTTGAACTCAGTTTGCACCTTTGGCCCTAATCGCCAATCCGAAGATGAGAGAGACAGAATAAGAATTAAAAATTTGACATCGAACTGGCCCTCATAGTTCCATATATGTAACTACGGAACATCTCTGAGTGGAAAGGCGAAGTTGAGACTCGTCACTTTAGTCCCGCTTCCAGAATAGGAAAGGTTTTGCGCCGCCTACTTACATAAAGAAGGCCATCAAACACTTCATCCAAAATGGTGGGCGTTCCTGGGAGATCCAAGAGTTGTGGTACTTGCAAAAAACGAAAAAAAGGAGGTGTAAGTCATCGATCGGAACCTGGCATAATGCAAGGCTCTAACCAACTACGCTTAGTGCGACAAGAATCGCCCAGCCTGTGGGCAATGCCTAAAACTGGGACTGAAATGCGAGGGATATGAACGCGAAATCCGTTTTATCAATGTCAATGTTGAACTTCTAAAGGCGAGTCGAAATGATCAAAATTCTGCACAGGTTACCCTTCCCGCGACTCTGGCACGGTCTGCATATGCGGAAAAGTATCTTGGTATTTTCTGGAGCGCATATCTTCCCAAAAGTAGGCAATTTCCAGCGAATAGTATGTTGTACACTAGTGGCGGTTGGACAAATATGCTACCTCAACTATATCATGCTTCGCCAGCCATTCAAAAGATAATGCTTGCCTTGTGCCTGTCAACGGCAGGCCAGGCAGCCAACAACAAGTGGGAAAAAGAAGAGGGGCTGAAGTTCTATATGGACTCTCTGAGCGAGATGTCTGCTGCTCTCGCCGACAGAAAGAGAGAAAACATGACTACTCTATGCGTCATTTCTAGGCTGTACAGTCTCTATGAGGTACCTTCCCCCTGCCCCTTATCCCTACTTGGTTGAACATAGTTCCGCTTATATCCATGCATGCACCAGATATTCTTTGGGCAGGATGGCCAAGATAGAATAGCTCAAGCTCGTAATTGGCGAAACCATATCCATGGAGAACTTGCAATTCTGACTTCCCAACCACCGGAAACGTATGTTCGAGGATATTTGCACCAACTGTTTGTGGACGGAAGACTTCATCTTGTCAGATATTTTCTTTCCCCATCCCTCCTGAAAGCACTTGTACTATGTGCTAACTCGATGTTCTATCCCAGACAACTTGCGCTATCCAGTCCCGGAAGAAGTCTGTTCTAAGCAACCCCGAATGGAAAACCATTCCTTGGAGAGAGATCCCCAAAACGCCTAAAGATCGCTTGATTGATATTTTCGTTGAGATACCGACATTTTTAGAAAACGTGGATACAATGAGAGCCTGTCAAGACCTAAATATCCAGGGAATCCTACGCCGTGAAGTTCTTCGAACTTGCTGGGATCTTGAGAGAGATCTCGCAAGCTGGCGCGTCGCACTGGGAATTTCAAACCCAACTTACACTCTTCGTGCAGACCCATCGTTGCTTTCGTTTGATCTTCTTGCGGCATCCCACGTCATGTGCTTGTACTGGTCAATATGCATCGTTATATACAGTACACTTCAGACATTATCCAGTCCAGAGGAAGTTCTTCCCCCACGGACCAATCCGAGATTGTATTGTCGAAGGATCGCCGAGACTATTTCCCTATTCTTACATCCACTTGTTGGAGCGTACGGGGTGCATCTAGCGAGCTTTCCTGTCGCCGCTGCGCTACTATACCTAAATGCTGTCGACGGCGATGCTATATCTGAAGAGAAGAATATGATTTTTAATGCGCTTAGAATGTCGGGCCATGGAAAAATAGCTGGACGTTTTAATCGGAGTATGCAACGCCAGGATGCTAGGTCTCATCAGGTTGCTATGATGGAAGGTCCGAATGCGAGTGCCGCGCAAGCCAGATCCTGGCTTGGGGTGCGGTAATAGACCTTGTGAGGGTGCTTCCAAAAGCCTTGTCTTTGACTTTGTTTGCCTGTATCTCCTGCACCTCTGTTATACTTCACACCCTATCACTTTTAGCCTACGTCATGGTGAAGTTGTTGTTCCTTTCCACTTGCCTGAAACCTATTACTCTCCAATAGCTTTTTGTGCTTGGAATCTCTGATCCTCTTCTAACTTCCCACCTACATTCAATATGTATGTGCCAAGCTACCTCTGTTTAGACATCGTTGTTAGGGAAGTACTTGGCTATAGTGAGATTCATCAACCATGGCTGTGTTCATTGGCTGAGTTATGCCCGAGTGCACCCTTTTTTGACAGCTCGATGCAACTGGCATGGAGATTTTCATAGTTTTCCGAGACGCCCTTTGGTATAAAGACACCATCAAAACTACGGGGTTTAGCTTTCCTCGATGTCGGCGGGTTTTCTACATTTATTCCATTCAATTTTCGACTACCCAGATTGGCTAACCTGCAAAACGCACGGGTCCTCTCTTTCAACTGACGGGCATGTCGGTGAGAGATGTCGGAGAATTACTGGAGAGTTCCCAACACGTCAGCTGAAGTGGCCTCAGCCTTGTTGGTTATCTGGATTTGGAGCCTGCAAGGTTTAAGGTTTAGTCTTTGGAGAAAAGCCGTTTGCGCGAACAGTATGCCCAGTGGACCAGATCGACAAGCCATGTAAATGGATCGTAATATAAGAGAAGAATGGCTGTGCTTCGCGACACTGTTGCTGAGATATTTGCAACTGGATTTGAACGGTTACTGGTGGTTCGAGATGACAGATGTTAGATGATGAGTAGTGGCATTGCATGGTTCTTCGTGTGCACATCTCACGGCCATCGAGCATCTCCAATTAGGACTTCTTCTTATCAATACCGCTTCAAGAATCGATACGTTGCGCTTTATCCTGAAGGCCTCGCAAGAGCCCGGGAGAAGTGTCGAAGATAATCTTAGATCCGTTAATCGGGCTCTCCAGGCTCTAGCAAAAAAATGTAAATGGAAACCTCTCCTTTATATGCACCCGAACTTTTCTAACGTCATAACAGTCTTGCCTAATGACCCGGTCATTTCTTCAGAGATTCACGCTGCGCTTCGTAAAAGGGAGAGTGATCGATGTTGCGTGTCGGGTTCGGAAAGTGGCCTCCAAGGTACTTATATTGTTCCACCGTCAATCGTAGACGATTCGGATTTATTACCTGGGGTATGTTGCCTCCTCTATGTTAGCATGTGGTTTATTTGCTCAAAATATAAGGGAACATTACGGCCTTAACTTGAGGCCGCTATATCCGCCGAAACTACAAGTGCGCTCTTCGCTTTCTTGGAATGTAAAAACCAGGAGAATCAGCTCAAAACACTATGGCTTATGTCTAAGCCTGTGAGATCGGCTTTTCAGGGGGACGCATTAATATTCGGAGGATGTATCACGAAGCTTCTCGCGAGGCTCATGTTAGCATCCTGTTGGTTTATATTGGTGTATGAATCCTAACCTTAGTTGTTGCAGTGGATTGTCCGGAAAAGCCTGTATGGAGACTTCTCGGTCCCTGGATTACACAAGGAGCAATTTTATGCCGCGTCTTCATCACTGGACGAGATAAGTTTGCCTTTGCCGGAGGGGTTTTTGCTCGATGTTCAAAGAACCTTTTCATTCATAAGGCATTTTTGATCGTTCGAAGAAGAAATTCAACACGGTTTGCCAAAGGCCCCCGCAAGGTTTGTGTCCTAGATTTTCTTCATACCTTTCTACTCAGGTCATTGATTGGTTTACAGGTAAATGGGGCTTGGGGAGGATCGGTGCGTATATCCTGCGGGGTTTCTTTACCATTCTTCCATATTTCCTCCGATGTGCACTATATAGACGTGCTATAAGGACAGGCAATTACTCAAATTACGATCTGGCCGTCCATGTCAAGTATCTTCCTTTTGGCCTCTGCTTGAAATTCGGTCGGAGCGTTTCCAGAAACGAAGCAAATGCACTTATGCTTATCGAGAAACAGACGATTATTCCAGCTCTTCGAATTATTAATTTTAGCCAGGACAAATCTGGGACTGGTTTTCTGTTGATGACAAAAGTCCCAGGAATCCCGGCAGCGAATGTATTTTACTTGAAGAGCGAGAACAACTTGCAAAAGACGTTGGGATGTGCATATCTCAATATCGCCAAATAAAAACCCCATGATGATAGTTTTATCTGCGATACCATCGGCGGCCCGGTTACAGACCACAGGACTGATGATATTCTGTACGGGCCGTATACATCAAAGACTTGCTTTTTTGAATGCCCTCATAGAAGGACTTGATGAGCTCAGGAAAAAGCGGCCGCTGTCAGTGCTCTATGAAAAGGACCATGAGATTTGCTTCACGCACTCTGATTTGCACCTCTCAAACCTCCTTGATGGCAGCCGACTCTCCGGCATCGTTGACTGGGAAAATGCAGGGTTTAAACCTGAGTACTGGGAGTATACGAGAGCAGTGTGGCCGTATATGAGCGACAGGAGATACGCCAGCTTTGCCTTGCATTTGACAAGAGCTACGACGCTGAATTGGAAGCGGAAAGGCTATTATGGCGGCTGAAGCCTGTATATTAAACATTTTTTTTGAGGCGTCACCATGGCTACTTGGATCGATTTCAGTTTACCAGAATACCCGCAGAAACTCACTGCTTATCATCTTCCTTTTACAAATGGTTAAAAGAGCTTGCAATTTATACCAAGAAATTATCACTAAAGGGATAAAGAATAGATAATCGAATATAATATACTGTCAGAAAAAGTCGTAGCTCGTCGGCTTTGACCCATCTAGCAAGCCCTACATTGTCACCCCTCCGGACGAGCTATCGTTGTCCTTGACTATCATTCCCATGCGTACTGCCCAGTCATCACGCCCCGTTTCCCGAATCAATTCCTGCGCAAGGAGCAATCGCCTTTCATATGACTTTCGTGGGCCATCTAATGCTATTATCCTTCCATGCATTTGCAATTTGTCAGTAGTCGCATTCGCAATCGCTAACAACCCTGCAGTCCCAATCAGGAGTACGAGAAGTAGGGCTTGTGAAAATAGGCCGGAATTGCTCGCCAAAGCTGCATCCAAGTACACTGCGACGGTAGCAACTGCTGTAAACCAGCTTTCCATCTGCGTTGGATCTCTAAGCCAATTGCCAGCAGTGACAGCTTTCAAATCATCCACCTTCCCTTTCATTCTAACCCAACGGTCCTGGCTTAGAAGTATCAGTAAATCGCCGTTTTCTCCCGGCTCCTTAGCACCGGTCCATCCAAGTATGCTTCGTCGACTAATGACCACGAGGTTCACGAGCCGAACAAATATGAGCAACAAAACCACAGCCAGACCCCACCAGTCCCAGAACAGGGCCAGGAGCATGATAACACTGATCCCCAACAAAACGGCCGCTAGGTAGGCCACAGTTGATATTGTATTGGCACCGTGAGAAGAGGTGAAGAAGTATTCCAGTCCCCAATATCGAGCCGCACTCGGCACCAGAGAGACATGAAGATGGGTGAGCTGCCCACTAAGAGCAACCTTCTGCAAGTAATAGACTGTGGCGGGGTTCTCAACACGAAAAACATAACCAGTTGTCAATGCCGCGCAGGCCGGATATTCGCCTGTATTTAAGCCTGTGGCCCGTTGCTGTAAATGTATTCCAGGGCAGAGCACAAATAAGTCGGAGAGCTTTGACGTGCCGATAAGCGCCGTACGCTGCTGTGCCGTTGTGATGTCTGCAAGAGCTACAAGACCGGCCGCGTCAAGGGACACGTTGCCAGGGATACTTGGAGGAGTTAGGCGTCTTATAATACTCTGATGAAGGACAAAGAAATAAATAGTTAGGCCCCCCTAATGGTTTTACTCTGGAGGAAGAGCTTAGTAATGCTGAGATGAACTTACATTTACAGAAAGGGACATCGTGAGAACTTTTCAGTGACAGACACATGGGCATCCGGAGTGATTTTTCTCGAGTTTCCTGGCAATTATAAATGTCTGTCGAATTGATGTGGTTGCTCTGATTGGCGACCTACCATCGGTTGGAATCGAAACTAGCCTTGTTGCCGCTGTTGTTGTTGATGGGCTTCTTGCAAGGACGTAGGGTTAACCGACACCATGCTACGTGAACTGTGACAAGGCTATGCATGAACCCCCTCATCGAGGCACGCACCTCTTTTGATAATGGCTATCAGAGTTATTCCGCCACTCACCATGTTCAGACTACGTATCTCTCTTTGGCAATCATCACAATGCGGCTTCTAAACTCGACTACCCTTCAACTTAGGGATTTTGACCGCGACATTCCTTCTTATGCTATCTTTTCTCACACCTGGGACTACGAACCCACGGGCAAGGAAATTTTGTACGATGATATGCTACTGTTGAACCAAGAGGCTTATATCAACGTGAAGGAAGGGGTCGTGAGAAACAAGTTCGGGGGTATTCTGCGGATGGGCTTAGTACACACCCCTGGATTTCTCAAAATCTGGCTTTGCTGTAGGCAAGCAATGGTGGATGGGATTGACTGGGTCTGGGTTGATACCTGTTGCATCAATAAGAGTTCCACCGCCGAAGTTAGCGAGGCGATCAACTCCATGTTCAACTGGTACAAACATGCGATTTCTTGTTACGCTTTCCTTGGAGATATTGAGTATCGCATCAATCCTCAAAGTTTAAGAGAATGTCGATGGTTTAAACGTGGCTGGACCTTACAAGATCTTTTAGCCCCTCCGACCGTCTACTTCTACGACAAAAACTGGACAAACATTGGCTCCAAGACTTCCCTGAGAGAGATACTCTCCGAAATTACTGGAATTGACGTAGAGACGCTGACGGGCCAGCGGAGCCTAGCAGAATCGAGTATTGCGAAACGGATGTCGTGGGCTTCACTAAGGGAGACATCTAAGGTGGAGGACGCAGCCTACTCTTTGATGGGTATCTTTGATATCAACATGCCATTGTTATATGGTGAGGGTCACAAGGCGTTTATTAGACTACAGGAGGAGATCATGCGAAACTCCGAGGACCATTCGCTGTTTGCATGGAAAGCACAATGTGACCTGCAATGCATTTGCGCAATTTGCGCGCAAAATAGAAGTCGGACAGCCCGAGGACCATTGGCGCGGCATCCATCAGAATTCTCAGACTCTGGCGACATTATACCTATTACAGATTCTACGGTCAATGAGCCATACTCAATGACCAACCGGGGATTGATGATTAAACTTCGTATGCGAAACGGGAACGAGCCCTATACCTATGTCGCTAGGCTAAATTGCCGGCAACACAAGCAGCCCTATGACCTTAGCATCGTGCTTCGAGAGATACCCTTCGAGCCCAATAGGTTTTACCGATTGCACACGGAGCGCCTAGAACCCTGGGATGATTCAGCTGCATTTGAGAGGCTGGTATACATCAAACAAGGAATTACGCGCAACAATCATTATTTCAGCTTAAGACATAACCTTACTCAGGATTTCACTACCGAGCTGTACCCAGAAGAGCGATTCGACGGAACCTTGAATCTCGTCAAAACACCAACCGATCCATGCACCTCAAGGACCGCCCTAATAGTTCAGCAAAATGCCTTTGAGGAAAACAGTCCTACAATCCAGTTTGCAATCATATTCGGATTTAATGCTGTTCCTGAGCCCTGCTTCACGTGTGTTACTTTCACATCAGCCAAAGAACTGAAGGAGAACTTGAATAAATTCGACCTATACACCACACCCCATTTTCTTACCCTCAATACTTGGTGGATAGACGTCAGGTTAATTCGGGATGAAGATGTTAATCAGCTTATAATTGGTCACAGATTAATTGAACTGCCCCTCTTCTCCCCGGGGCCTACCTTTGTTTAAATCTCGTAGTAGCATTAACTAGTGTTTATAGCATAATACTATTTGAAAAGCATCTAACACCATTTACGAGGTTATTTTTTTTAGTGTTCTTGACATTGAGAGATTTTTTGATAAAGAATGCTTGTAAAGTTAATATCAATAAAAGTTTTATCATTTAATATTAGACTAGGTTACATTCAATAGCTTGTGCTACTGATACTCTGCCTACCTATCTATTAGATGTGAGCCCTTGAACAGGGGGTAAGCTACTACAACCCATCTGATTAAGAGGAGTCCCCAGACACTTCATGAACTCACAGCCAGAGGCCCGCGAGCATCGCCGAAAACACACCCGTGTTAGGTGACCCAGTCACCGTTGCTCCATAACAGGTAGGTGGTTGTACATACAAAACATGTATACCTTTGTCTTTACTCGATTTGGTGTAAGATTGTATGGGCTTATAAACTTTTGACCTCGTGCTGTACTGCTCATCAATTGATACGATCCCAGAAATATAGAGGGCGTGCATGTATACCCTCTAGAAAGGGATACAGAAGCTTCGGATTTCATGGCTACGACAGCGGCATTAAGAGGTTTTATTTAGGAATCAACCTTCGTCAGGGAACGGGATCGGGGACAGAGGCCTGTAGAAAAAAGGGCCATGCTGATAATACAATAGTACGGTGTACTGTTGGAAAACAAACCGCGACAAGCGGCGCTGATTGTAAACTTGAGAAGACATAACTCGTAAAAGAACACGGCAGCGCGTAAAAAACGAAAAAAGAAAGCCATAACAAGCCGAATAACCATTTCTCTGATTCGTTCCAATACATAATCCAGCAAGAACACACTATTCCAATTGCTTATGTATTGTTCAAGAGATATTCAACCGCCCCTTGGACGCTGCCACCAGTTCTTCTCAGAGCTTCGATGTTCCTGTCAAACTCATAAAATCCCATATCGTTCAATTGACGAAGTTGCTCGGCATATCTTTCTTCCGGCGGACGATTATCTTGTGGAGGTGGACTACCCTGACCCATCAGGCCAGGAAGAAGTGCAGCAAATGGATTGGCGCCTGCTGATGCATTCGAGGCATTCTGGCCACCTCCGAAAGTTTGCATCAATTGACTAAGTAATGCGGGATCTTGCAAAAATGGGTTGTTCGCAAGAGCTGCATACGGATTCTGGCGCTGCTGGTCGGTGGCTTCGGTAGGAGGTGGTGCAAATTGCCCCGCGTTAAACAAAGCCGCAAATGGGTTTTGTTGGTTTTGGCCAGGCGGGGTGCTCCCAGTAGGTGGTGCCGGTGAAGGAGCTCCTGGCGATGCCCCTTCGCGAGCTGGACCCTCCGTCGCGCCACCAGAGCCAGCACCAGTTGGAGTAGCACCAAAAGCTGGGTTGCCAAAAAGAGCGGCAAATGGATTGCCGGCTGCCGCTTGGGGAGCTGGGAGTCCAAAAAGGCCAAAAGGATTCGGAGGAGCCCCAGCATTGTTTTCGGCGTTGGCGCCCTGGGCATTCTCTTGCTGGCGATGCTCCTCTGGAGTGGTATTCGTGACTCCAGGGGCAGGAAAGCCTACATTCTCTCCACCGGCCCCCCCAAATGGACTTAGGCCAAATTGCGATTGCATTTGAGCCATCTGACGAAGCATATTGGGATCTGTCAACATCCTGCGGAATGCCGGCGATTGCATCATTTGCCGAACACCGGGGCCCATGTCGCGCAACATAGGATTCTGCTGCATCATCATATCTAGGAGCTGGGGGTTCTGGAGAGCTTCGTTCATCATCGATTGAAATTGAGGATTGTCAAGCATACTTATCAATTGTTCGGTACTAGGAGGCGGACCCATCTAGTAGCGGGAGTTAGAATAGATTGACACTGTGAAGGCTGCGGAGAAACTTACTCCTCCATCAGGTCCAAATAATGATGCTCCAGGAAGTTGCATATTGTAGCCAGCAAATCTCGCTCCGGTTAACCCCGCCAGTGGATTATTTCCCGTACCAGCTGCGATGTTAGTTGGTACCCCGGGTGGCGGTGCTTGCGGCGTGGAGCGACTAGGCACCGTGCTGGAGCTTTGAGAGGTTTGTGGAGGCGGCTGGTTACTAGCAGCGCTTTTAACCAGATGGATTGTATGGCCATCTTTGACATTGTAGGTCGCAAGTGTATCATGGTCTTTCAGAACTCGACCAGAGTATATCAAACGCTGGCGGGCAGGAGGGACATCGGCGTATTGTGGCTCTGAAAGTTTGGCTTTCAAATCTGCAATCGTTGTCGAAGGGACTAATGACAGCGAATATTTGGCGTCACTGGAAGTCTTCACAAGGAATGTAATCTGCGATTCCTCTCCAACTTCGCTGTTGTCCGCCATGGTGAGGTGAGGGGAGGTAGTTGTCCCACGCGGGGAACAATATGAGATGTATCCGCACACAGGAGCCAGAGAGAGGTAGCAACGGATCAACGAGGACGGAGAGCCTTATGGGGAGGGGTGTTAAAAGTCAAGAGGATTAGAAGAATTGAGGAATTGGAAACTTCTTCAAAGACGACGGGCTGGAGAAACGGATGCGAGGTGATCTCACTTGTCCAGCTAACTAGTTAACTAGTTAACTAAGGCTACGGGGGGCTAGAAGTGCTGGATGCGCATCGAAGTCAAAAGAACTCTCAAACCCAACCTCAACTCACCTCAACTTCTTTCAACAACAACGAAAATTTCAACATCTGTTTTGCACTCCTCCTCCTTTTCCCCAACCCGACACCCCCAGGGGCCAGCGAAAGTTTTATATTCATCTATGCAACAAATTGTCATCCATATGCAAATTTAACTAATTTCTTGAGCGTGTAGCACACCGCTACCTGCTCCTTGCAGCCATGGCGACTACGTCGTCCATGTTCATGTACTCTCTCACGATCCAGCCGCCCACAGCAATCACCCAGGCAATCATTGGTCAGTTTTCAGGAATTAAGGAACAGCAGATCGTGATCGCATCTGGCTCAAAGCTTTCAATCCATGAACCGGATTCGCATCAGGGCAAAATCCGTACACTCTATTCTCAGGATATCTTTGGCATAATCAGGTCATTGGCGGCGTTCAGGCTTGCAGGCAGCAGTAAAGGTATGTTTATGCCCAATATAATTGTTAAAGGCCATTTTAGTGATTCTTCAAAGCTTTGGGAGCAGTATGACGTCCTCATTCGCCCCTCGCAAGCAAGTTGTCTCCCCCGCGAAAAGGACTGGCCGCTGTATCCTCGCTTAGTACCTGCCTTTGATGAGTGATGCTAAGTATCTGTGATGATAGACTATATTATCATCGGTTCTGATTCTGGTCGGATTACTATAATCGAGTATGTCCCTTCTCAAAATCGTTTCAACCGAATCCACCTAGAGACCTTTGGCAAATCCGGCATTCGACGAGTTGTTCCGGGCCAATACCTAGCCGTGGATCCGAAAGGGAGAGCGTGCCTGATAGCATCAGTCGAAAAGAACAAACTTGTATACGTTCTCAACCGAAATTCTCAAGCCGAGCTTACGATTTCCTCGCCGCTTGAAGCACACCGGCCCCAGACCATTGTTTTCGCATTGACAGCTCTCGATGTAGGTTATGAGAACCCCATATTTGCCGCACTGGAGGTAGAATATGCAGAATCCGACCAAGATCCGACTGGCAAGGCGTACGAGGAAACTGAAAAGTTGCTCGTGTATTACGAACTTGATCTTGGCTTGAATCATGTGGTTCGGAGATGGGCAGACCCCGTAGATCGCACTGCGGCGATGCTTTTCCAGGTGCCTGGCGGAGCGGATGGCCCGAGCGGGGTCCTTGTCTGTGCCGAGGGCAACATTACATATCGTCACTCAAATCAAGATGCCTTCAGGGTCCCGATTCCGCGTCGAAGCGGCCCTACAGAGAACCCAGAAAGAAAGCGATGCATAATAGCGGGAGTTGTACATAAGATGCGGAGGGCATTCTTCTGCCTTTTGCAAACTGAAGATGGAGATCTATTTAAAGTCACGATAGACATGGTTGAAGACGAAAATGGTCAGTTAACTGGCGAAGTACGACGATTAAAGCTTAAATACTTCGATACTGTGCCGATTGCATCAAGTCTTTGCATCCTTAAGAATGGTTTTCTCTTCGTGGCTAGCGAAAGCGGCAATCATCATTTCTATCAGTTCGAAAAACTAGGAGATGACGACGAAGAAACTGAATTTTCGAGCGATGATTTCTCAGCAGACCCATCAGATCCACTGCCTCCAGTTTATTTCCGTCCACGACTTGCAGAAAATTTGAATTTGGTGGAAAGCGTCAATTCTCTAAACTCCCTAATGGGTTGCAAAGTTGCGAATCTTACAGAGGATGATGCCCCTCAGTTTTACACAATCAGCGGGACGGGACCACGGAGCACCTTTAGGACTCTGAAACATAGCTTAGAGGTGTCAGAGATTGTGGAATCTGAGCTACCCAGCGTCCCCTCCGCAGTATGGACGACAAAGCTTACTCGCAACGATCAATATGATGCATACATAATTCTATCCTTTTCAAATGGAACGTTGGTGTTAAGTATAGGCGAAACAGTGGAGGAGGTGACCGATACAGGTTTCCTTTCCTCCGCACCAACACTTGCAGTACAACAGCTGGGTGAAGACTCTCTCATCCAAGTTCACCCCAAGGGCATCCGGCACATCCATGCTGATCGTAGGGTGAATGAATGGCCGGCACCACAACATCGGTCAATTGTTGCTGCTGCCACCAACGAACGACAAGTTGCTGTCGCACTCAGTTCCGGGGAAATTGTCTACTTCGAGATGGATACCGATGGCTCCTTAGCAGAGTATGATGAGAAGCGCGAGATGGCTGGCACTGTTACTTGTCTTAGTCTGGGAGAAGTCCCTCCTGGCCGCGTTAGAAGCTCATTCCTTGCCGTTGGATGTGACGATTCTACGGTCCGCATATTGAGTTTAGATCCCGATTCAACTCTTGAGAACAAATCGGTCCAAGCTCTCACATCTGCACCTTCTGCCCTCTCAATAATGTCAATGGTTGACTCTACTTCTGGCGGCTCGACTCTCTACCTCCACATTGGATTATACTCTGGTATCTACCTTCGTACAGTCCTGGATGAGATCACTGGCGAGCTTTCGGATACACGCACACGCTTCCTTGGGCTCAAACCTGTCAAGTTATTTGGTGTGTCTGTCAAAGAACAGAGTGCTGTCCTAGCATTGAGCTCGCGCCCATGGCTTGGGTACTCGGATCTGCAAACAAAGAGCTTCATGCTCACGCCCCTAGACTACGTCCCACTCGAGTGGAGTTGGAATTTCAGCAGCGAGCAATGTGTTGAAGGAATGGTAGGAATCCAAGGCCAGAATCTAAGGTAAGCTAACAATACCTTCTTCACCGATACCTTTCATATAACTTCATGATGACACTCAATAATTTCCGAGTCAACTTGACACTGTGGAACTACGTTTCTTAATTTTCCAATTGTTCCTACTGAAAGCCACATATTCTTCACTTTTCTTTGCTAAACCGTGATCAATTTGTCATTTCGCTAATTACTCGAAATAGGATTTTCTCTATTGAAAAGCTTGATAACAATCTTCTCCAGGAGACGATTCCTCTCGCGTATACTCCGCGCCATTTCGTCCGCCATCCCGAACAACCTCTTTTCTATGTTATCGAGGCTGATAACAATATCCTCTCACCGGCTACGAAAGCCAAGCTCCGTGAAGACTCCAAGGCAGTTAATGGAGAGGCCGCTGAGCTTCCACCCGAAGACTTCGGTTATCCGCGTGGGACAGGTCACTGGGCATCTTGCATCCAAGTTGTTGATCCGATTAACAGCAAAGCAGTGCTTTCTCGCGTTGAATTAGAGGAAAACGAAGCAGCAATTAGCGTTGCCGCGGTTCCATTCTCTAGCCAAGATGATGAAACTTTTTTGGTCGTGGGAACTGGAAAGGATTTGGTGGCTAATCCTCCATCGTCATCCTGCGGGTACATCCATATATACAGGTTCCAGGAGGATGGTAAGGAACTTGAATTCATTCACAAGACGAAGGTCGAATCGCCGCCATATGCTCTTTTAGCTTTCCAAGGACGCCTACTTGCCGGTGTCGGTCGCAATTTGCGGATATACGATCTTGGCATGAAGCAGCTACTCCGCAAATGCCAAGCTGAGGTGGCACCACGCTTGATTGTTGGACTTCAGACGCAAGGAAGTCGTATCGTCGTTAGTGATGTTCATGAAAGCATCACGTATGTAGTCTATAAATATCAGGAAAATCGACTCATTCCGTTCGCAGACGACGTAATAGCCCGTTGGACCACATGTACAACCATGGTTGATTACGAGACTGTCGCAGGTGGAGATAAATTCGGGAACATTTGGCTCCTTAGATGCCCTCAAAAGGCATCGGAAGAAGCCGATGAAGATGGCTCTGGGGCACACCTTATCCATGAGCGGCAGTATTTGCAGGGTGCACCGACCAGGCTAAGCCTGATAATGCACTATTACCCTCAAGATGTCCCTACAAGCATTCAAAAGACACAATTAGTCGCTGGAGGGAGAGATATCCTGGTTTGGACTGGATTGCAAGGCACGATTGGAATATTAGTCCCGTTTGTCAGTCGCGAAGACGTGGATTTTTTCCAGAGCCTTGAAATGCAACTTACTTCACAAACGCCTCCACTTGCCGGCCGTGATCATTTGATCTACCGAAGTTATTATGCGCCGGCGAAGGGGGCTATCGACGGTGATTTATGTGAAACCTATTTCACATTACCAAATGATAAGAAATTGATGATTGCTGGAGAACTCGATCGATCCGTTCGTGAGATTGAGCGTAAGATCTCTGTAAGTTGCTCACTCCGTTCCTTTTATGTGCATTGGCTTTTGTGAACTAATCCTTTCATAGGATATGCGTAACAAGGTGGCTTACTAACGCGATTTTGCTTTAAATTTGGCGTCATGGCTTAGGTGTAATCCTATCCTTGTTCATCAATTGCCAGACAGTCTTTTGTCAGCGTTGTCTTTGCTTTGACGGGCTTCTTCCTAACTATGGTCTGAATATTTGGCGGTTACGGAGTTTTAAATCTACGGCAAATAAATCCATGCTGCATATACCATGATCGTGATTCTTCTTTTCACTCTCCAAAGTTTGGCTATTAGAGTCTGCGGTTCAGATTCCTAGTAATTCATACCTATCACAAATGGTAAGTCTCTTGCCTCGCTCGGTCAGTTTGCGTTTCCATCGTCTGACCTTGAGCTGGATGCACCTTTTTTAAAAGGATGTACGAGACGAAAGAAATGGAGCTCTCCTATCGACGATTTTTGAGTACGATTCTACGGCCAATACAGCGCTTGGAATCGTAATTTATCCATCGACACACTATCCCTTGTCTTTAACTCGTAGGCCTCGATTATTGATTGATATTCAATCTAAAAATGATTGTAGTAGGCTATTTTGCAGTTGATTGTGTTATTTATATCTACCTGTTCATAGCTTCTCCACGTAAATAGTCATGGTAGCATGCAATGCCGTAGCTCAGTTTTGCAGCTGAATTTGAAGGGAATCTCTTGTTCTAACCCGAAGCCTATAACTAACAGAGCGAGTAATGAGCTTGTCAAAGTGTTCAATATGTTCGATTACAACCACCCATCCGTTAGGGACTTTCTCAATGCTCCTACCCATTTTACCCTTGATAACTTTGACTATTCTCCATTCTTGAACCGATACCAAGTATTTTACCCATTTTTGAGGTTCTATCTAAGTAGTATGCAACCACGCTTGCACTACGATGACGTCTCTTGGGAGAAAAGCGAAGCTGTCGCCGATGGCTGGGTTCGCCAGTTTCTTGACCCTGAGATCTTACAGCTGGTTGGCAGGTTCTTGATCAAACACCATTGCCCTGGAGATCCTGTTGAGTTCAGCCTTCTGGAGAAAGGCGCGTACAACATCTCTTTCCAGACGAAGTACAAAAATGCAAATACCGCCGTAATACGTTTTCCTCAGCCAGGCGCCACCATGTTTCCTGAAGAGAAAATCCGTAATGTTGCTACCATGCGATACATTTACGATCAAACTTCAATTCCCGTTCCCTTCGTTTACTACTGGGGCCCAAAGAAGGAGAGTCCTCTAGAATTAAATCCTTTTATTATCATGGACTATATTGACCATGATACAAACATAGTACGATGCTCTTAACACGCCTGGATGTCCAAAGGAAGATCGTGGAACTCTTGACCCGGCTATCAGCGAGGCAAAATAAGAGACGCTTCACAGAGAAGTCGCAAATATTTTGTTTCAACTTTCCCGACTGTCTCTACCCCAGATAGGGTCACTCAACCAAGTTGATGATTTCACTTGGAAAGCGACAGATAGGCCTTTATCGATGCATATGAATTCTCTGGTTCAACTGGGAACCGTACCTCAATCGAAGTTACCGACCACGATGTTCGACACCGCATCCTCATACTTTGAAGCCCTGGCAGAGCTGCATATCACTCACCTCATACACCAGCGCAATAATGCAATCGACTCAGCTGAGGACTGTCTGCGCAAATTTGTTGCTCGATATCTTTTCCGCAGACTCGCGCGAGAACATCGTTTAACCAAACGATTGGCATCCTTCGATAAAGGCCCATTCAAACTTTGGTGTGACGACTTTCGCCCAGCTAACATCCTCCTGAACAAAGAGCTGAAAATTGTCGGAGTTGTGGACTAGGAATTCACATGTGCCCCAGTTAAATTCTCCTTTGCGCCGCCTTGGTGGCTTTTGATTGAAAGCCTGAATACTGGCCTCGTGGCCTTGATGATTGGTGCAGTGAGTATGAACGACGTCTCCAAACTTTCCTCGGTGCAATGAGATATCAGGAGGACAAGGCGATTGAACAGGGCTTGCTGAAGAGTGCGCAGCGGCTCTCTGGCTTGATGGAAGACAGCTGGGAGAGCGGGGACTTCTGGATTGCGTATGCGGCAAGGAATAACTCTGCTTTTGACTTCAAGATATACTGGCGTAAGATTGATCAGCGATTCTTTGGCCCGACATCTTCTCCCTTGGAGGATGTTTGGAAGGAGAGATTTGATCTCTTGGAGCCTGAAGAGAGATCTGAGATCGAAAGTTTTGTGGTAATAAAGCTCGAAGATATGAAGACTCGGGAATTGGCTTGGGACCCGGATGATTACACCAAGGAGGCTGCAAAGAAACTCTGCGAGGAAAACGCGGCCAAGAAAGAGGAAAACGGAGATAGCTAAAACTGCAGCGGACGACTGATGGTGTTGGTGTAAACTTAAGAAAAAGAAAATAAAAGAGAAAAAAATTCTTTATTTTCTATTTTTTTTAATATCCTGTTTCCCGGATGGAGGCTTTCACCAGGCCCAGGAGCCACGTGTTTGGAGACCTCTAGTTATAGAAGCCCAGGAAAGCATTCCTCGCCGCGAGGCCCCGCGGGGGCTGGAGCGTTACTTTGCATCGAGAATATCCCACATAAACTAGAATCACTTGCGTCGACCTGACGCAATTTTGCTCAACAAACTTCTTGTAGATACCATGTCTCCAATATCAGGCTTGAGAGGATACCTTCTTCGAGTTCTTGGTCGCTCCAGAACCACTGATAACTCACCCCCTGCAGCTCTTACAAATAATCCTTCAAAGTGCTTCCGTACCGACATCGACAGTTCAAGCACCTTCACTCTCCCAGATGGACGAAAACTCGGCTATGCACAGTATGGTTCGCTGACGGGGTCGCCTATACTATACCTCCATGGTCATCCAGGGTCTCGCTTAGAGGCTGCCGGTCTTGACGAGCTGTGCCTTGAACTAGGCGCCCGCATCATCGCTGTGGATAGACCTGGTATGGGTTGGAGCTCGCCGCATCCCGATCGGGCACTCCTTGATCATCCAACGGACTTAAAGCACCTTGCCAATCATCTCGGGCTGGATCACTACAGTGTTTTGGTACAGAGAAATTACTCCTAAGAATACTTGGAGATTGCTTTTGCTAACGCTGCTTGCTGGCACCCGACGGAGTAGGGAGTATCGGGCGGCGGACCATATGCACTTGCTTGTGCGGCATCCTTGCCTCGTGAAAAGCTCAGATGTGTTTCAATTGTTTGTGGCCTGGGACCGCCTGACATCGGTATGAGTGGGGCGGATTTGGTGCACAAGGTCGGATTCACAGTGGGATATCGCTATGCGCCCCTCAGTGCCGTCCGGTGGTTTTGGCGACAAAGCCCGGGAGGACGCTTGGACCTGACTGAAGAGAAGCGTCTTGAACTTCTGCTTCAGCAGCCGATCGCTCATGAGAAGGACGTGGTGTTTATGAAATCTGGCTGGCCCCGGTTATCTTTACGATCATTTCAGGACAGCTTCGCGCAGGGATTTGATGCGGTGGCGCAGGATGGCAGGTTGATATGCATGAATTTTGGTTTTCGGATAGAGGATATTCGCCCCGAGTTACCTGTGCACCTGTGGTATGGGAAGCTCGATACTTTTGTCCCACCAAATCACGGTGTGCAAATAGCTGCACGGCTGGGTGATAGGGCAAATCTCAGAATGGTGGATGAGACGCACTTAAGCATCGTGGTGAATTGCATGAAAGAGGTTGTGGAAGATTTGATCAGATGCTTCTGTGTGTCCGCATCCAGTTGAGCCATTTTGGTTGAATACAAGGTTTCGCTCTCGATGTACTCAATAAGCAGAAAGGGAAGGCCAAGTAAATTGTCACCAGTTATCGAGTATCCGTGAATGCGAGGAATTGGAATGGTAGTTTTCTTTGCAAAATATCTAGCTTCTCAGTTAGGACTTAAAGATTGCCATGGAGGCAGAAGCTCGGACTTACTTCATTGTCGCAATCTCACTCCGCATTTTTTCTTCTGGAAATGCTAAACGGGGCAACAATGGAATTCTGACCATTCATTTCTCACCATTATCAAAAAGCACCGGAATACACACATTGTAATTGCCTTTTTTCCATTCTTGGAAGATGCAGCAAGGGAGAATCTGCGGATGCAACGAGGAGGCTAAATGGCACATTTTCGCCGGGTCGACTGCTTTAACAAATTTCTCGCAAGTTGCATCAAGTCTGTATTTTGTAATTTGATCCATGATTCAGCAGATGCAAAGATAACAAAAGTAACTGGCAACAATCAATGGAAGGATCAATTTTTGTTATGTTCAAGTCAACCATTTAGGAGTTCGAAAATATTAACTAGTAGCCAACCAAGAAAACCAGGAACTGCGCATCCATTCTTACAGTCCATAGTATTAAGTTACCCGTGGGGCTTCTACAATTGGGGTTGATCCCTTCCCCACTCTATCGGCTGCGGGGAAACCCTTTCAATTGCCGACGCTATTCCACCCCAGAAAGCCGAGATAGGCTATATTAAGTATTGTTCTATCATGTGCTTTCGGGTGAGTTCGAGGAGGTGGCTTGTTTTCTGACTGAACACGCCAGACTTGTTTTATTCACTATGTCCCAGAAGCTCAAAGTCGCGGTCTCACAGGCCAGGACACGGGACACCCTCCAGGCAACCCTTGAATCGCTTGAGAGGATCACCCGTCTCGCAGCGTCCCGTGGAGCAAGAGTAATTCTCTTCCCAGAAGGCTATCTAGGCGGATACCCACGCACATGTACCTGGGGAGCAGCAATGGGTGCTCGCGACGATAGCGGCCGCGAGCAGTATCTGCGCTACTACCAAGCAGCCGTTGATACAGGAGATACTCCTGCTGGGTCCGGAGATGACTGGGTTCACAGACGGCTTCCTATTTCCGAAGGGAGGAACTATAGGGGTGATGGAACCAGGGAGATTCTGGAGCGCATCTCTCGGGAAACCGATACGTTGATAATCGTGGGCCTGATTGAAAGATGTGCTGGAAGCTTGTATTGTGCCGTTGTATACGTCGATCCCAAGCGTGGGATTTTGGGGAAAAGGAGAAAAGTGATGCCGGTAAGTCTGATCCAATAACGACTCGTTAATGTCTTAGGCCATGTTGTTTTACCCTCGGTTAGACCCTATCTGAAACTAACTTCCCATATAGACCGGAACCGAACGGCTTGTTTGGGCCCAAGGATCCGCCTCAACTTTAAAAGCCGTAACTACCGATATTGACGGCGTCAAACTAACGCTCGCAGCAGCGATTTGCTGGGAGAACTATATGCCCCTGCTCCGACAAAGTCTCTACCAGCAAAATGTTAACCTATACCTTGCTCCTACTGCTGACGGCCGTGACACATGGCTCCCACTCATGCAAACCGTGGCATTCGAAAGTAGAGCAGTGGTCTTAACTTGCAATCAATGCGTTCGAAAGAGCCAGCTGCCCAACTGGGTGAAGGGTGATGATAGCAACTCCACACACACGAATAAGAATGATAGCGATGCGGATCCTATCCTCACAGGCGGCGGTTCTTGCATCGTTAGCCCGATGGGAAAAGTTCTGGCAGGCCCAATTTGGAATGTTGATGACGATGATGAAGAGGGATTGCAGATCGCTGAAGTGGATTTCGAGGATTGTGTAAGAGGAAGACTGGATTTGGACGTTGCCGGCAGTTACTCGCGCAATGACGCCTTTAAATTGACAGTTGAGGGGTTGGATTTGAGCCCACCTCCTATTTGAAATACAGATGCTCACACACGAAGGAGCTTAACTATATTTCAGTTGAGATGAGGAGATAAACGACACCATTTAGGCAACGTAGATTTTGAATTAAACCACTGTAAAATGCTTCACTGACCAATACATGGATCCAACTAAATCAACCATACCCAAACAGAGATGCTTTCTGCCAAACTCCAGAGAAATGGGAATGCGCCAACATGTGCAGCTCTATGTCAACATATCATCCAATTTCTCTCCTAGGATCTCTTCAATCAACAACACCCATCGCCGCACCTCTCGCTCGACATTTTCGTCATCGTCCTCCAATAACTCACTGATATATGGCAACATCTCAGGTAGCAATGCCAGCCACTCTTCTCCTAAACGTTCCGTCAATTGTTGCTCGCACTTCACTGCCGCCAAGCGGGTATATGGGTTTTCCGCCAAGCGAATGTTACTTTGTCCTGCACGCATAAATTTCATGATTATACTGTTCAACTCTTTGTGGTTATCGGGCGAATCAGCGGCTACAGCAAGTTCGACGATGGCTGGAATTGCCTCGGCAGTAACATGACGGAGAGTCGGTGCATTCGTAGCAATAGACAGCTGTTTGATCAAGGCCTCAGAGATAGATGCAAGGCGAGTTGGTGATTGCCAGAATTCTATTTGGTAACCGTTAGCAAAATGTACCCTTTTGGGCATTGAAAGAGCTTGCCGTACCATCTTGGTCATGCTCAAACGAGTTATGAAGCATACGCAGAACAGCCAGCCATAAAGCCTTTGTAGACTTGTCGTTGCATCGTGAAAATTTGAGCACTTCGACTGTATTTTCAATGATGTAGCTTGAATATCCTGTGACAATTGACTACAGGGAGAATTTGTTAGTCAAAAGCAATAACTTAACGTTGTTGAGATTATACATACCTTGAGAGTACCGAAGAATTTCTCTAGAAACCTATAAAATGTGGTCAATCGCGCCACACGTCCCGTGGTATCTTTCTTGCCCAGTCCGTTAATAGCCCATTCTGTTAGGTCGATAAAGACGGGGCGGAAGATGGTGTCATTCAATTTATAGATCATCTTGATAGCAACGTCATTTGTTTGGGACTCAATTTTGTCAATGTCGGTTTCATCAAATACACCTTCCTTAGAGTGGGAAAGGTGAAGCCGGCGCAGATCGAAGGCCTTGCATAACAGATTCATCAAAGTCGAAACATTTTTGACAGTTGAGGATTTTCCGTGTTTCTCAATTGAGGTCCTGACAATATCGAGAGCCTCTTGAACAGCCTGCAAAAAGTAAAATTATTAGCATCAATCCCGCCATGAAGATATGCATCCTGAAACCTACCCTTGGGCCTTGAGATACAGCTGATTCCCAATTCCGTTCGACGCTAGCAAAAGCTTCTTTGACATCCACTCTTTTAGCTAGAAGTTGTAGTGCTTCGGTGCGATTTTCATCAGAACCTTCAGCCAAGTCGGTATTTGCGGACTTGAACGACAATTGAAGAATCCTGTCAAGGTATTCGCCGGAAACAATCCAAGGAACATGGACTAGAAGGGAAGAAATGAGAAAATAAGCTGCATCGTGAAGCTGAGAATCCTCATCTGAAGTCTCAAGTGCATCCTGTAGAAGATCAAATGCGCGCGGCAAGGCTTCTGGAAGTGCAGGAATAATGCCTTCCCCAAGAATCTCTGACATCGACGCAAGACATAGCAACCCCATCACCCGAATACGTCTGTCGGGCTGTCCAAGTAAATGTTCGCCTGAAACAACCTTTGCAGCGGCCAAGACCTGTGGAGGATCCTTCTTGCCATATTTCTCTCCAATCTTCTCGATGCAAGCGACGGCAGCGTGCTTCAAAATAATGTCTGAAGAGTCCTCGAGAATGCCAATTAGAACGGCTAGGAAATGTAGAACCCGTGTCTGCGATGCCTGATCTCTGTCATCACTAGTGTCTAGGCGGTTTTCAAGCAACTTCAGAACTTTCCGCCGAAGATCATCACTGGGACGCCGCAGTAGAACCTCAGTAGTATCGACGAAATCGACCAAAGACAGTGTTCCCAACAATGTTCCCAGAGTTTCACCGCAGACATTGTTTATAACCTTGACTGTACGGACGGATTCGGACAACGCAAGTAATTGTTCTAAGATACTCGAGAAGAGCCCATGGGCTTTATCGACTTGCTCTTCGCTCCCAGTGTCGAAACACTCAGTGATCTTGGCGCGCAAGGTCGTGAATCTAAGAAGATGCGAGAGTGCTTGAAGCAAATCAACAGCAATTTTCTGCGGTTCCCTACCGTCCTCACTGCCCACCCCTAGGAGAGTCTTTGCTAAAGTAGGTTTTGGTTGCAATGCGTCTTTTACCAAATTAAGGTATCTAGCATACGTCTAAAAAATTGTTAGGTAAGGTACGAATCGACAAACCGATAATGTGGGAATTACTCACAATAAGCTGCAATTCAACACCGCAATCAGACGCCAACGCAGTCATGGTTGCCAGAACGTCTTTATCCATAGAATATCTATTCGCAAACATAGCAAACACCGCAAATAAGAAATCTTCAGGACCCAACTTCGCGATTAAAGCTTCGAAGAGCTTAAGTCGGCGGTAAGAAGGGATATGTTCAAAGGCGGTTGTGAACGAGAGGAGCAGCTCAGATGTACCGGAAACCACATCTCTCTTCTGGTTTCGCAAGGATTGAACCAAGGGAGGCACGACTTGATCAATGGTCTAGAAGGTGGATTAGTCTCTAAAGGCGCAGAGAAGGGTGGGAATACCCACCTGATCAATTACTAGAGCCGAGTACTCATCATCTTTCTTTAGAACGCTGGAACCCATAAAAGTAAATATAGGCATTACGCTATGTAGAACAAGTTCCGGGGCAACAGTTGCCAATCCAGCGACTAGTAGGAGGGCAGTATTTTGAACTTGAGGGCTTTCCGATGTCCGGACACAGTCTATTATCAAATCGGCCCTGATGGAAGAAGTGCTGATCTTCCGCATGGGTGTCTCTTTCCACTTGTTGATAATACTCAGCAGGACCCCAAGATTGAGACTAAGGAGGTAGCTCATCTCGGACCGGGTTTGCAATTTCAGATGGTGGATGATAGTAAGGGTTTGGAAGAGCCCAGGAATAAGTTCAGGGTTGTTTTCAGGGTGGGACCCGTCAACCAACTCGAGGATGAAAGTCATTTTTTGGAGTACCGAGTCAGTTTCATTATCCATCGAGCTCATTGGTATCATGTTATTCTGGCTTGTTCGCCTCTTCTTCAAGGGAGGGCCACGAACCCCTAGATCTGGGGCAGAAGTGATTTTATTGACAAAGTCAAGGACAATAGGGCCGGATAAATCCACAGCTCTGAGAACACCCTTGGAGGCATGTGCCAACGCGTGATTTTCAGACGTCAAAGCCATCTGGAGCAATCTATCCGCAACCGTTAACGCTTGATTCCCTTCAAGCGAAGGCCAGATATCCTTCAGGCGGTTGAAACCCGCGACCAGGAATGCATCCCGACTGGATTTTGGCTTGGAACTCAAAGATGAGAACAGTAAATCAACAGCCCCCTTCTCTTTCGGGTAGATGATTGATAGAACTTGATCCTCCAGTTCTCTCGTGGATATCTGTTCACTGTCTTCAATTCTTTGGAGATCCTCTGGGTGCAAATTCCGCCAGTGATTAAATACTGGCAGAAGGGCTTCAGTACGAGATAGAGAGCTGATTTTTCCAATCTGATTGAGAACCTTTAATAGCCGTAGCTTAACAGCATAAAGCGGTGTACCATTGACGTGGGAGCATAGAAATGAGAACAGATCGCGACGGAACGTCTTTTTGAACTCTAGCTCAGTCGATTTCGAAGTAGCCGTGTCTGAATCATTTTGGGATCGGGATCCTCGGATTATGTGAGCCAATGTCCGCCCAATTTGATCAGGATCTAGAACATATTCTTCTACTCCAGGCATTAAGGCGTGACGAACAATCTTTTGGACTTCTTTAGCGGATAACCATTCAACAGATGTCGATCGTTCGCTTTGGCCATAAATATGCCCACGACCCCAAATTCGAATCTGCGATGCATCCTTGTCCTTACATTCCGAAGCCAGGCGGTCAATGGTACCCAAGAGGCTGGCCGATTCTCTTCGGACCCTCTCTGAAGGATCCGCAAGAGCAAAAATTGTATATGGGAGGATTGCTTGCATGTCAGTGTCAGTCAGGTTAGCTATACAAGAGGTCACAATACTAATGGCAACCGCCCTAGCTGTCGCAGGATATGGTCCCGAAAAGAAGCGGATAAAGAAAGATAGGTAGAGAGGTTGATCCAGGGCCATGTCGGGATGTAAAACTGATAGTTTAGTGAATTTAGACACTCTGTCCTTCACTGTAGCCCCTTGGATGAAAACATGAGCTAGTTGAACAAATAAGGGTGACGAATTTTGACTCAAGAATGACGATTCCGATGCTGTCGCACAGGACAGTGATTCTAATGCGTTTATGAATAGATCCTGGTCCTGAGAAGTGCTGGAAATTCCAAGATCATTACCTTCAATTTCCATTGGAGTCACATCCATCTGAAGGACTGTTTCCAGGCTCATTTCAAGTTGAGTAATGTCAACACCTGAACTTTTCACGGCATCGCGAAGTAAGGGCGCGATGGTACCTGACTCGTTGAATTGCAGAAGCAAATCAGATAGGTGCTTTCCCATTCCATCTGCGGCGAGACCTTGTCGTTGTAATTCGCTAAATGTTTGCAACAAGAAAGTCAATGCCTGTATGGTCTCGCTATCACTTAGGATTGCCCGTTGTATTAACTGGTTAACGAACTGAATGCGAGCTGGGTCAGACCGTTTACCCCGGACACATCCAATTATTAATCCGAGAATGAAGTCTGCCGTAATGTATCTTTCACTGAGCTCTTCAAGAACCTGAATGGCGTTGTCAAGTCCAAGGATTGCTTTAACCACCTTCGGTGGAAGCAGTCGCTCACTTTTCTGTTGCGACAACGCAGATAGGCAAGTGATGCCGGCGACCAGATTTGGCTCGGTCCAAGAGCCTGCCACTGCCTCCATCAGGTCATCAATGACATGGTCCTCGAGAGATGCCTTGTTGGCGAGGACGATACACAGCATATAACAACCGATAACCAGCTGAGGCGCCTTTTTCAATATGAATGCGTCGTTCAATACTGGTAGGATACGTATCAGCAAATCTTCTTTATTTCTCCTCTCAATTTCCACCCTCCCAGACTTGGCTGAATCGAGCATGTTCGCGAGAGCTTCGGTAGTTATTCCAGCCCAGAACGAAACGAGCCCTTGATAATGGGCCTCAGCCTTGCTGACTTGTAAAACGTAATTACTCAAAGCCGAGAAAAATAACTTATTTGTTGCAGCACTCTGCACAATCACCTGCCGGGGTGGAAGCGTCAGGCTCCTTTTATAGGGAAGCAAGACCTTGAATATCTGGGAGAGGTCCTCGGGCAGAATCGATAGGAGGTTTAGAAACAGAGGAGTGGTATGATACGGAAGAAATGTGAGAAGAAGAAAAGATGTATTATGTTCGTGTACTCTAGTAAGAAAAACGTAAGCCGTTTGCACAGAAAGAAGGAGATTAGCATAGTACCAGATTCGATACCTACCGGAACCGTCGAATAAGCCAGTCAACAGCCTTGACTGCCGGAGTCAATAGCAGGCGGGCTCCAACCAAAGATAAGAAATCTTCCAAAACACTGTCCAGCTCCTTATTTTGGCTGCCGGTCATCTGCCCACGCTCTTCCATTTTGCTCTGGTCGCTGAAAATATTCCGTCGAAAGGGGAGGAACCGTGAGTCGAGCGAGCATAGTTCTTGAAACCCCTCGTAGCATATTTGAAAGATTGTATCGAAGTCTTGAGAACTAGCAATTTTCTTATCAAATATTAAGGATTGAGAGTGTGCCGCTCTCTGCGCTTTTAGATCAAGCTGATGGGTTGATGTAGCTGCGATTTGCGCGAGCTGCGCAGCGAGGGACGAAGCCATTCTGAGTAGCTCGTGTGAATTATAGCCCTCACGGCTCTTAAATCGATAGCATTCCCGGAACAGCTGTACAGTATTGACGTCCCCCGGTTGCGAGTAGTAGCTCAGTGGAATTTCGCACTGGAATGTCGATTTGAAGCTCTAAAAATTTATGTACCGTAAAGGGAAATTTTACCCGATCCAACGGGGCAAGTTCACCCGATGCCAAGCCTTGAGCTTCCAACAGCTCAAGCGACGTCAAAGAAAGCAATGCGCAGGACGACACCAACCAACATTTGGCCACTGTAGAAATGGAATCGGGGGAGGGGAAGGTATGGATCCAATTATTTTGGCTGGGAATATATAAACTAATAAGTACATAATAGGCAAATGGTGCAATCCCGAAATTCGCAAGCTTCAAACCGAAGCCGCAAGCCACTCAACAGCATCCCGAGGAACATGGGGATAACAATAGGTACAGAGACCGCGATGATACTCGACATCGACGCAAATTGAAATACAGAGAAAAGTATGATGCCTCGACTAAGAACGAGAATCGCGAAACTCGCGCCTCTCCCGTAGGCTACGAAAAAGAGCGCCGCCACCCCGAATCATCACACCCCGTTGACAATGGGCGGCCGGATCAGGATAAATCCGACCTCTTCGCAATTGACAAACGAGGAGATAAATATAATGTTGAATACGGCTCTCCTCATGTATACTCTATACCTTCTTACCATCGTACCGGTGCGGGTCGAATCCTGGGGCTACGTAACAACTATACCATAGATCGGGAATTGAGTCTAGGAAGCAAAATCGTGATCCGCACCCGGGGGAGCGACCGTGGAACTGACATTAGCAGAGAAAAATACAACACCTCCTTTTGGAAGAGAGTCGGTAAGTTCACGGAGTTTCGGCGCGTTCGGCCGGCACCTCACATCCAAGGCGATTCGGAATCACAACAGGAGTTTATCCCCTTGACTACGAGTGGGGGTAGAAAGCGAAGAAAAATCGACAGTAGGGCTTCTTCCGATGACCCCGGAGCAAATTATCGCTCCATCGATGGAAAGGCTAAACCGTCCGAAGAGATCGCTTCCGATGAGGATTTGACCTCAGATTCAGACTTGCATTCCGAAGGAGAGGTTGCAAGACGTCATAATGCTGCCCTTTTGGCCCATGTTTCTACACACCCAGATGATATAAATGGATGGTTGGATCTCATTAATCACCAGGGCGCTATAGTTGGAACAGCAGATTCGGAGGGTCGCCGCACATACACTCTTGCTGAAAGAAGGAGTATTGCGGACATCAAGATCTCCCTGTATGAAAGAGCACTATGTAAGATTTCCCCTAACGCCCCGCGGGATCGTCTCTTAATTGGGATGATGGAGGAGGGTGCCGCAATATGGGATACGAAAACTTTGTCAGACAAGTGGAGGAGTGTGCTAAAATCAAATCCTGGATACATTGCTTTATGGGTCAAATACCTAGATTTTCAGCAAACCCGATTTGTTAGTTTCACATATGAAAATTGTCGCACAGTTTTCTTAGAGTGTCTGAGCATCAATCAAAGTCATCCTGACGTCTTCAAGCGGAGTGTTGTCCACATTTATATCCTCCTACGGCTTAGTTTGTTTATGCGAGAAGCAGGATTTTGCGAGCACGCCGTCGCCTTATGGCAAGCCGTTTTGGAATTCAACCTTTGCTACCCAAAGGTTGTTAATATCAAAGAAGATCCCTCGAAAGCTGTCCGGTTATTTTCTGAGTTCTGGGACAGCGAAGTTCCACGGTTGGGAGAAGTTGATGCCAAAGGTTGGGACAACATTGAAAGTGAGCCGCCGGCGTCCAAGTCGGATGCGCCCGTCGTGGACATTGACAAGGAAACAGTTTTTGAGTCATGGGGCAAATTGGAAAAAATCCAAATGTGTCATTCTCGTTTACCAGCGAGGACTCTGGATGATGTCCAAGAAGACGATCCTTATAGGGTGATACTATCTTCGGATATTTCAGAATTTCTCACTTTCTTCCCTGAAAACCAATCTTTAGGTTTGCTTCTTAACGCCTTTCTGCTATTTTGTCATCTACCACCACAGCCAACTGGCGATAACGATGATATCGTAAAGCAATGGTGTGAAGATCCTTTTATTTCCAACCAGATACTGGAGAAGGGAAATACGTCTGCACAATGGCTCGAAAATTTTTCTCATGGTGCAGAAGGCACTGATTTGCCCAGCCCTATCTCACTTCCTTACTCTAACTTTACAATCACTCATGACACTATGTTCAGTGATGCGTCGTTATGGTTTTCAGCATTTGAGTCTTGGAAATCCACATATATTGATTCCGCAAGCTCCATCGATGCTCCATGGGCCCGGCGGACCTTGCGGCAAGTGGTGGATCGTATTCCCAATGACGATGTCTTCGCCGAGTACTCCCTGGCCCTTGAGTTCAGTTGCAACCCCAATGAAGCAGCAAAATATGCTAAAAGCCTCTTGCGGAAACGTCCGTTGAGCATCAAACTTTATCACGCGTATGCACTAATTGAGCGTCGCCGTGGACTAGAAGCTGCGGCGGAAAAGGTTTGGATGACAACTTTGTCAATGAGCAAATCCTTCCCAGACGATGTTAAGAGAAACTGTATTATACTATGGAGATCCTGGCTTTGGGAGGCGCTGGGGAAAAATGATATTCACAAAGCAACTCGGCTGCTTTGTGCCATTCCAGAGAACGGTGCCGAGATCGATAAACTATCGAGATATGCTGAACAACCATTGGCGGCTAGCGCGGCGGAATTTTTGAAAATTCAAAAAGTGTGCTAGCAACGACTCCTAGTATTCTATGTGTATGTGCTAACTAGCTGTAGGTTCTTGTTGAAGCCCAGGACTACGGGCTATCCTTTCGGAATTCCACTATATTTGTCGCCAATACAGACTGTCTTGCTCTACTATTTTACCTCACGCAAAATCTCGATATTAAAAGTGCTTTAAACATATACAAAGCTACCGAAAAACGACTAAGTGCCAACAACTTAGAGAAGACGCACGTGTCAGAGCTCCTCCATCAATCCAAAGCCAGGCTGCTGTGGCATCATATTTCCCACACTATGAAATACAAACCAGTATTAATCCGTGAAGAATTATCCACCAGCCTCGCCCTTTTCCCTAACAACACTATCTTCCTTAGCATCTTCGCTTACAACGAATCTCGTTTTCGCATTGATGATCGCGTTCGCGTGATGCTTCGCCAACACATTTCCTATCCTTCTCCAGACGGTCGTATGGATGTGTTAGGCTATACGTCACTCACGCTACATTTCTTCTCCATATATAGTGAGCTTCATCGAGGAGTTTCTGCCGGATCAACCGCGCATTCGGCCCGTGCTGCCTTCGAAACAGCAGTCAGTTCACATCCCGGCCAGTCTAGTGCTGCGATATGGAAACTTTATATTCTGTTCGAGCTGTCTTTGGGCCAGAACCAACGAGCACGCGATGTTTTTTACCGCTGTATTCGTTCATGTCCGTGGGCCAAAGAGCTTACTCTTCTCGCTTTCACAGAGCCTAGGTTGAAGGAAAGACTAGGTATGGACGAATTGAAGAAGATCTGGAATGTGCTTGTGGAAAAAGGCTTGCGAATCCATATTGATTTGGAGGACATGCTTGAGGAGATGGAAGAGGAAAATGAGAATGTTGAACATTCTCGAACCTCTACTACTGATGATGAAATATAGAATATAACTAAAATAAATACTATTGTGGGTTTATATTCCTGAAGATGCCTAGCATGTCAATTATTAACCGCTGGCATAAAATTTTTCTCCAGCCTCTTCTGCTTCACCCAATCTCCCAACTCACTCCATACAGCCTTCTTCTCAGCGATAGACATCGTAGCAGCCAACCCGCTTGTCGTCGTAGCCACAAACACCGTCGCTCCCTTCCACTCCTCCCCGTCCTCTCCATCTCCCAGCCTAATCACACCCATATTCTCACTCTCATCCTGCCATCCATACCTAAACTCCTCTTTCCTAATATTCCTACCCTTCCTCACCCTCCAAATCGCCTCCCAAATACTCTTCCCAACCAAGCACACGGCTTCCGGCCGCCCCTTTCTAACTTTCTCTTCCAATATCGCCACACCCGCATCCATCTCCGCCTTGGACAACATACTCGCATCCCTAGTCGGGCGCGCCACAATGTTAGTATTTCCCACACCGTAGAGCTCCGGGAGGCGGTACGTATCACTGGGCGGATGCTGAACGTGTGTTATCCCCGACCAATGGAGGAGTTTCCAGTATAGATTGGATGGGTGCGCATATACGAAACCCGTTTGGCCCGTCATGATGCCTGGGTTCACCCCGATGAAGAGTAGAATAAGGCCCGGGGGGATTGTGTCGCGAAGGAGGCAGATGGGTTTGCCATTATTTGGGGCTGCTGGGGCGCGGGGGCCGCCCGGTGGAGAGGGTGTGGGAGTGGATTTGGAGCTTCGGGAACGTTTTGTGGGGGACTGATGGCTGGGAGAGATAGCCTTGGTCGGTTGCAGGAGCGCTTGGGCGGATTGGGAGCGGGTTATACGGCGGGTTATACAGCGGGTTGGGGTTGGGGTTGGCGGAGGGATACTAGGTAGTAGGTTGAGCGATGGTTGCGAGTTGGTGTCTTCGAGCTTTCGTTTCGATGGAGATCTTCTGGCGGATGAGGCTGAGTCTTGTTCCGCTCTGCCATCTTTTGTTGGCGATAGGTGTATGTATTTGTTGAGGATGCCGTTAAAGGAGGTCAACGGCGCAGAGCTGGATATGTCCTCGTTGCCTGACGGCATTATGACACATTCACGCGACCACGAACGTGATAAGACACAATTGAAAGTTGACGAAGCTGAATACACCGCTCTCTTTTCTCGTTCGGTGATCTGATTAGTGCTTCATTTCTTTTTCTTCTCAGGCACCAAATGCTGCCTTAAGCCTATTTGTCATTGTGGCAAGAGAAGAAGCCTGAGCGGTCATAAAGTCAGTATTGTGCTATCTTGTTGAACAGAAACATTATAGCGCAAATTGGTCTATAAACAATAAAAGAACTGTTGTCTTGTAGTTCAGTCGTTCTAAATCTGATATGCAATGCGAAATTGAAGGAATAGTATCTAGAATGACCTTTTTATTCATGCGTTAAAAGCTATATACGGCCCATGTGCAGAGTTTGAAGCACAGAGCATCGGCTTGTTATATGGATTTGCCATTGGAAAAAAAAAAAAAAAAAGGAAAACAAAAAGTACATCAATATCCTGTCCAGACACTCGGCTGCACAAGAAGAAAGTTTCTCATAAATATACAAGTTGTTGCAAGGAGAAAAATGAACTGTCTATCATCTTGCACAGGGCATTTTGACTCCGGTCAACAAAGAGTTCAAATGTACGCATGTGCTATCAAAGCCATGGGGGATAATTATCTCATTATACTTTCATAACTCGTTGCGGTCTCTTCGGCAGTGTCCAAGGCTCGGGACAGACGACCTATAGCATTATAAAGGTTAGTCAACGAGCCCAAGCCCGGTATTGCGGTGTGATGGAAACCCTGGAAAGCTCACCTCGCCTTCACTATAACCCCAGAAATATACAATCATTCCAACAAGGTAGTAGATGGCGGGATTCGTGCCCTGGTAGAGTAGGGCAGCCAGTAGAGTGCTGACCGGTAGTAATAGTAATCGAGCTTCGATGCTGCGGTGAACGAGGGTGCCGGCTATTGGTTTCAAGGGCCATTCCAATGCCAGGCCGATCAATCCAAATATTACATTGAAGATTTGTAGGACGGGAACAGGCTTGACGGCTCCGTCGAGGTTTTTGGTGAGGAAATCCCAGAAAATTTTCGGCCAGAAAAAGCCGTGAATACCAGCAGCAAATTGTACTACACATGTAAGCATTAGCACCCGCAACCCAACCGTGAAAAGAAGAGTAATCTTGAACATACAAGCTGCCGCGGTGAGGACGATCAATCTTGCCAAATGGTTCTTAATTAACTTTCCCATCTTATCATATCCGGGAGGTCAGAATGGCCTTGCCGTTCTTCCTCCTGCGCTCCCAACGAAAACCAGACTAGAGGCTGAATGATGGCGTCCAATGATCAATGTATATCTTCGCCTCAACGACAACTGTGAGGAAAGCTGTGAGCAGAGACTCGGGGATATATTGTGGCTCAAAAGGTGCGGCTTACGGTTATCGAGACGGCAAGAAGAGGGGAGACATCGTAAAGAAACAGCAGTACGTAAGACTTAAAAGGATGGCGAGCCAAATTCACAAGCCGAGTGCCGCGTTTAAAGGCTCCGAGCTTGCTTCACGGATGACACAATTCTGCGACAGAGGCACTCAAGCGCTCATGAGACGGCCAAGTCGCACGATGTCCAAGATGGAAATCTATGATTCTGCTGTCACAATTAGCATTAATTGACCCTCAATAACGTAAGAGAAAGAAAAAGCCGTGCCAACCTGCTTGGATTATCACCTGTTTCCTTAGCATTGTCAATGCTCCTAGATTATCGAAGGCGAAGGGACGAAGCTTTAGACCAGCAACGAACCGGGCAAGGTCGCCTGTCAACAAAACGGACTTGGAAGTAATAGTGCAAGAAGCGGAGACGCTCAGACAAGAAATTATCGCCAAACAAGACTAGTTGGTTAATACTCAGGCAGGTGATTCTTCTCTTGAGTTCAACTTGTCAAAAGAGACTTTTTCCCCTCTCTCAGAGGTGACGTCCGACGGACCATAAATGCTTTTTTGTCGTTGTTTAGCGACAAGGATTGGACGACACAGCCGGTTCTTCTGCTAAATCGAGGAAATCTGCTCCTGGAGTCCTGCATGGAAGCCTGCATGGCAGTAGCGGAAGCGCTAACTCAGACACGGGGGACACCTGTGACGATACAGGTCAGAAAAGAGGGAAGCCCCCTGCACAACCTTGAGACACCAAAGTTCACGGAACGATGAGCGAGCTTTGCTATTCGCTGTTTGTGCATGGAGTCAAGAAACCACTAATGTGTGATCGCAAGGGTTGTGGATGTGATGAGGCATGGCCATCATGCATGAATCTCGAGAGCGATGGCTGTGGTTGGACGCCCCATAACGTCTCCAAGCGCCACAATAACTTTTTGGTTTTCCAAAGGGCCATCGGCTCGACAAGAATGAGGAGTGCCGAAAATGGCCATTCTCCGGTTCCTTACCTACTGTGGTGGAAGATTGAGATGGGACATAATATCTCCTTGTTGCAAGGCATGGTGAAATCAGGATATCGCCCCCAGCCGTAGAATATTGCTAGTTATTGGGGTTGGCCGCTCAGTCCGCTGCAACATAAACTACCTACAATCCAGCATTCCATACAAATACCGCCGATTCTGCAAGAAGGGGCGGGAAGTTTAACTTTAGTGCATCATGACGAAGAACATACTCCGACTGTACATACAGTATGAACAACTTTTCTCGTCCAAAGAACTAAGATCACTGTGGATGTGCATAACTGTCACTCTTAGTACACTTCATTGCCTGGCGGAGAAAACTTTTGAGCCCAAGCGCACTGGTGTTAGCGAGAGTTCAATCCCGACTTAATAAACTGGTAGAAAGATAACTACTCTGCACAACGCGGTTCGGTGATACAACATGGCTATTCGTGCGCTGTTCTCGACGGTAGTTCCCTACACCGTAACTAGTTATAGATATGAACGAAATTTTGTTTTCTTTTTGTTACAAGTCTGTCCTACGTATAACCCACAACAGGTGTTCATGGGCGGTGTCCTCTCCTCACTGACGGCTAATGGAGGCAGACTCGCTATCACGTCTTGGGACTGGAGATATTTTTCTCATTGGAGTGAGTGCCATGTGGATCGGGTGGCCCTAAGGTTGCGACCGCAAGGTCCGCCAGAACCTCGGCGGTTGGAGAAATGCGCCATGATAGGCTGGAGATGCATTGGCTTGAATGTTTTGTTACTATAAATAGGAGCCTGTCAGTGAGTCGACCAGTCTGTTTCCACGGAAGAAAAAAACCCTCATGTTGGACCGAATGACTTTCCAGGGTGGAATGTTCTTTCTCAAAGACGTTGGCGAACTGATAGGCCCAATCGCAGCGTAGAATGTACTGTATAGTCGTAGTTATGTTATAACTAGGTTGTTTGAAGACCCTTTGCGAAACCGTACCGTATGGCTTCTGAGCTTCCGAGTCTTTTCGTTCAGCACCACTGGGAGCGTCTAGACGACTGGTGGGCTCATAATTTGGTCACATAACTAGACTCTGGAGATCCCGCCATCACAACCCACTCGGTCGATGCTCCCCTTCTAGTTAGTTAGGGAGGAGTATGAGCGACCGACTGTTGGGTGTTTAAGCTCGGACACCTAGACGCCTGGCCGTAACTTGACCTCGCTTAAACGAATCGTCATAGCATCTCCAGAAGGCGTGAACCTCGAGAGCGAATCATGGTTTGTAGAGTGTGTTACCGTTCATTTCCGCTGGTCAACACTATTACCCATAGTAGTTTCTTGACCGTCAATCGGCCAGAAACAGCCCTGGCGACAGGGAATCAATCAAACCAAGCTTTTCAGTTAGGCCTGCAAATCGCATTGACGGCTCGTTCGATTTTCTCAGTTGGCAAGGAACAACAATATCGAGCAACTTTATCAGCTGCCTAAATTGGCCGACAATATCTCTGGCGACAAGGGTAGTTTGTTGTCGCCCCCAGATCAATCCTGGTCAGCGACGCAGATCAGTTGGAATCTTCGATCGAGCCCTTGCAACAAGACATCCATAACTACAGCAGGCATAGCCAGATCTCTGGCCGGGCGATAAAAACTCAGCCTAGCGGTCTAAACAACCCTGGTTGTACCTTTTTTTGGTCGCAAGCCAGGGTTGTGCACCACCAACAGCACGATTCACGACCGTAAAACATCGACTTCCAACATCGGTCTCAACGCCTTTAGGGAAGAAAGGAAAATAAAGAAAAATAAACGTTGAAAAAAGCCTGGATTAATTTTTGAGGCTAATATAGCCACGAGGCCGGCCTGGAGTCAACTGGTGTCTCATCACTGCCACAGAAGCAAGACAAACCTCCTCCCAGCGACAGTTGAGACACGAACCAACACACCAGCCCCAAGTTCTGAAGCTGTCAACCTCAATTCACACAAATCTCTGACACCAGTAGGGATATCTGGAACATCCTAACGAGCTTGATTTTTCCAAGTGGCCAAAATCCCTGGAAATTCAACCCGATTCCACGACAAAACCACGCAGGTTACAAAACCAGCGGCTACATCGACAAAGACCCAGTTCTATTCCGTCATTTGGAATTCCAAAAAAGGTCCTCTAGCGAATAGCGGCGGCAAAATAGCGAAAATATATGCAGCAAGCAGGCTGAAAAGAATATATATTTAAAACAAAAAAGAAAGAATTGGCCTCCGCAGAAGCTTATGTGAACTACAGGCTCCGCAATACATGGATAGGCACAAAACGCTGGCGGCAACAACCTTTCAACGCAGATCTGATCAGGGGAACTCAATTATCCAAATTGAGCTTCGCGAAACCCAGGCAACGCTGGAAGAGGACGTCCGCTAGATCATACACTTAATCCCCCAGTGGGCGCCTCTGCCGCGGAGATCCCCCTCTGGGTCTCTGCATTACCGCTTTGGTCAACGTGGAACGGCTCCCTTACTCCTTTAATATTGATGCGCCTGCTTTGTTCTGAACTCGAAGATAATTATCACGACCGAACTTCTTTTTTCTCGGCTTATCTCATGTCATTGGGTCTTTCTTTTCTCCCAACCAGGCGTTCACTCACTTTATTCCTCACATCTTCATCGACGAGACCGCAAATCTGAGCTCCAGCGGAGCCAACTTGGTTCTTCCTTCTATTGTCGCCCCAAATCTTCATCCTGCTTGCTTGTATGGGAGTCTGCGTAGGCCAGCATCATGGATCAATCAGCGTGGAAGCGGCATTTTAGTGGCTCGAAAATCATCTTCTACTTCCTATTTCATGGGATGCACATTGGAGTTTTTGCTTTTGGATGGTGAGGAATATCCCTCATGACCTGCATTGGCAGCTGCTCTTTCTTTTTGGAATGAATGGACGTACAGCTAACCCACCCTCTGAACAGGTGGAAGCAAGTTTCTGATATCCGGCTTGCACCACTTAATACGCTCCTGTATTCAGTATGGATCTCTCGAGGAGCTGGCCTGGTTCTCTCCGTCGATGGCCTTCTCATTTTACTTCCGATGTGTAGAACGCTTTTGCGATGGGTCAGGCCAAAGTTCAGATGGCTACCGTTAGATGAATCGATATGGTTCCATCGACAGGTGGCGTATTCGCTACTTTTCTTTAGTCTCGTTCACACCCTCGCTCATTATGTCAAGTAAGTCAATTCGTCTAGAAATGTTGTATTTTCTATAACCCTTTTACTGACACAATTAAACAGTTTTTTCAATGTCGAAAAATCTCAAGTCCGCCCTGAACTCGCCGTTCAAATTCACTACACGCAAGCTGGTGGAATCACCGGCCATATCATGCTCTTATGCATGCTATTAATGTATACCACGGCTCATGCCCGCATCAGACAACAAGCTTTTGAAACTTTCTGGTATACGCATCATCTTTTTATTCCGTTCTTGCTTGGTCTTTACACGCATGCTACTGGGTGTTTCGTCCGAGATACCGTGGATCCCATTTCACCACTTGCCGGAGACGAGTTCTGGAACCATTGCATTGGTTATGAAGGATGGAGGTGGGAGCTCTGGGGCGGTGGAATCTACCTCATTGAACGACTCTACCGCGAAGTCCGCGCTGCTCGCGAAACAAAGATCACTAAGGTTGTCAGGCACCCCTACGGTAAGTAAAATACTTAGCACTTAAGCCTTTTGTGCCCCGAGACTTATACCTTCCACCATAGATGCCATGGAAATTCAATTCAGCAAGCCAAGTATGAAATATAAAGCAGGGCAATGGCTTTTTATCCAGGTACCCGACGTGTCACGGGGTCAGTGGCATCCATTTACCATCACGTCCTGCCCATTTGATCCTTACATCAGTATCCACATCCGCCAGGTGGGAGACTGGACCAGAGCTCTCGGTAACCGTCTTGGCTGCGGACCCCAGCAAGCCAAAGATATAGACGGTCTGGATCCCCTTGGAATGTACGAGATTGCCGTCCAAAACGGCCAGACCATGCCGAAAATCCGCATAGATGGACCGTACGGAGCTCCAGCCGAAGATGTATTCGACAACGAAATCGCCATCCTCATCGGTACAGGTATCGGTGTGACGCCATGGGCTTCGATCCTCAAAAACATCTGGCATCTCCGGGCTGGTCCTAATCCACCGACTCGTCTCCGCCGAGTTGAATTCATCTGGATTTGCAGAGACACTAGCTCTTTTGAATGGTTCCACGCTCTCCTTTCATCTCTCGAAGCCCAGTCTGCCGCAGATTCTCGCGCAGGCCTAGAGTTCTTGCGCATCCACACTTATCTCACTCAGCGCTTCGACCAAGACACTGCTGCCAACATTATGCTCAATTCTGTCGGCCAACAAGTTGACCCATTGACTGAGTTACGTACGGGTACGAAATTCGGTCGTCCAGATTTCAAGACCTTCTTTACAGCCTTGCGTACTGGACTTGTTGATCAATCTTATATGCCCGGGTTGGATGCTTCGTTACGGACCGATGTTGGTGTGTATTTCTGTGGACCCAACGTCGCGGCAAAGGAGATCAGAAAGGCAGCGAAAGAGTGCACGACGAGAGAAGTTCGGTTCAGATTCTGGAAGGAGCATTTTTAGAAATGTTCGCCAGAAAGAAGGCTCCCAAAATTCCGCCTGTCACTGTGTAGTATTTCTCTCTCAAGCTTTTCTTGTTTGTTTCTTTTTTTATTTTTTATTTTTTTCCTTGCTCATATATATTGGCCCATGTTTCATCTTCATGATCTATGCCTCATGTCTTCCCACTTATTTTGTATACTTACTCACACCCCGCCTGTAGCTATCGGTGGGAAATCACCGATACCCTACTAGTAGATATATATATTGTACTTAAGAACCGATTTTAAGGAAAGCATCCTCCTTAATCGCACATGTCTGTCTAAACACCCAAAGCAAGTTTGGAGGTAATCAACATGTGTAAATAATTGCTGAAGCTAAGAAAAGAATGGCTAAGACGCCCACAGGACATAATTATCTTCAATTGACCTGCTTTCCTATACACACTTCCCCATCAATCCACATAGCAATATAGTTAACCCCTGATATCACTCAACGACTTAGCACCAACACACTGAACCCATAGGCCGCCCCTTCGAAGCCGTCAAAGCATCAAGCTACCCCTCGTTCAACGCTTCACATAGATGCCTTTAGATTCATTCTTCGTTCCATTACGCTCATGATTCTGTGAAAGGAAGTTTTTTTTTCCCAACTGGTTAGCCCGTGATTTCCACGATTACCCTTATTTACCACCGGAAACAATCCATTTTTACCTCGCTTTCTTGAATCTCTCCTCTCTCCAATATCTTCGTTATAACCTCATCCTCATTCGATGTTCCAAACTCACTTTCCAACATTGACTTGCTCGCTCCGTCGTATATCCCCTGAGCCCCTTGACTACATGTTATCTTCCATCAGCATCAGCAGTACCGCCAAAGGAAAAAAAGGAGTGAAAAAGAAAAAGGACAAGGATACAAGAACTCAGGTAAAAGTCCACATACCGATGTGTAAGAAATACTTTAAACCCATTCACCACTTGAGCAAGTGGAATCGAGCGGTCCTTCTTCCACTCCCGCACAGCATTAACATCCTCCACGAAGACGACAAAGTCATCATGGTCACCCTTGTAAAACACCTTGTAGACGTCAATGTTTCCGCGAGCCATCGTCCACAGGAAAGCGATTTATCTTTGTATGGGACAATCGAAGTGAAGGAGGCAGACGTGGGACGAGGTGATACTCGAAGTTCCAAGTTGAATTGAAAAGAGAAAAAAGTATGGAAAAACAATGACGTTTAGCTCTTTGCGAGATTTGAGTCAAGGTCGAAAGTATCTATAGTTCTGAATCGAGGTTGACAGTAATTGAGTTGAGATGTTGTCTCTTCTGGCAAAAGCTGCCTACATAGCGGTATATATAATAGTAAGCCACACTGGGCTTGGAATCCGCGGACTTCAACATCCAGTGGAGAGAATGTTGGCGAACGAGGGAGAGTACTTGGTCTTGTCATACGAAATGGCAGGCGAAGGATGTCACCCCCAAACTCAACGACGTCATCTCTCCACCCTCGTCATCACGCCAGCTTCCGCGATCTACGTTCACAAACGCAACTGTTGCAAACTGCACCGTCTCAATGCTCTTTGATCAGGTTTAAAATGTTCAATTGGGAGTAACGAAATGTTAGCTCATTCTCGTGGTTTCTAATTACACCGCGTGGAATCTCTGTTGAATCCCCAGCCCCCAAAATTAGCTTGTGAGTGAACTTTTTCTGGTCCTTGGGCTGGTTGTTTACTAAACGCCTTTTACTAGCAAATCCAAGACAGTTGAGTCTTTTAGTTGGAGGTTTTCTAATGACTGAGTGCGCCTGGAGCCAGCGTGAATAAGTGTCGTTTATCTTTTTTTTTTTTTTTTTTCATAGTTCCACTGAGTTGCATCGCCGAGACTTGTCCGGGGAATTCGACTTGAACAATGCCACGCTCAATCGCTTCCGGAGGCTCTGTTTGCTTCCTTTAGGCCGGACTTCGCTCGGGGCTTCACCGGTAACTCTCTGTGTTAGGTTTGAATGTTTTTTGCGAAGTGACATGAATCCTCGTTTCTGCCTGATAGGCTCTGTGATGGCCGCATTTTTCAGAAAGGATTTATCATCTTCTTCCTCGTTGTAAGTCTCTTTGGTGGGAGAGTTGCTAACTGAGTCATCATCGTCAATCTCCATCTTGTTGTCCTCTTGCCTTGGGAGAGTGAATTGTTCGATACTTTTGCTCCTTGCCGATGCACGATTGCTATTGGTGCGTCGAGCAAAAGGTGGCAGACTCGTGAACCTTCCCATCAAAACATCCGTTGATGTTCGCACAAAAGACTCTCCTATTCCTGATGACATACCAGGATACGGGATGACATCACGTGTCCAAATGTCTGCATGTCGCTTCTCCAATTTGATCCTTTTCTGCCTCTTTGGTGCGAGGATGATGTCTCGACGGGGATTTTGTACAGACTGTGACCTACCTAATGGTGGGCGAGTAATTTGGCTTGTTGTGGGAAGCGCAACGGTGCCTTTAATGTGAATGCGCAAATAGTCTGGACTTGCAATTGTTACCAGTGTGCCATGGATTGAGGAGCGACGCGCAACACTCAGGAGTCGGCCGTTAAGGATGACAGCTTGGAGTGGCTTCAAACCAAAATAAATGATTGATTCTTCTGCCGAATGTTCAGCAATGTCTGATTTTCCTTCTCCTCCTTCTTTTTGCTCGGGGTTAATTTGCATTATCAGGTTCCGGAGCCATTCGGTTTCTTCTTTCTCCGAGCAAGCAGTAAAAATCAGTTCACCAAGGCTATGTTGGAAAGGGAAGACGAGCTTCCAAGAATATGGAGTGCCCAAACAATGCAAACCTATTAATAGCAAGTCAGTACTTTCACAACCCTGGCTATCGATAGCAAGATTATTGAACCTATTCCATTCGCTATCTCCTCCAGTCTCGATCCGCGGATGAGAATGACCGCCATGACCTTCAACTTTTCACGGTCACTGCTCGAAGTTGCTATAAGCAGGTGAGATTCAAAAAGTACGCATACCATATAACTGCCGGTTACCGTTTCCACAGCCTGATAGGCAACGTGTAGGACCCCACAAACCATAAGTGGTCCATATAACTTGAGAACGTCATGGTAGTCCTAGAGGCTGAGGTTAGTTACATATTCATATCAAGTGTATCCACTGTCCTGTACTTGGCTTGAAGGAAAATCTAGCTTTTTCTGAAGTTCCATGGTTTTTCTGAGGCGGTCAAGGGCGATGGGATCCGCTGAGCCCCTATTTACTTCTTTTGCTATCTTTACCATTTCTAGATGTGCTTGACGGAGTGTTTCGTGCGCCACATTGCATTGAGTCGCTTGTGTACACTTTATCAAATCGGTTAGAAAGAGCTGGTATTTGCAAAGCCTTTGGACTGGCTGTTATAGAGAATGTTAGCATGCTTAACCCCACGAATTGATGATAATGGGGATGCAAACCTGTATCAGAAGGTCACTAATTGTGCGAGCATGATTGGCATATTTTTCGCGCGAGCTGAAAGGTTGGACAGTCCGGAACAATGCTTCCAAACCCTGGTCATACGCTTGCCAGTTTTGTCTTGATTGTCGTAATTGATCTACCTCACTTTGGGCCAATGGGTAATTCATGAGATAATCTTTATAAACGAGGAATCCCGGAAGCTAAAAGCGCATAGAACGTTAGCAAAATAGTACGAGTAATTTTTCCAACTGCTATAGGCCAACATTACATGTGATTGGAAAATACGAGCTATCTCTGCTGCTTCTTTCGGTGAAGCTGCAGCAATGGTTGGTGATCGGATACGTGAGCTTGCTTGTCCGCGTATCTTGTTTGGGGATAGAAAGGTGCTATTCGCTATCGTAGGATTTGGGTTATTCTCGTTCCCTCGTTTCATCCCATGGGTCCGACTCCTTGGATTGAAAGATCCACTGACAGTAGAGGCTGTTAAGAGATTTCGAAAACTTGCTAAGAGCCGTTCGTGGAGAATGATGAGTTTGTCAACGCTTTGATGAACTCCAGATGGAGCTATAAGGACTAGAGAGAGGCCCTAGCAAATGTTCAATATAAAAACGCATTTTCTCCTTGCCATATAGATACGCGGGTCTAACCTGAGATAAGTTTTTGAGTATTGTGATATACGACGCTTCCGTGTCGATCAGTTCTTGAATGACCCGGTATCTTTGAACGGCGTGGCTCCATGCGGTTTCATCAACGGAAAAGGTCGATCCCAGCTTGGTGCTGTCTATAGACTTTCGAGGGTCCGAGCCAGAAAAGGTGCTGCTGCGATGGTGGCTGCTCGTTTGGGTATTTGATCTCCCACGATTGAGGATGCTCAGGCTGGCCAAGCTCATGCTCGCTGTTTTCACGCTATGAAGAAACGAGGAGGATGTCACAAACGAAGCATCGTCACGGCTGATTCGCTCCTTTGGGAACATGCGGTAGCTATCGTCTAAACCCTCGTCTTCTGGCCAATCCGGTACAAAGCGTGAGGGGCCTTGGGGAAGGCTTGCCTTACTGCTTCGAATGCTTCTTATCCATTCTCTAAAACTGTAAGTTGCCCGAGCTTCTGAGATTATCTCCATGGCCTCGGGGGAGATCCCGTCAAGTGTCTCCAATAGCGCCGATTCACCTGGATAATTCTCCAGGATGAAGTCTTGCAGCGTCCCATTCTCTGCAACTGGGTTCATGTTCCTAAGAGCCATACAACGCCCAATGAAGTAGAAGTGTTAACAGTAGCAAAGTGGGTTAAAAGGAGAATATTGATATAGAAAAACCAGCAGGCGTTTTCTTGTCTGTGACTTTGTATTGTTGCATCATAGCAACGCGTGGCACACAGATTGGGGAAAGGACGATTCAAGGCTTGGTGGATGAGTAAGAGAATAGCAGGAATAAAGCAACCAGAGTGATTTCACTGCCTCACACATCCTCTAATCATCCTTTCCTTCACCAGTTGTCATATGTCAGGCCCTTTTTTTCATGACGTCGAATGTATATACCCCAAACTAGCCAATCCTTCATAAATTATATGAAAAAAAGAAAAGAAAGTCCGGATACATGTGACCCTACAAAATGGTCTCAAACAAGCGCTGTGTTAGATCCAATGGCAAAGGGAGTGTTTAAACAAGCATGTGCAGTAGGTAGGCTGAATATTCACAAACCTAATGCACCCACCATGGCTAATGTCTAAGAATTAACCGTCCTAGGTATATCTACAACAGCTGAGTATGGGGCGTCACGGACATATATTTGTGGCCACAATTAGGCACTAGGGGTAATGACCGGGAAAGCAAGGGAAAGAAAGAGAGCAGAGTCGAACGACGGGAATAACTTGTTGACATTTGCCATTCGAAGTATTTGCTCATGGGTTTTAAAAAAAGTCTCCTTTCAGTAAGACTTTGCACCATGTGCACCAAAAAACTCTTGAGCATTACGGCAAACCAAAATAACAAGTCTAATAGGATAAAAAGAGACAATTCCTCTCATGAACCCCCATAAAAATAAGGTATTAGCTGGCTGACGCCTCCTTCAAGGGAGGTTATCAAACTTCAAGTTTGGCAATTCTTGCGTTAAAGCAGTTCCAGTGGTGCTAGAAGAACCGGCTGTCCATTTGACCCAGAGCTATGAGAGCTGGCGGCTTGATTTCTGGAAAACCAAACAATTGAGGAATATTAAGAATATACTAAAAGTCGTTGCCAAAATTCCTCGAGTTCTTCTTTCACACACCACCGAAGATCTGTAGCTTTCAATCTCGAACTCTCGTATAGCGGAATAAGCATAGTATTTGTATCCGGCTTGGATAATCGTCCTTTTTTTTTTCCGCGCTCCGTATTTATAGCTTCGTCTGGTTAACTTCGTGGAAGTGGCATTGTTGCGAATCACATTTGTAGTCGTTCGGTTGGTATGTTGAAGGCTGCGAAGACACTTCTGGCTTCGAGCCAATCAAAAGTAGGTAAGCGATTGAGGGTGGGGCCAGCCCCTCTTATGTCATTATCACTTTGAGAAGCCCGTGATGCAGCTTACAGAAGCTCAGTGACTGTAGTTTCTATGTCATGAAAGTCTACAGAGTGCCCATTTCATATATCGGGCCTCTGATATGGGAATTCCCATGGACGATATCCACGCTCCTACGGTGCCCTCGGGCCCCGTCTCCCGTATAGGAGGAGAACGAGATGTGTCGAAGATGACCATGAGCGAGCTCTTCAAAGAAAAGGAACAGATTGAAGCAGAGTTAAAGGCGCTTAGTGATGTGCTGAGATCTGTGAGAACTACCTGGCGCTTAATGGGGGAAGAGGCAGTAGAATCTTGAACTGACCGCCCTTTCTGCTTCTAGCATAGCGTGAACATGGAAACGCCCTTAACGACGTTCGATGGGTATCCAAGGGATGATTTGGACATTGCACAGAGTACGTCGCTATGATTTTTAGTCACCTGTGTCGAAAGAAACAGCTTCTAATTTTCCAATCGATTATTAGTACGAACGACTAGAGCCCGGATCATCTATCTCCGAAATGACCATAAGGCAGTAATGACAAAGCTTGAGCAAGAAGTACACTCGTATTTTGCAGATATTAGAGAGCGCGAAGCCCGCGGCGAAACATCCGGACCCTCGCAGGCTCTACCTACCGTGGCTGAAATGAACCAGAGCGAGGTGGCCGAAACACCATTTGCCAAAGTCAACAATGTAGCAGAGGGGAGCCCTGCGGCTCAGGCTGGTATGAAGGTTGGTGACAAAATCTGCAGCTTCGGGACAGTCAACTGGATGAACCACGAGAACCTCAGGAAGATATCGGAGGTGGTTCAGAGGAACGAAGGGGTTGGTAGCCTGTCTGATGTAAAATGCTTTTGCAACGGGAATTTTGCTGATGGTTTTGCAGATGCCGTTAGTTGTTAGAATTGCAAGAAATAGCGATGTCGGGCAAGGAGTGGCAAATCTCAGTTTACGACTTACTCCTCGCCGTGATTGGGGGGGTAGGGGTTTACTCGGATGCCATCTTATTCCATTATGAAATAGGGGCTGACGGCGATAGCTCCATGTGCGAACGATTACGGCTTATAGTTGACGGCATGCTACAGATTTGTCCAAATACCAGGACCACGGCATTGTCTATTTTGAGGAAGTTATGAGTACTAGTGTGCACGGGCTGTATCCTCCTCTCCGTTGGGATATCCATGCTGTGTTAGAATCGCGGGTTGACACTGTACGCTGAACTATATTTTCCGCTCATACCAACACGCTTGTAGCTTGCTCTGGTAGTTGTCCAGAGTGTATGTACTATCAGCAGTAGCAGAAACAGTAGTACTATTAATTGTGACTGGACATCAACAAAGGACTTCAGCTCACCGCCTTCATTCTGCTTTCCGCTGAGTCAGCATCCCAATTTGCCAAGCGGTAATTCACGTGACTGCTCACGGCCCCACGAGAAAAAGTAGTTTTTGTTTGGCTGAGGCGGTCGCTGTTTTGCAGGCAGAAAAGGAAAAAGGAAAAAGAGTTGCTCCTCCACCTAGTTAAACTCCCTCATAAAATTCCATCATCCAGCCCAACACCACCATCATACACATCGCAACAAACACACCCCGTCCCTCTTCTTCCTATAGTCGCCCTCCCGTCATCAAGTCCTTTTGTCTCCAGTCAACAAGCTTAGGCAAACTCAGCATCTAAGCTTTTTTGATTTTTCTTTCTTTTCATACTAATTTCACATATCCACCCACCATGGCTGCCCCGGCCCAAACCCAAGGTCCACCTGCATTCAAGCTCGTGCTTGTCGGTGATGGTGGTACTGGAAAGGTATGATACCATTGCAAATTCGCGTTCAATATCCCCTTCTTGCTTTCTCTCTGGATGTTAATGCTGTGAGGGCAGCCGGCTGCCGACTACCCCGCGTTGGCCACCCTCATCCTAATGCCCAACAAAATTCGTTGACTGGCTTCGAAAAAAAAAATCCAGGAGAATAATCTTACTGACTGTCGCTATCCACGTTGCAGACCACCTTCGTCAAGCGCCATCTAACTGGTGAATTCGAAAAGAAATACATAGCCACTCTTGGTGTCGAAGTTCACCCTCTCGGCTTCACCACGGTACGTCCTCAAAATCTTTGCACTTTAGTCGAGTGCTCGGTTTTCTCTGAAGCATCTTCTTCTGACGGCGTAATTAGAATCTGGGTCCTATTCAGTTCGATGTGTGGGACACTGCTGGTCAAGAGAAATTTGGTGGTCTTAGAGATGGATACTATATCAACGGCCAGTGCGGTATCATCATGTTCGACGTTACTTCTCGCATCACTTACAAGAACGTTCCATCCTGGCACCGTAAGTCACTATCACGGTTGCATTTTGCCTCTTGTCCAAACAGCTAATTCATCATTCAGGCGATCTCACCCGCGTCTGCGAAAACATACCAATCGTCCTTTGCGGCAACAAGGTCGATGTCAAAGAACGCAAAGTGAAAGCCAAGGCCATCACGTTCCATCGTAAGAAGAACCTTCAATACTACGATATTTCTGCCAAGTCCAACTACAACTTCGAAAAGCCATTCTTGTGGCTCGCCAGAAAGCTTGTTGGAAACCAGACTTTGGTTTGTGCCCCAACGTTGTAGACTACGCCATCCTAGATAGACTTGCTAATACTGCTTACAGGAATTCGTCGCTCCAATCGCTCTTGCGCCCCCAGAGGTCGAAGTCAACCACGCTCTCCTCGAGGAACAGCGCCTGGAGATGGAGCGTGCGGCCCAGATGCCTCTCCCCGACGAAGAAGATGGAGATTTGTAAACTGCTTAGGATTGCTAAAGGTTGAGTTTTCGACGAGGAAAGGGAAAGGAACTATCTCCTGTTGCGGTTAAAAAGAATGGCAAAAGAAAATATGCAATATTGCTGCAAAGTTCATAGCATGAGAAATATTTTAGACGGCAGGATGCGAAAAAGGAAACCATCACCCTATTTGACTTAATGGATCTATGGATTTATGAGAATGACAACGGGAGAGAAAAAACAAAAACCAATATTTGAACACATACCCTATAGGAGGTCTGGTATGTCGATTTATAGCATGGTGGGTCTGTCTCCTCTCTTATTTTCAAGAGAGCATACAGGTTCAGCATATGAGTAAAGTTAATCTGATTTCGATGTTTTTGGGAGCGCAAAGACACCAGTTATTCAATATTTTGACGCGTTTCTAAGTAATTAACTAGATCACGGCACAAAAGGTGAATATCCTTACCCGCACATAGGGCTGGAGTGCTTCCAGGATATGCTTGCTCATTCTTACTTCCTCTCTCCCATCGTCATCATGGAGCCGGTGACTTTTGTCAAGGAAAACAACCATCGTCCGCCATTACCTGCATGCCAGAGCTAATGTTCTTTTCCCTTCAGCAAAGGCAGGGCGCAGACTGCTGTGTTCGATAGTAGGCTGTGAAATGGAATGGCCTTTGAACGCTCTCAGTCTGTGCCAACAGCACCCCTCTCATTGGCCTCGTTAGTTCACCTCCTGGCATCCCTGACCATGCATGTCATTCGGCTCTTCCTGCCCAACAATATTCTCCCTTTTGTATGCTCAAGGCGCACTCCAGAAGTTAGGCGTTTCCGGGTTGTTGGTCTGGCCGCAACTAACAAGTGTTGTTGGTCAGTTAGCTACTAGCCAACAAGTTAACCACTCTATGGGTGACACTGCTTGTTGGCTTGGAGGACTGGGATATTACTAGTATAACATGTCTTCTCCCACCCCGACTCTGTACCCTACTATAGCATATATTCTGCTAAAAAAGACCAGCGCCCGGCTATCAATTTCTTGACTTTCTCAGACCTAGTTGTTTTGAACCACATCCGAGTCTCCATCATGGCTTATTGTGACTTGCATGTCCTAACGCCAGTTCGAGCGGTGTTAGATAGGTATGTGATTAAGAACTGGCTTGTCATGTCTCTATATCGTTACATCTCCATGCCCACCTCCTCCTACAGAATAATATGTGGCTAACGCTTTCTCAGTGTCCTCCTTATTTTCATGGCACTTTCATACATACCACAACTCATCAAGATCCCCTTCTATGGATCTAGTCACGGCATTGCACCATGGTACATTGTGCTTCTTTCTCTCTTTACCACCACCCAATTCGCCGCCCGCCTCGAAAACGCCTATTCCCAACTAGGCTTTGAATGTGTACGGAAAGGCGAATTGAAAGGCTGGCCTGCTGCTGCCTCGTTACTTGTTTATGCACAGTTAGCCGTACCGTGGATCTTCACATTTATATTCCTGGGCTTGTTTCTGAAATATCGCAACCAATCTCCTCACAGCGCTGGGGTAACTTCTCCCACAACGGCAAGCCCCCCTGAAAACCAACTTGCCGGACCGGCTTCCCTTTTTAACGCCAAAATCCTCCCCATTACCATCGCCGCTGCGGCCATACTTATTTCTATCGGGCTTTTGATACTATACCTTGGCCCTCGCGATCTAGAAGACGGATCCACAGCAACATGGGCATTCATAATATTTCAGTATGGACTACACGCTCTCCTCGCCATCGCGGGTCTTGCCATTGCCATATCTCTCCCGGTGCCGCAAATAGGGCTCCTGATTCACCGTGCGGAGAATGGGCAAGAGGCTCTAGGTGGTCTGAGCTTGATAACATTAGCTTTCCAAGCGGTTCTTTTTATTGCCCTGGGTGTTTCTCAGGGTTCCAGAATCAAAGATATCGGTTTTGACCTCCGATATCCTAAAGACATTATTGGCTGGTTCATTTGGTGCCATGCTTCTGCGGTTGGCTATGTAGTTGCCGGCTTGAGTCAGCTGGTGATTATGGCGGTTGGTGCGCATTACTTGATGAAAGAAAGGGCTCGTGGAGCGATTCGCCTGTAACTTCTAGAATGTGAGCTTTTGAGATAACTCTTTGATGTAGAGGGGTTTTGGGGAAAAAAAAAATCTATCCTCTCCTAACCTGGAGGCTTTCGCCAGGTGTGTATTGTTGCGTTGGTAGTTAGCAACTAGTTATATACTTACGTGTACTTAGCCACACAATTATCACCAGCATTAGCAAGAGCAATTTACATTTTACGTGCGTCAATGGCCTATAGCTCTTTGACTAGGCGTCTAATCCATTGACTTATCAGAGGCATGCAAACGTATCCAGTTAATCGGGTTATAGTTCTGGTCAGTTTATCAACCTCAGTAGCAAGAAATCCTTCTCTACCTTGGCCTATGGTTTAATAGCTAATTGTAAACGTCTTTATTTTCCTGGGGGGTTATAAAGTACTAATTGTATGCCAATAGGCAGTAGCTATCTCTGGACACTGCTCTTCTACCCTTTAGTAGGACCAAGGGCCGTTATATCCCCACTCAGACAACCACATGCGACGAACACCATCCTTGGTTCTTGCATGCCCAATGGATTTGGGATGCATAAACTTGTTTAAGCTGTCAGGTAGTATGACAAAGTCAGCATGTGCGGACTCGTCTTGAGCTAAAACAACATCTGGATGCTCCTGAACATATTTGGCAAGTTCACAGATGGTCTTCTCGCCGCGTACATTAGCCTCACATTCTGATATACTAACAGTGCGCAAGTCGTAAGATCCGGACCCATTGTCATTGAGAGGAATCACGTTTCCATTCTCATCTTCATCGTCACCAAGAATGGTAAGGAACCATGCATCTTTCTTATAATGGCGTAGGTTGCCGTTGCCGTCCGTGTCACAAAACCGGTGGGTTTCAAACTGAGGATCGAGGTCAAAGAACCGAATATGCTTCTTCGGGTACTCCTTGTTTACCTCCTCAATGATAGATTGTATCTTTCGGTTCAGGCCAACCGTTGCTCTATTGAGTTTTTTTCGTAACTCAACGGTTAGCTCCGTCTTCGGAAGGCTAATTGGTGACAAGGACTTGCTATTGCACTCCTCGGTGTCTTCATTGAAAAACCTCGCGTAGCCCGTGACAATAAGGGTAAATCCGTCAATTTTAGCTGCGTCCATGATACCTCGATACACGCGCCTGAGCTTGTCTGTAAGATCTCTTTCCTCGTCGCCACCGCCACTCGTCTTTTTATTTGCTTCGTCAATTGCCTTGTCGCAGTCGCCAGGAAGGCCAACAAGGCACTGTTTCACAATGGTTGAGAAGCGGACATCATTCCCACCAATCGATAGCGTAGCCCTTAATATCCCTTATTAGTGACGCTGTTTATAGGGGATATTAGTTGTGAAGAGCGACCTACCAGCCATATTCAACTGGGTTTATACGGCCTAGCATCGATAACTGGGAGTCACGGCCATGCTGCCCTGGTCCAAGTATGTTCTCCGTTGTGTCGCCACTACATGAAAGAAAATCAAGCTTATTCTCTCTGAGAACGTCGTCAGTCCTCTTTAGGTAGGGTGCGTAGGCATTTTGGGTTCTGGAGCAACTGTTTGACGGATCCCATTCGTCAACATAGTCTGGACCGGCGCCGATTCCCGCTGAATAGGAATCTCCCATCGCAACGAAGCGTGGGAACTTCGGGAAAGTCTTAATGACATCAAACCGAGGCAGCATAGGGTCCCTAATAGGTCCATCGTCACCTCCTCCTCCTCCGGGACACTGCGGGCTAAAAGCTGTCCAGGCCGTATTGAGACGGGGATGAACAGTATGCTGATCCGCCCTACCACTCCCTCTGAGATTAGGATAATGCAGATTGGCTCCACGTTCTGATCCCTTGTAGCTTTTCCCGCCATTTCTCCAAGTCATGCTGCTTCCGGCGGCAGGAATTTCGCCTTCGTTGTAGTAGACTATAGCGTCTCTGTTCCTGTTAGTCCAAGACCCTACTCTGGGTGAGCATTTATTAAAACTTACCCATTGAATTTGTCTACCCAAATCATATCATCCTTTTTATCTCCGTTCACATCTGCCCATCGAATGTTGGCGCGGTCATAACCTTCTGGCTTTTTTACCTGCTTCATGTTCTTGTAACCTCCATCAGGCTGACTGACCCAACCAAACGTCCTGCCATCTCGATCCATACATAGGTAATCCGCCCGTCCGTCACCGCTGAAATAATTTTTCATTAGTACGTGGATAAGAGCTAGGATAAAAGAAGTATTCTTACTTGATATCCGCAAAGCGGACAGCGGTATCATATTGCCCAATGCCGTCTGGAAAGTCACACTTCAGTCGGTTATCGAGAGCGCCCATCCTCTCAAAGCTCCAACCCTTCTCCTTAGACCAATTGTTTTTCGACCAACTCGCACGGCCAGTAATATCAAGATGAAGTACGTCACATTTACCGTCTCCATCCACATCAGCAAGGCGAGTTCGTTTCCGTGGAAAGATACCACGATAAATGAGCCCTTCATCATGCCAATAGGGAGGATTCAGGACATTGCCAAATAAATGCATCTCTCCAGCCGGCCCAATCCATATATAGTCATCACCTGAAGGCAATAAGTTAGGTTTTTGTTTAAAGTCCGGTAATAGATCCATGACAGTTTTCACTTACGTCCACGACCCTTCATATCACAATAATGCACACCATCGCCCTTGAGATATCTGCCACCATTGCCTGTATTTTCCCACGAGAAAAGCTTATGCGCCCAGTAAGACGCCGCGCGAGGTGGACTTACGTGCTCACGTCTGTACCATATATAATCATTCTGGACGGAATGGATCCGTCCGAAATAAATGTCATTTCTGACACCGGATTGTCCCACGCCCGCATGTGTTGTGCCAGCATGGCGCCAGTCCGGAGTTAAACCCCTCCCAAAACCACGATTGTTAATGTACGTGTCCACGGAACCGTCATCATTAACATAGAGCCAATCGTCGCGGTTCTGCAAAGGCTGGCGTCAGTAGACTTATGTAACCACGGGGTTGCCCGGTTCAACTACTCACATCCTCGTTGATATCTACGAATCGAACCCCATCAATGTTTCCTTTATTTTTGCCTTTAAACACAATTCCAAGATCCTGCCAGTAACCTCCATATTTGTCGTGTGGGGCTTCTCGCTGACCTCCATTTCGCCAGCAGTGAATATCACCTGAGTTGAAGATTTCTGATTAGCATAGGCAACAGTTCTAGAAACTATGTTTCCTGCTCACCGTTATCATTGATCTAGAGTGATTGGGTCAGTCAGCCTTTGATAACATTAGTTGACTTCCGTGACGGGGCAAATACCGTGCAGTAGTCAATTCGTCCGTCTCCTATACGATAGTTGATCTAATTAGGACGGATAAAATGCTCTCTAACTCAATATCACCTCACTCTTGAAGCAGCTACTTACCATCAATGTCGCCAAGCCTCACATGTTTCTGTTCACGTCCAGGAGGATGCTGCTTGACCAATAGATGAAGGGCTTCAAACCTAGTTGGTGTACCGCGTCGATTGATGGAAACATACCTCCACATTAATTAGCTTTTGGTATGGCCTATGGTTGAGAGAACTTACATATTCCCTTCCGGTCCTATACAAATGAAATCCGCGCGCCCTAAGTTTGTTAGTTACCATGCCCGAGGATTCATTTGAGAAATAGCTCACCATCACCATCCTACAACGCAATATTGGGTCTTAGTAGTTTGCTAAACATCACTTGAGACTGGGAAACTTGCCACATCACCCCATCGCACGCCTCTGGAGATGCACGTGTCCTGGACATCAATATCGAAGGATGACCCGCGAAGATGACCTGAAGCGGCCAACCAAACTCGATAATGCCCTGGTTTCTTTTTGGGGTCTATATGCCAAATGAGATCATCATACCTGTCTCCGTCCTGCCGAATCAAGATGTTAGATGAATGGACAAGACATTGTCATCACGCCGGTAGAAATTAAGCCCATACTAAATCTGCGAACCAAATATCTTTTTTGGCCCCCAGTACGGTCCCAACGAGCTCTCCCCATAAACCCTTGTATACACCGACATGATTGTAATTCCCATCGTCATATCCGGAGCCTTGCTGTGTTTGGACCAGCTTATCGTAGCGTCCTGAACGGTTATTTCTAGTTAGAGAAAATCGAAAACTTTATAAGACGTGAGAATGACCAAAAACACAAAATAGAGACCCGCGAATTGGCTCTTAGTAGAACCACCGGTATTCCCTGAACGGCTCAATTTGATCAGTTGAATTGTATTGAAGGGACAAAAGATGGGGAGAAATAGAGTCAGACAATGAAGAGCTCTTTGGATTATCTGGAGGCAAAGAAATAATGCAGGTGTCGGTAAGGAATAGAAACATATTAATAAAGACCGGTGGGGGTTAGGGGGAGGGAGGAGGAGAAAGAGGTAGAAGGTGGTGTTTACCATATTCTTTGTCGCATACAGTTGTGGTCGTACCGTCCGGGTAGCCGTTATCCAATGGCTTGGTTAAAAACCCCTTTTCTGCGGCCTCTTTGATTGCTAGCCACCAGACGGAAGCCAGCTTCTTATAGCCAAAGTCATTGGGATGAGTCCCATCTGCAAGATCGTTCAATGAAATATAGTCAGTATAGGTATTGGCATACACAATTTTCTTCCCTTCCTCTTGATTAAATCGGACCATTCTGCCATATGATTCGCTGAGAAGCCGAGTGCATATATCGGCCGTGGCATGATGAAACAACCCAGACAAGACAATCGTAACTTCTGGGACCGATTGGAAAATGTCATCTAGCATGTTTTGCATCCGACTAGGGGCATCAAGGACGTCGTGTTGCACACAGTCATTTGTTCCGGCATTTATAAGAACTAAATTGGGCTTCAACTTGTAATTGGACTTGGCCTTTTCATGAACTTGGGCGATGGTATAACCAGGCCAGCCTTCGTTGTCCTGTGCATAAAAGTCAGCCTAGGTGATTCGCTGCAGTTAACAAATTAAGAACTGACATTGTCCTTCATTGTTCCCGCACGTCGACTCCCTATCATATTTACCGGATATCCAGCATATCGAAGCTGATCTCGAAGGTGTTTCCTATAGCCGTTTTTGTCGGTTGATGCTGTACCATAGGTGATTGAGGCGCCTAAGGCGAGAATTCGAAGTGTGACTTTATCGTCTTGAAGAGCTAGCGGAGTTCTCTCGGGTTGCAGCTGCGCCATAGAGTCATTCCGCGGACCCGAGAGAGGCGAGGCCAAAACTGTATCTGGATCAGAAAACGCCATGCAAAACGAGCAGCATAATGGGATTTACCGCCTGGCACAATGAATATGCCCAGAAGAATGCCTAGGTATATCATGGCAGTCGTGTTTTTCGTGAGGATTTTGATTCATGGACTCCATCACAACGTTGCGGGCTTGGTACTGGTATAAATATGCGTCTCGAATATGGTATACACTCAAATCCTGGCATTCATGCCCTTCCCCGTTCACCCTGCTCTGCCCAGCACCGAACAAGCCCTGTTGCAAATGAATAGAACAACCCTGCTTTGTTAATAGCCCAGCAACAATAGAACCGATGAGTAAGGCTACCCGCTTCCACCAACATCACCCCCATGCAACGCCTCCTAGAATCCCATATAGCAAGCGGTTATGTGTCAACAACAAGGTGAGACAAGTTGGATCATAGCGGAGATTCTAGGCACTCGTCTTCCCTCCGTAGAGGTTGGAGACTATCCCCGCTGGGATGATGAATGAAATGATCGAGTAAACCAACAGTGGAGCATAAGCCGGAGGCTTTAATACGGCGGTTAGGATTTACCCCAACTCTAGAGATACTTCCTGGCTATCCAGGGCTGGTATAACAAGACAAGAATTGATTTCAATCAGTTGACCCAAGGGGTTCCTGATTTGGCCGCGTAACCCTCATCCTATACATTGCCGTTAGACGTGAATGGCATGCGGCATCTACAACACTCGTTAGCAGCCATACCATTAAAATGTGCCCCTAGAATAGTCCAGGAACCAACATAAAGTTTAATAAGATAATACAGGCGGAACTGAGCCTTAGGCATACCAACGTTATGAGGTTAGAGAAATGAGGGGTGACGGTCTGCATTAGTCCAGATTGTAGTAACTTGGGAAACAAGTCACACCAGCTCCGATATTTCTCCCTTCAGCTCCAATGATGCGGTCTCACCCGGGTTAGTTAGTTAGATGCGGACGGGAATCTCCATCTAGAGTATACTTCCATAGTTGAATTTCACTTGATATCAGTAACCATGGCCCTGATACCAGTGTCTGGCTCCTGTCCCGCCGCTCCCCTCCTGTCTTTCACTGGTCCCTCGCCGTCTTGCTAGCCATTATGCTTAGATTACCCTCGCTCCCGCTGACGTCTATGCTGTTATTGGTAATGATAACAACGTATATAGAGCTTTAATGCGAGCCTATCCTAACTAGCGAGATGACGCGGTATATGGAAAACGCTGCCAAGAATCAGGTTAAATTCTCAATAGCACCTGGATGGCTTTGGCTTAAAGTAACCCCCCCTTCTAAGCATGAGGAAGTTCAGAAGCCAAGCTTTCCCAACAAGCAGGTATCTATTCCCCGAGCTACCAGCGGAGGGCCGGTTGTGAAACCCAACATTGCCTTAGGGCGGAGATATTAGCATTTTGCTCGGGATTACCACAGGTCCGCCTACGCTCTGATTAAACCACACTGATGGGAAGGGACGAACACACCGGCTAGAGAGTGAACCCTATCCACGATGGATAGAGGAGGCCAAGGCATTTGTCGAAGAGGTAGAAGACTTCCCTATTAAGGAATACACTGATTACGTTTCTGTAATCAGTGTACGGAAGCAAAGCATTTAAGGGGCCAAGAGGTAATCCAGCGTGCAGGAAATGCCATCGGTAGCTCCCACATACTCGGGTGCGAGAACCGTAACCCCATTGGAGTAGGGACTTGCTCAAAAAGTAAGAGCAACGCAGCCACGGTTATTTTGATTTGTAGATTTTGTTGGTATAGGTAGTTCAAGAGAGTCCATCCTGGCAATATCAACAGCCATAATGCCCTCCAGAACGTGGGCTGTACTCATCCATCGGTTAATGAGCAGGGGCAAGGGTTGGTGATACTGCGTGCTAGGTCGCGCTAAAGGCAGAGTTTGTATAGGACGCTTGCTTGATGTGAAAGGAATTACCGTGGATAGTTGAGAAATTGGTTGGTAGTGAAGATGATGATGATAGAGTGAAGTTAAATTTCGCTTATCGCCAAGGTTTCGCCAAGTCATGCCAAAATCACCTGACGCGGAGAACCCCGAAGCCTCTGAGAGCAACAACCCAGACTTTCTCGTTAGTTAGCTATGGTTCTAGTTAAGACAAAACTACCAACAAAAAAAAGGTCCCACCAACCTTCCCAGTTGGCATCACCAACATCATTGACAGGATGTGTCGAACATGATCAGATCACTTGGCCAGGCGATTAGTTACCTTGTGCCCGATCATATCATATGCTTTGGAGTACCTACATACATACAAATCCCATCATGTTTTTGCAGCCCTTCAATGCAATCTAAAGTCCCAGTATTGCAACATGCTGAATTTTTGAAAAGCTCTACTTCTATATTGACTATTGCAATGACGTTTCTCTGGTGATTGCTACCTACGAGCGAATAGCGTATGCCACATCCACACAGTATAGCTTCTGGTTTAGCATTCCCGTGCCTTACTTCCTTGTGCTATACTAATCTGCTGGCAGGCTCAATATCATCTGCCAGAGCCCACAGGAGGCTCTTTTGACTTTCAACTCTTATGTTCTTTAAACATCTGCCTATTTGCAAAAGCAAAATTGCCCCACCAACCCCCTCATGGTGGACAGCTTCCGATTAGCTGTTCAACAGACCAACACTTCCATACTTTCCCTAACCTTTAAGCACGCGTCATTAAATTTAGGTTCTTTATTCTTAGAACTTTTCTAGAGTCACATCGTGGCAGTTTCAGACAAGCGAGTCGTCTCCTTGGAAGCTAGATGGAGCTAGATGGAGCAAGGGCGCACAATGTGGATAGGATGCAACTCAACAGCGTCTAGGCCTTTTGCAATGGCAGTGTAAATCAGAGGATATCAGCGGCATTAAACGTGCTCAAGCGTGTGAAACCAAGAAGTTCATATGGTTGGAGATATGATTTCCCGTAAAAACAGCCTCCTCATTATAGCTTGATTAGGAGAAGAGCTTTTTGTGGGTGAGACGATCAATCTATTTCCATTATAAAGAGATTGCACAAAGGGTATAGGCCCTTTAGCCGTTGGTGGCAATTGGTGTTATCAAGGACAGCAACTGACGATTTACGGATGGTTTGAGCTTGAAGGTATCCTCTTCTCTCAATTGATTGTCACTTTTATCGACTAATCTTCCTTTAAACACAAATTGTAGCAACCCACTCTTCGAACATCCTTTCAGTTGGACCCTAGGCATGATGTAATGCGCAGACAAATTGCCAGGCTAATTCTACCTCAATATACTTATCTAGAACATCATCAACAACAACAAAGTCAGTGTCGTTGGCCGTATTTGAAAAGCGCAATCTTATAAAACACCCCATATACTTGTTAACAAACAACTTTCAAGGTTCACGAAGCAAGATGACAATCTCAGGTTGTGTAAGCCGAGCTTTACATCCTACTCCGTCTCCATTCCTCAAAAACTTCAGTAAATTACAAGTTCTTCGAAAAGAACAGAGTCGAGAAACTGCGAAACTCGTATGCTGAAATAAGGGAGCTGATATATATACCTTTACGTACAATGTCCACGGGTCTGGTCTTAGATAGTTATACGATCTTCAAACGGATAGGCTGAATTCTACAGGGCTAATGCAAAACAGGCCATTTTAGAGCTACAATATATTATGTATGTAGGCATCTAAACGTATGGAGCTCCCTTTCCCTGGCCCAATCCTGTGTTCCTTTAGCTGTATATCTATGTAGAGCTGTAAAATATAGAAACAAAAAAAAAAAACCTCTGGACGATGAGAAGAAAGCGGGAAGAAAATAGTAAAGGTACTAAAAAGATGATATCAAAAGGACAGGAAAAGTGTTACGGATGATTGCAAGGGGAAAACAAAAATAACATGGGCAGATATCCTCCTACTAGTCTTCGAAGTTTCCCCGTCCTCTAAGTCGTTTGGATATAAGGAGATTGTGAATTTGACCGGAAAAAAGAGAAAAAACAAGGAAGGATGAAGAAGGGAATGTCTCAAAACCGTGAGTTTTCATGTGTAGGAACAAGTTTGATTGAAATTCGGGGTGTGTCAATGACGATTGGATTCAAAAGCATTGTTTGACGAGACATAATCACAATAGCCCACGCCTTGACATCAACCGGGTCTATATTTACGGAGTATACGTAGGAAGGGAAATCTATTGCTGTCGGGAAGAGATGCCCTATCAAGGATAAGTTAGTGATGCCGCTACCTAGAAGAGGCTTGTCCCCAGATTATGGAGCACAGGGTCTGACTTACAAATAGAAACGCAAGCTCGTGAGTGTCCAACCGACCAAGACTCTTGCTAGCCTTTTCATCCAATGCGCTTTCGATCAATTCTCTCTTCTTCTCCTGTAATGCAAGGATGCGATCTTCCACGGTGTTCTCCACTAGGATCCGGTGGACCATGACTGGCCGGATTTGCCCAAAACGATGGGCTCGGTCAATGGCTTGCTCTTCAATATAAGGATTCCAAAAGGGGTCGAAGATAATTACTTGAGAAGCAGCCACCAAATTCAGCCCAGAGTTACCGGCCTTGAGAGAAACGAGCATGATTTTGCAGCTTTCATCATCAGAGAATTCTAGTACCGCCTCGTTTCGCTGGACGGGACTCATACTACCGTCGTATCGCCCATATCTCCAACCTTCTCTTGTAATGGGAACTTCTAACAGGTCTAGTAGTGTGGTGAACTGGCTGAAAATAATGGTTTTTTCGCCCTTGCCACGATTTTCGATTTCACGAAGGATGTCGAGGGTCTTTTCAATTTTTGCACTTGTTTCCCAGGTCTTCTCTAGGCGCCGTAGATATCTCCTCTTTGTCTTTGCGTTCTTCAACGATTCCTTTTTCAATGTCGCTAGATTTTTCTTCTTGCCAGTTGACGTAGCGGATTTAATTGTGCGTTTTCTTTTCCCGCTTTTGAAGCTGCTTGCATCTAGGCCCTCCTCGTCAACGATGAAGTCTTTCAGGCTATCACTATCCGAGTCATCATGCTCACTATCAGATCTGTCATCGACAGGGGTCTTGACACCATCTCCGTTGTAAACTTGCCGAAACGAGACACTGTCGGTAATCTTTCTTGGATCAATATTTGCACGGCAATTAGGACATTTAATCTCAACTGCGCTATCATTTCCTTGGGCGACGCCTTGAGAGGGGTCCGTTATCCGTGCAAAGCATTCTGCACAAGTGCTATGTCCACAGGGGAAGAAGATGATGGCATTTTCCACGGCATCGATACACACCGGACATTCAGAATCCTCGTTCTCCTTCAAACGTGTAACAACGTCGGGGCTGAGTAACTTCGCGTTGGCTTTCAAGTCAGTTCCGCAAAGATTAACATTGCTGTCCTCGCTGAAGAACTGTATCAAGTGTGGATGGCAACAGGCTTGGCGAAGTCGAAGCAACATCACCAAAACACTAGAGTAGTGGTGTCCAACTGTCCCAGCGTTGAGATACTTGTTAAACTGAAGTTGGGTCTTTGTCTCAAGGCTTTCGTAAACCTTGTATTCATCTTCGCTGAAAACTGCATGGACCTTTTCGGTTGTTCGCGGTGGTAAGTCCATGATAGGCTTCCCGTTAATCTTCGAAAACTTGGTTCGACGAAGGAGGATGGCTTTTAACACGACTTGCAGTTTTTGCATGGCGATCTTTTGGGCCTTTTCACTATTACTCTTTAGAGGGTGAGTGAATGCCTGTGGACTAGTTAGCCTCAAGTGAATATGGGACTTTAGTGGTCGTTCGAATCCACTTACAGCATCGAAAAACTCCGATTTGTTGTAAGGGCTAATTCGAAGAAAGCGAAGCAAAGAATAGAGTTCGGTGACATTGTTCATCATAGGAGTTCCACTCATACACCATCTATAGGTGGATCTAATGGAATAGCAAGCTTTTGCAGCCTTCGTATTTCTGTTTTTAATGCATTGGGATTCATCGAGAATGGCGCGGTACCATTTGGATCGCTCTCCAAGAATAGGTAGTTGTGTAGAAAGGCGGTGGGTATCGCGAAGAGAGGGATTTGCTTCTACAAGCTGATCATATTCTTCTTTGCGTTTGAATTCAGAAGAAACCGTACCAAACGATGTCAGCACGACATCGTACCTTTTCAATTTCAAGAAAGACGTCGTTCTTTTGTCTCCGTGAAGTATATAGACTGAAAGTTGATGTCGACCAGGTTTAAGTTTCTGTTCAATCTCCCTTTTCCATTGGTGCATTAAAGAGACCGGAGCAATAACAAGAGTAGTTTTTCGTTCAGGGTCAGCCGACGGGCGCGAGACTATGAGCGCGAGAGCCTGGATAGTCTTTCCAAGGCCCATGTCATCCGCTAGGATACCTCCTTTATTAGAGCCTTCTTCCATTGCTTTCATCCAAGCTAGCCCGTATGTTTGATGCTCCATCAATTTATATTTCATAGGCTCGGGGGTGCTTTCGCCAGCAAACTTCAGATCTTGATCCGGACGGATATTTTCAAAGAGGGTTTTCAGTTCCTTTTTACTTTCATTGGGGTCTGAAGGGCCTTCGTAGCTTGGAATTGCTGTCCTACATCGAAACACAAGTCAATATAAAACACAGCCTGATATAAGGCAAAATTAACTCATCTCACCCCAGCCGGCTAAGCAAATTATTTGAAATATCTGGCCTGGAGGACGTCGCGGCCTGCGGCGTTTCGGAGAGGAGCTGGCCATGCATACGCGGGAGCTGTGAAGATGACAGGGGGTACAAGTTATAGAGAGCCATAGAATCAGGAAAGGTCCCAGGAATTGCAATTTGACGGTACTGTTCGTCCATCTGTTGATGAGGGGTAAGATGGCGTAGATGGGAGGAATTATCGGTGTGTCGTGCTGCATCATGATTAGATGGCATGCGGTTACGTCCATCCACTCGAAACGGACGGTCTATAGACATAGTCAGATCGATAATATCTAGGCTCGCATCGCGTCGATTAGGTTGGTCTCGAAGTCCCTGACCAAGACTCGACTGAGGGATCCTCGTGATCGGCGGTCGAGATATGTAGAGCGCGCCTGGTTCTGATGAAACGGGTAGGGAAGTAGCTGTCAATAATTCTACGGGACGAGCAGGTGGCGGATGTTGCGCAGGCGCAGGCTCATTCAAGCTTTGTTGAAGAGCTTTAGCAAAAGCTTCATCACGACGCTCTTGGTGCTTGCGTTGTTCAAGCCATTTCTCTGCTTCGAGGGCCTCTCTCTCAATTGCCACAAATTCTTCGTCATCTGACAAACCTAACTCGTGGAGTAAGCTTCTCCGATCTCCTCCAGCTGAGCCCATTTTCACTGCGAAATGCGCGTGTGTCCAAAGCTCAAATCTTTGAATCCCTGAGCAGCTTGAAGTTCGCTGGGGACAGATGCAAGCAACATCGCTGAGTTTAGCCTTAAATGCACTCCGTAGTCTCCTAAAGAAATATGCCACACATTGTGTTGTATCTCATGATGTGTTGCTGCAAGAAGCCCCAAGCTGCAGGGGTGAGAAAGCAATTAAGATGGAACGCGATCAAAGAGCCGCGATTTGGGGGAAAGGCTTGTCAAAGCTAATAGCGCTACGCTAACCTGTCCTGGACTAGTGCGTACCCCAGGCATCCATCTTTACTAGTCCATCTTAGGTTCAGCGTGGAGTTTCTGCAGCCTCCCACACCTTCACTAATCCCAATTAGGCAGTGAGTTTCCAGGGTGGATATCAAGTGAAGTTCGGAAAGGTTGTCGAACTCTCGAAAGCTGCCTGGCTCAACGTCAATCGCAATGGTCGACCTTCTCTCCCCTGAATGACTATCTATTTTTTAAATTCGCATATTACAGTGGAGATAAAGTACTATATTCCCGGTTATCGTTTATATGCAATCTTGAAGCCGCGTCTTCCATTCAAAGTGGAAAGACCCAGTTATATATCCGCCCCGCGCCACAGGACAACCATATTGAGTGGCCAGCATGAGCATCGCCAACTCATCTCAACCGCTTCCTTCCAACGATCACTCTGGCTTTCAGACATCGCAGTTTTCCTCGCAATCCAACTTAGGTACTGATGGAACCGACAACCAAACCGGAGACGCTGGTTCGGGTACACCGCCTCCAAATGACACTACTACCAGATACGCCCCTCGCCCAAAGCGGATAGCATGTATGGTTTGCAGAAGGAGAAAATTGCGATGCGATGGAACAAAACCGAGCTGTGGAAATTGTATCCGCTTAGGTCATGGCTGCGCATACAATGAAACGAGGAAGAAGAGCGGGCCCAAAAGAGGTTACGTCAAACAACTGGAAAGCAGACTAGGTATGGCTTCTATGTTGAAGGAATGAAAAGGACACCCTTTTCTTTAAAAATACTATATCCCTATTATTCTAACGTGAAGGATTGCTTGAACCAACAGCCCAAGTTGAAACTCTCCTCAAGGGACGGGAGACAGCTGACAACTCGCAAAATTCCACGTCCAACCTTTACCAAAGCTCATCACAGAATGTGCCCATGAATCGTGCACCTGAGTTCCCTATCGAGTCGGCCACCATGGTTCCTGACCCTCCCATCCCACGTCCTTCGTTTAGAGGCCTACCCACAAACACTACTAGGCCTGTTGAGCCTGGCCTAACAATGGGAGACGTTCCCTGGGAAATGATTGGCCTTGGTTTGGAAGAGTCTCTTCCTATCCAAGAAACAATCGATGACTTGTAAGTCATAGGTCCTATTGTGCTGAATTTGTTAGAGTCAAGTCCCTAAAGCCATTTCAGGAACGAAATATTTTTCCAAAAGATCCACGCGTCTTTCCCTATGATTCATAAACCTCGCTATTATGCTGCCATGAATCTCTCTCCTCATATGCGACCTCCGATTTGTCTCAGATATATAATGTGGGCCCATGCAGCAGCTGTCACAGACCGATACCAAGCATTTCACGTGCACTTTTATCAGCGCGCCCGAAAATATGTGGAGCTTGATGAAATGAAAGGTCTTGGTGAATCGCTCATTTCTGTTGCGCACGCTCAATGTTGGAATTTGATTGGTTCTTATGAATTCAGAATGCTTTACTTTCCTCGAGCCTGGATGAGTACAGGCAGGGCCATGAGACTTTCGTTATTGATGGGGTTACATAGGCAAGATGGTATTGGTTTGGACGTCAAGCAGTGCATACCAGCGGCTCGCGACTGGACCGAGCGAGAGGAACGGAGGCGAACATTCTGGATGGCTTTCTGCCAGGATCGTTATGCTTCGGTGGGAACGGGGTGGCCGCTGATGGTAGATGAACGTGATGTCCGTATCCACCCTCTCTTAATGCCAGCGGTTGCCAAGTGCTATGCTAACAATAGAGTCCCTCCAGATTCTGACATATCTCCCTGCTTCTGACGACGCCTTTCTCAACTGTCGTGCAGAGAAGAGTGCCTCACTTTCAGATGCTTTGTCAGGCAAATCCATCTCTACGCTTTCGCCCTTAGCAGGCATCGTTATTCTCACTTGCCATCTTGGCCGGAACCTTCACCACCTTCACCGGACATCAGCTAAGGACAGAGATCACGAGCTTAACGGAGAATTTTGGAAGCGCCACCGGGCCCTCGATAGTGTTCTTCTTAATATATCTCTGTCTCTTCCCAGCCATTTGCGCCTACCAGAGGGCCTCAATGACCCAAAAGTCGTGTTTTGCAACATGTGCATCCACACATCAACCATCTGCCTTCATCAAGCTGCTATCTTCAAAGCAGAGAAAAACGATATACCGCAACAGATTGCGGCTGAGAGTAAACGGCGTTGCATAATTGCCGCTGACCAGATCACCAATATCATGAAGATGATAAGTCATTTTGACTTGACTATCGTAGGTTTTACTAAAACCATAACAAAAATGCGATTTTTTAATAACGGCAACCACAGATGAATCCCTTCCTCGCGTTTTGCTTGTATGCCGCCGCTCGAGTTTTCGTCCAATATCTCAAATCGCGACCAGAAGATCTAACAGTTCGCTCGTCACTTCACTTCTTGATTTCCGCCATGAAGGCACTGAAAAATAAGAACCCGCTCAGCCAATCTTTCCTTATCCAACTAGAGTTTGACCTTGAAACCTCTAATTTAGGCAATCCGGCTGCCACAGACAAAGGGTGTCCGGGTATGTCATGTGGCATGTACTCAAGTTCGGATCCTGTATGTGGCAATATCATCAATATTTAACTATTCCCTCAAAAGGAAACGTGGCTAACGTCTCAAAAGGCTAAAGCTCGGGATGATTCTAATGATAATGCAACTGGAAAGCTAGCGGAACCAAGTGTAATGAATACTTCCGAAAAAGTTTGCTACCAGTCTGGAGTTCTACGAAATACTCCTCTACCTTCTCGTCACAAGCCCACTTCCCAGCAACAGACACAAGGTCAACCTCCGCCTTCAACGCCGTATCGTCCGCCTAATGATATTCAAACCTCTGATGTCGCCTCTTTTTCTGCTTTAGCGGAGGAACAAATGCAAGCACTTATCATGGAAATGGACCTACCCACAGATGTTAGCACATCTATGGACCGACAGTTTTCTAGTTCCGACCATTCAACTCCCAACACCCTCCTTACGTCGTCGAACAGTTCCTTGTCGCCCTACAATCCCGATCATCCCTCTCCTCCTAAACAGCAATTTCCATCCTCTCAATCTCGTATGCACCTTTCCACACCCTCGCCCAATGTTGCGAGCCGCGATGCAAACATTCCCAGCAATCTTTCTTCTTTTTCGGACGTCACAAGCTCTACCGGTAGTAATCCCTTCGCATTTCCGGCATCATGGAGTTACACTCAGGAACAGTCAAAAAGCCAAGCCCAATCCCGTTCTCAATCTCAACAAAGAGAAAACCCAGTTGCTACTACCGCAAATACTACAACGACTGCCGGGAATATTGACCATATGGCTTATAATGATCTAAGTTGGATGCAAAATGAAAGTGGTAGCGCCCTAGATTGGAATAATTGGCAGGGTCATTAGTTGCCGCTTCGTTAATATGGATCGTGATAATAACGTTTTGGGCATCGGATCTTGCAGTTTCCTGCACAAAAATCGGCATTTTTGAGAGGGAAGTGATCCAAGAATATCCGGGTGATGAAAGAAAGCCATCCAGAAGGCTGGCTTTGGTATGAGATATAGGGGTGACAGCATGGTCACTTTCTAATTTCGCTCTCTTATGTTGACTCGGCTTTTTCTAGACTTTATGATATCTGTAAAGTACGATGTACGTGAAATATCCGTTCTCGAAACACTATCTTTATCAGATTGTACATTATAATACTCGGTTTGTATTGTCTTATCGAATAATCGAAGCTATGAATGTCTCGTAATGCGCCGCATACATAATAACATTAGGACGCGAAGGATTAATTATCATTTCCTCGACTTCCAGCTCACAACCCACCCCCAGCAGCACCTACGATCCGCAACCCGTTGCTATTTGGGCCCATGTTATCCGCATAAACGGAATATGCCAACCAATATCTCGACGGATGCCACGCCACAGCAGGAACAACATGAGCCCCGTCAATCGGAATGGTAAAGACACTCTCCCCTGTCTCCGCATGGAAGATCTCCAACCCAGTCCCCGCACAATCCGGCTCGTCACACGCGCCAACGATGAATCTGCTGTCCCAGCTCCAACCAAGGCCGCGCACGGCACCGCCACCTGCGCTGGTCAGGGTGCGTTTACAGATCCAATCTGTGGTGTCCCAAAGAGAGATCAGGGAGTCGCCGCCGCCGATAGCGAGGTATCGGGCTGCTGGGGAGAGGGAAACGCAGAGACAGGCTGCGGTGTGGGCGTTGAGAGTGTGTAGCGGTGTGAAGGAGGGGTAAGCGGTGATTTGGACGGTGCCGTCACCGGTGGTGAGGAACAGATCTGGATTGGGGGAGTGGGAGTGGGAGAAGGCGGTGCCATTGGTGCGGAGCGGTTGTTTGTGGGTTGGGAGAGATTTGTAGGGTGCTGATGGGGTTGCTGCTGCTCCTGCTGCTATGGAGGTGCCTAGTTTGGAGGGTTCAGTGGTAGAGATGGAGGCGGATGGTGATAAAGAGGACGAGGAGCCGACGGATATGGGGACTAGAGTATCGTCCTAGAGAGAGGTAGCGGTGTTAGATAGATAGAGCCCATATTTATGAATATTGATCAGAGCAAATATAATTTACCATTCTACCGGCGAGAAGCACACTACCATCGGCGGACCACGATAGAGTAAATGCTTCTCCGCCGACATCGATGCGACTAATGCAATTTTTGGATCGCACGTCCCAAAAACGAACGGTGCCATCAGTTGAGCAGCTCGCCAGCTCGGATTCCTTGACAGGGTTGAAAGCAACCTGCTCAATGCCCGAGGTGTGTCCGCGCAGCTCAGTCGAATATCTTACATCAGGCCGCTCAGGGTTCCATATTCGTAACGTGCGATCGGCAGAACCCGTTGCGATAAGAAGGCCGGTGGGATTCCATGCGAGGGTGCGAATGCTGCAGAGTAAAATTGAGAATTTATTTAGTGAGAATGGATCAAGTCCAGAGGTGAGGAAGAGTGTGAGATGAGCGTTCGTTACCTATGAGAGCCGGGCCCGCGCGCATTGGGGTCGGTGTAGCTTTGTGTTCTTAGCCTGCCGAATAAATGGCTGAAGCGATCTTTGGGAATCGGCTGCTGCGAGGGAGGAGGAGGCATCTTGGTAGTTATCGATCTGCCGGTCACTGCTGGATTGTCATTGTCGAGGCTGGTGTGAGGCTGGTGCTTGTTGAAGGAAGCATTTCTTTTCCTCTGCAAGAAACCATTTTCAACAGCAAAACCCGTCTCAAGTAGGTACTAGTTAATACCCCATATAATCAAGAGGGAATCTACTTTTGATATTTAAGATTCTAGCTAACTGGTAGTGTAACAACCCTGGTCCCCTCGTGCAATTCGGAGGCCGGGAATAGGTGGCTCTTTTAATCAACTAGATTGGTGGTAGGGTCAAATGCCTTTGCAAGAAATTTCTAGCTAGTGGCTCAGCAGCAGATGTCAGACTACGTCCAGAGTGCTGCAGTCAGTGTGTGCCGACCACTTCTTCCATGAGCAGATGGAGACAGTAACTTAAAATGCGAGCAGAAGCGTCGGCGAGGACCTAGTTAGTTAACAGGGGTGTGTGTCTCGGAGAGACAATCTATGAGGCCGAGTAGGGGAGCTCTGAGAATCGTGCTTTTGTTGTTCCTCACTGATCTTTGATATCTTAAGACCATTCTTTTTAATATTGCATCAAATCCTACTGTGATTATCTGTAGGAGTATCCACCAGAATCTTTACTGCGTCGTGTTATCCTCCCATGGATTGACTGGCAAAATTAAGCTGCATCGCAAACTAAACCATCAGGTCTTTGTTGCTGGCTTCACTCAAACCTCTTCCTTCCCTTTGATGGCGTCAAGTCCTTCTGTGCTCCTGAAACTGGGGCAGCGTCTCACCGGCAGTGTCAGTACATATACTATCACCAAGCAACTTGGCGAATTCATTTGGTTGGGAAGGTATATCTTCTCCGAGTATAGCCAGATAATTGAAAATCCGAATACTTCCATATTGCATTTCTCTTAACAGCAACAAGACTGGGGAAACTGTTGTGATTAAATCCGCGCGCCATTTCCGCATTGCCAACTAGAGGGATGTCTTAAAGAAATTCCAATCCAGGACACCATATCTACGTCCTTTGATTGATGAGATAGTTAACCCGGCCGACCCGCCTGCTATCGTGCTAAAACAACTCGAGGATGAGCTGCTCTGTGCCTCAAATGCCAAGAGGATGAGTGGGAAGGAGGTCAGATATGTATCGAAGCGGATTCTGGAGGCGTTGAAAGTGCTTCATGAGGACGGCTATGTGCACACAGGTAATTCCTGAACACCCCCTTGGCTGGGAACAATGGGTTTCTGATGGACAAATAACCTGCAGATATCAAAATGGACAATGTTATGGTGAACTATGCTTCAGCTTCCTGGCGTGAAAGTGAGTAGCGATTCACAGATGTTCAACTCGCAGACCTCGAGAGCACCGTCCACATAACCTCATGCTTCTGCAAGAACCGTGATGGAATTGGAACGCTCATCTTGCGGAGCCCAGAGGCGCAATTAGGGATTGAATGGGTCCGCCAACTGATATTTGGTCATTTGGGACCATTCTACTTAATACACACACCCCTCTTCTAACAAATCTAATTCTGACTATTCTCTTTCCGTAGGTTATATTCATGATTTGGGGTGACAATTTCTTCACCTTCAAGCCAAACACACCCAGTGGTCATGAAGATTACGAACTTGACATTCTCGCCAAATATCACACATACTTTGGACCATATCCACCATCTTACCGTGATCTCACCAATAAAGAAACCTTGATGGTACTGACATATGTGATGGATAGCGTGCCGCCAGAGAAAATAAAGCCTTTCTCGTTGGCTAGTCAACGAGAGATTTAAACGGAAGACAAAGAATTTATCTTGAGGATTATGAAACTCGATCCAAGAGACAGACCAACTGCAATTGAGCTTCTCGAAGACAAGTGGTTTGATAGAATATAATCAAATTAGTGTTTCGGAATTACCATTCTCATTTAAGTTGACTTGGGTGATTAATTCAGTCGGTAAATAATCTGTCTGGTTTGACCGTGCGTGGGCGAATCGCCTTGGTCAGTTCACTATCACCAAGTTGCTAGCATGCAGGATTTACTTTTGGTCACCTCCTTGCTTGTTTGTCTCTGATGCGGTGATTGGATGAAGGACACTTGACAATACAGAGCAAGGGACCGTAAATTGGCGGCGCACGCCTGCGGCACAGTGCTGGAAGGTTTTCTGTGGACTCCCTTAGGGATTAGGATTAATCCTTTTGGCCCAGTGGTATTTCCCATCATGGAAATGCCATCTTTGCATTTGCGGTCCTTTTGGCCGCTATAGCTACACCGTTAAGCCATTTCCAGTATCGGCAAGCGCATCAGGAAGGTTAGTAGTTATTTGCCAGGCATCCTGATAACCTCCCCACTTGGTTTCTGGTAATTTATGTAATTTATGCTATTGTCGGCCCTGATAGCAGCGGGTGGTAGCGGGTTGCCTTTCCAGCATACAGAAATGAGCCTACCGCTTCTAGTTCTGCCACATCTCATTGTGGCCCTCTTTTGTACAGGGTTTTAGCTCCTTAAGAAGTCGCTGAGCATCGCGCAGACGTTGATGTAGGTGAGAGCCAGCTTCATCAACTCTCCGCTCCCTTTCCTCTAGGGTGAGTTTCTTTGGCATGTTGATGACGTGTAAATCGGACAGGTGGTAAGAACACTTGAGAACTTTTTTTTTAAAACTAACAACTAGCTCTATGTACTAGTTAACAAAGTAAAAACACGAAGAAAATGAAAAGAGTGGAACGGGGGAGGGTGCCTCTCCCGCTGAATTTGAGCATCAGGCCACATACACCCAGCCAAAGCAGAAAGGATTGGATCATCACGACGATGTTTTAAGGAGGCGGGCGAGTGATTGAGCGTCTAGCGCTAACTCGGAACAGGAACATCCAGATTCCCCGGTAGTCTGAACACTAGTTTACCCGTCGCAATCATCACACATAAAATAACATGCTCTAGGAACTATTCTCTGTTAGCGGCCTTCTTTTGCATGATCTGAGCTCTCTTGGAAGTTAGCAAGCAGCTCGGAAGCTCAGAAACTCAGTGCATAGAAATATTTAACTACTTAGCCAACTTTGCCCGCTGAGAGAGACAAGCTCAACGCAAGAAGTACGAACCATCTTCACAGCTTGGGTAGGAGACTGAAGCTGGTTGAAGGTCACCTCTCCGCGTACCTTGCTTTAATCCCTTTTAGCTTACCCCACGAAGAAGATGTACGATATCAATGATACCTCTCTGGGCAAGGAAAAATGCTATACGACAATTGGAGAACTGCCTCGCTACATTGACCCCAAGCAACCGCCAACCAAGAAGTCTCCCTTTTCCGCCATCTCAGGCCATCCGTTTATCCATTCAGTACGCTCGCAGATATCTCCCCTGATAACTCTTTAGGCCGAAGCGTACGTTAACAGTGTTCTAGACGGAACTTCTCCTACCAGAGGAGCTTTACCAAACTGCCTGGGATGCAATTGCATGTAGGATTAGTAGTTGTCAGTATGCGAAAGTCTTCATGTCTCTTTCGGATATTCTCGAGGGAGATTTCTTTAACAAATACATAAAAGTTGGTGCGTGGAATTGCCAACTTGAATTGTTTCTCAACCCTGGTTTTTGCCATCTTATCCTTGAAATATAACTGACTTACTGTCTTTGGTAGGTAATATTCTCATGATATCAGAGGGAGTAAGTGGCATAAATAATGTATACTCTCTTAGAGATGGTGCGCCTAACCCCTTTTTGCTCTATTACCGGGCTTCGAGCACATATGACTGATTTTCAGTGCGCACTGCTACTTCATTAGGAATTCTGAAGTTAGAGCTTGATAAACCTTCATATGAACAAGCTGGCCTCGTTGGTAAATCAGTCCGCAGTGGAGGTAAAAAGCACGTAACGTCAAGATACCGTAAGCTACATCTTCTAGGCGTTTCTTTTATACACTTATTTGAGGCTAACTAAGAACTGCCATGGGATCAAGTCGTTGAGATAAACCTCCGTCTACCTTCTATGCTCCATGGGAAGAAAGGGTTTGAGCGCATTGTATGGGCATTCAGAAACGTGTTAAACGAGTCCCTTGTATGGTTGTTTTGCGATTCGTCGCCTTCTTCGGATCTATTAAATCAAGGTGAACCGTACTCCCCCTACTCTCCATTGCTCAATAAGATACTTATTTGCTGAAGTTACATCGGAAGCTCCCATAACAAAGCATTGCCCGCAAATTGTTTCATGCACTCCGTCGAAATCGTCCCTTAACAATGTACTTACTCCACCACTCACTCCGGCAAGCTTCATACCCAAGCCCGATGACGCAACCTCCTCACTCCGTGACACATGCGCTGAAATGCAAGAATGGCTTGCACTTGCTTTCTTGGAATCTCCGCGCCTCAGTGCTAACGACTCGATCGACCCATACCTAAGCCGGTACTCAGTGCCTGATCTAGAACACTGCACCTCCACAAACCTAGTGAAACTCACCTGGAAGGGATTAATTCCGAAACAATGGATTGCACAACTGTTCATCGCTACGCTGTAAGTTAAAGAAAAACCGGATTTTGACTCTACGCTGAACTAACTTGTATTTCTATTCCAAGGCGCGGTACTGCGAATTCGAACTCTTGGTTTGTTATAACTTCTCGAGCACTTGGAAAAGAGGCTGTTGAAGGAAAGGATGGATATACCATACTGGCACTCCCCTGCCCTCAAGCCAATTTAACAGAAAATAACGCTTCGGAAGGAGCCGAGGCGAGGCACGCGCAGAGGAAATTTGTTTGTTGGGAGTATGTCGGCGCGCCATGTTCAGCCTCCTGATGCTACTTGCTCGTGCAGTACGATTTCTTTATTATTTGAATATTAGGATCATCTACTTTGAGGTATGATCACAGTCTACAACACATTCTTGTCAAGTTTTGGAGAGATCGAGTCCAGTGATTGATCCAGCTTAGAATCCATAGTTATGGCTTGCTGCACATTGTATATTGATGTTTCCTTGCGGACGTAAGTGAAATCGGTTTCTTTAACAAAGTCGAATAATTTTCAAATACCAGGATTATTTGTCGCGTCGAGAGAAACCAACCTGTCCTCTGGTGGTGAGCCCACTAGTATGATATCCCGTAGATTCCTGAGTCGTGACAAGGGTAGTTGCCTCCCATCACTCGGCGATTATTTTTGGCCAATTGCGATAAACGGCGACTGGAATAACAACTTTGGTTTGGCCGCCACTCAATTCCAACCAAATGCGTGCATCTAGTCTAAGCCTGCGTAAAGACTCGGACAAGCCAACTTTGATTACCAGAATTGGCCTTTGGGGCGCCGGCTGTGTGGTTTGGTAGAAGGATGCATCGGGTTATTTTGTAACTCTTTCAAGCTGCACCTCTCCACTCCATGCACCACCACCATCAATTGGCATATTCATATGGTCAGTTTCGGCTATAAAGTGACGTGTAAGATTGAAAGAGGCCTCCTCGTGAGGCTTGCTTGCTTGCTATTTTAACGATGAGACGGGACAAATCCTCAATATATATTATACGTCGTCCCCTGCCAGCCTGGCTGTCTAAGAAAGATCGCGCCGTCGGTAGCAAGCCATGCGTAAACACAATGTATTGACTTGCCAGGGGTTCAGAAAAGAAAGCAAGGCTTGCACGATTTAGGGCGAGCTTGAAATTCCGCATTCCAATAAAGGATAGTTTGGAGCCCGTTGGGCTTTCACCGAGTACATTGAGAATTGTGTTCTCTGCGTCCGCTCTCCGTCTCCTAGCTTGTTAACCCATTTGTGCTATGATGAGCATCCGGTCTTGAGTCGAGGAGGTTGTTAAACGGTGTAGATGACATCTTGTCTAGAGAAGTAGTTAGCCAGTCCGTAGTATATACTCGTCACTTAGCTTCGACTAATTGGCTGTATGATCAGATCTCTCACGTTGGGACGTGCTTTGGTGACCAGTTTCATAGGAGCAGAATCTCGCGTCGAGAAACCCATCATGACCTCTATGCCACTCGAAAAGAGAACGTCCTCTAGTGGCGAGCGGCTACAGGATGGTATGAACCCCCCTAGGTCTTGACACAGAATAGAAGAGAAGAGAAGAGAAGAGAAGAGGTCTGGTTTGTTGGTCTTTTATATATGTACTAGCCACGGGCCTTCACTTATCACTCAGATTGGTTCTTTCTGCCCCCACGAGTGAATGATATTGTAATGGCCTCAGAGAATTCACTTGTGCGAGCTTTACCAAAAGCTTTAAAAATAACAAGTCATCTTGTGCCCAGAAGAACTTCCTTTTCCAATGCATCCAAACATATGCCATCCAAAGCCATGCCTCCTCTACACCAAAGAAAAGGCACTTATCCAAGCACATCTCTATAGACATCCCTCAAGACAGGTCTCTTGCCAACCATATTCGCCGCATGCACCTCTTTGCTTCCCACTTTTTCAGCCTTCCTCCCCCCTATCCCAGCAAGATTCCCCCGGTGAAGAACCGGGCTAAGCGCCATTCGAACCTGTTTCTTTACCGGACTCCTCTTAACTGGGCTCTCCTGCTTTTTCATTGTCTTTTTCTTCGGGCTCGTAGATTCTCTCCTCGTCTTCTGCGGACTGACCTGAGTAAAGCTCTGATCCTCAAAAACATGATTCTCCACCGCCGCAGAGGGTAAGTCATAACACCATCCTTTCCCATCTATAAGCTCAACAAACCTTCCCAGCAACTCATTCCCTTCCCGAAGCGTCGTTTTGCTACCCACGATAAGCAATTTCGTCCGCGCCCGAGTAAAGGCAACATTGACTCGTCGCCAATCTCGCAACAAGTCGCCCACATTATGCTCCGCATTGCTCCTGACGCAGCTCATGACGATAACCTCCTTATCACGTCCCTGAAAACGGTCAGCCGTGTGCATCTCAAGATCCGGGAAGTGGCGGCGTAGGTGTTGCTTGAGAAGCGAGAGCTGGCTACGATATAGCGTTACAATCCCTATTTCCCTTGGATGGATTCCGGCAGAAATGAGCGCTTCGACCAGCTGCGTGCAAATAACGGCTTCGACAATGTTAACTATGCGAGGGCCATTGGCAGACTCGGTGGCTTCGGGCTTTAAGTAGTCAGTGTTGACTAGGCGAGCTTTGGCGCTTGGGTCTAGAAGATCTTGGAGCCAGCAACGTCCCCGACTGGGCCCCAAACAAGGCGTGTTTAACGATGCCATCATTAAGGGGCTAATATGATGCTGCTTCAACGCGCTTATGTTGGGAATCTTTAGCGAACGTGAAGCTACCTCAGGTGTGCCGCATTTCAAATGACCGGAGTAAATGAGGGTATTGGAGAGCAGCATAATCTCTTCGCACATCCGATATTGATGTTCCAGATTGGTCACTGAGGCCGGATGCATGTCGCAGAGCAGTTTGAACAAGCTCACATCCAAACCACCTTCTTGGGCTTCTTTATTTTGAACCAGAGGTGGAAGTTGATAATGATCGCCTACGAGGATAAAGGTTTTCGCCATTCGAATCGGTCCGAGGCATACGGGCAGGGTGATTTGTGAGGCTTCGTCGACAATGCAATAATCAAAGGTTCGATGGTTGAATATGAAGTGATTGATGCCCAGGCAAGTGGTTGCGACAACTTGCGAGTTCTCAATGGAGTCTTTGAGCGCGTCCATCGATTTTTTAGGTAAACCCGCGAGATCAGCAAATTTCTGCACTTCTGGGTGTACTTTTGCAGGTGCTCCGAGTCGTAGAATCTTAGCTCTGTCGTTTCGAATCTTAAGAAGAATGTTATCCACAGCCGTATGCGTATACGAAGCCAGTAAAACACTTTTCCCTTGAGCCACGAGAGCACGAATAATTTGAGCAATGGTGGTAGTCTTTCCAGTCCCTGGCATACCAAGAACAAGAGCATAATCATTCGCACTCATGACCTTCTCAATAGCCTGTTTCTGGTCCACGTTCAGAGTTGCTTGAGCGGAAGCAGGCAGCTTCGGCACGGATGTTAATGGTTCAAATGACGGCGGCGCCCCTTCGATAATTAGACGCCCCAGTTGCCTCGATCGAAAAAGGGTCCTGTCCATCATGCAAATGAGATTATTTCGAACAGTGGCCATGCCGTTACTGAACTCATCTTTATCCACCCGATACAACACAACGTCATGTTCGTCTTCTTCATCTGCCATCGCGTGATCCGCAAGTTTAATATCACTGACTTCCATAATACCCATAAAAGACTGATTTCGATCGCGGTCGAAACCCGATACTTTCTTTCGCGAATTATGCAACCTCCGATCAACAGCAACAGTGAGTCTTTTAGAACTAACTTGCACAGCATAACCGTTGGCAAGAGCAAAATGGCCCTTCTCGTCGGATATCACAATCGGTTCCCCAACGGTAATTTGTGACTCTGCAAACGAAAATCCAGGGGCCGCTTGATACTTAACAAACGAGTAGTGGAATCGATTGATCTTTGATCCGTTCGTATCCTCAAACGCAGACCCAGGCTCAATCACAACATTGCTGAAGCACCGAGAAACGCCTTCCCTCTCACTACTTAACATCGTCCACAACTCTCTGCGGAACTTCATCATTTCTTTTTCTTCCTGAGTCAGCAAAGTATCCCATTTTTTGAAAAACATTTGATGGGACGGGTTCAAATGACCGACGAGCTCATCGAAGCTCTTTCCCAAACCGCTTGTTTCTCCGTTCCCATTATCCATTAGTTTATGATAAACAAAACACGAGGTTTTCGAGTAGCATTGATTGCAAAGCCGGGGGTTTTTCAACATTGGAGGAAGATCAAGCCGCTCCCGAATGTATCCTGCCAATCGATTTCGCTGCTGAACCATTTGCCGAATCTCAGCAGGTATAGCCCGGACTCGATGTGTCTTTGTCACCTCTAAGTAATATAGTATTCCAAAAGTAACATCAATATCTATTTTGAAATAAAGTTAGTACCAAAGGAAATTTCTCTTTCCAGCTCAAAACGTACCATATCGGTCCGATAGTAGTAGGGTGTATAACGCCGTCTGCGCCCTGTGAGTTTCATTTGTATTATTTCTCCCGGTTTTGAGTTCCAGTGGCACTGTGAGGGTCTTTTTCTCCGCTCCGTCTTGGAGGACGACTTGGACAGTTGCATCAATATTGCCCTTTAGGCCGTACATAGGTGACCATACGTGCTCCTCGACTTCAAGCAGCTTGTTTATGCACAATCGGGCTTTAGTCCCCTTTATATCCTCAACAGCCGACTCAGACTAAACAACAAATGTTAGCTCCAAGCAATGAAAAGCCTTCCACGTCGATCTACTTACGGTCGGTTGACTACGAATGAAGACATCTGCCCATGCCTTCAATACAGGCATCTTGGCCTGGAGATACGGAGTAGCCTCAGACAGGTCCACCTGAATCTCATACAAACTCTCCAGGTACTTCGGCAAAGTTTCGTCGACAAGTCCCTTCAACCAGCCCAAATCCCATCTGTTAGCTTTCATGGCTTCCTGGAAAATTTCGTGTAGTATGTGTCCGTAAACCTGGGGCCTTGACGCTTCACTCGTCGCCTTGACTCGGTCTTGAAGCACCGCTCGACGCTGACATGAAAAAGAATCGGCGACGACAGTGGCTGAAATGAGATGATCAGGGTGGAGAATGACCATGTTATTGGAATCATCGACTATGCACTGCCCAGCGGCATCAAAGTCTCCAATGAGATGGAGATAGAAGCCTTTCCTACAAGGCATATCGAACCACGAGTCTCTTAGTGAGATGGCTCGATTTTGTTCAGTCCTTTCTTCTTGGACAAACAGCACCTACCCCCGAAGATTAGCAGGGACAAGGGCCGCAAGAAACTTGGAGAGGAAAAAAAAGAGCAATCATGACTCTACCTTTTCGAATTGAGATCGGCCATTGAATTTGGTATAGGTATTTTCAACGCAATCAAGAATAAGGTAGCGTTTAATTGCTTGAGAATGCTTGAGATGCTTTATTCCTCTTAGTAATATATCTAAATGGAAAAAAGGCCTTATCGATACAGGGGAGGACCAACTTTACTAGAAGCAGTAGCAGCAGCAGCAAATTCATTATCCTTCCGCATTGCATCTTCGATTGCTTCCAAATCAATATCATCACCAAACTCATCATCTGATGTTAGAGCAACAGCCATTTCCACTTTTCCGCTTCGCTCCATCTTTGGTTCCCCTTTCCCGTCAGTCGTGGAATTTTCCTGTTCCAAATCCTGTATAATGTTTTCATGAGTTCCTGTCTGCCCCGCAGACAAACCTTTTGCATCATATTGCGCCATGATTTCTTCAAGGCCGTCGTCAAATTCGTCGTTATCATTAAATTCATCTATAACCTGAGCAAAGTCGCCTTCCAAAGAGTAGTCCCGGGGGTTGGTAGTTGGGTGTAGAGGTGGTATGCCGTCAGCCTTCGCCGTCCCATTCGCTTTTGAGGAGTTTTCATTCAAAGGGAAAAGCTTCTTCGGCGACACGGCCGCAAGTTCAAGGAAATCATGGTCTAAATCATCGTCTCCAAATTCGGAAGATGTCCCGTGCATATCAAACTTTTCCTGGGAATTGGCATCTGCATTCTCATGGCCCGATTGGTTATTATAGCGTAGAGATGGCATGCATTTGGATGGTGTATCAATTGGCTGGTTCTGGATTGTTTGTTTTGGGGGAGATCCAGGATGATCATCGTCCAAGTTGTCGGACCGATCAGGCAACGGAGATGAGCTAGAAGGGCCATTTAGATCTTCTCTCGGATATTTCAAGAGAGTTTCTTGAATTCTCTCAACCAAGAGATTGATCCTAGAAGACTTTGGTCTATCTGACGCCAGTAGTGATGTTCGGGAGCGGCTAAAGCCATCGCGGATGTTATTTGTCCGTTGCTGATCATAGTCCAGGCGCCGGCGTTTGTTATTAGAAACGGGCCAGTCTACGTTACAACTATTGGCTCTTCGTAGGCCTGAACCATCTCTAGCAATGCGCAGCTTTGGCACCGGAGTCTGCGGGGATGAGGCAAGCTGGGAGAGGTGAAATTTTGGAACGTCCCCTTCCAGAACTCCATTGCGTTTGCTAACGTATTTGTTCCACAAGTCCGCAGCTACATCATGTTGGGGAGTCTTCATCACCGGCCGCACTGCTCGGAATTCAACAGGGACATCCTTATTCAATGGAGAACTGGCGGGTGAGGAGCTACAACTTCGTTTCTTGCTGCCTCGGCGGATAGATGCCCATGGCTTAGACTTCGACGACCAACTTCTATGGTCCCAGTAAACGTGGTCATCCGGGGTCGGCACCTTTCCGGGTGCTTTGTTGAATGCATCCTCCGTATTGCTAATCAGATCAGCCAGCGGAATCCTATGGGCGGGGGTTTGAGGGCAATTAGGTTCAGGTTTGATTTCTCGACTTTCAGAATGAGTGTTTTCCTTATCAGAACCCACGGTTACTCCTTCGGTTGGTTTGATAGTAGGTTCACGGGAACTTTCCTCTTGATCTGGCGGATTGGTTGTCTTGCCACCACCAGCGCCATCCGAAGCAGGCATACGGGATGGAGCAGCAGGATCAAGATAGCGGAAGGAATTCAGCTTGGACTTTGAGGTAGAGGAAATAACAAAGGGATCGTCGAGCATGACAGTCAGAGCTAGTGGTGGATGTATCCAATGCTGACATTTCTGACCATGACATGCAGCTCATTTCCACTGCTTCAGTTCGCGCGGCAAGAGAATCTGACGCGTCGAAAATGACTCGCGTCAACAAATCGCTCCCGCGTGATTAAAACAGCTGACATAAGCGATTCAAATCATGTGATCAGGCTTACGTCATCGCTCGCCAATGGCCGACGTCGGCGCGCCAAAGGAAACAAACAACACAAACAGCGCCCAAAACAGACAAGCACTCCAGGGTTCTCCAGACTCCAAGCGTCTCACTCGGGATGTCGAGGCCGTTGCGTGAGGGGCAGGAGATCGCAACCGGCATCTTGATCGATTTGTAGAGGCATCTTAAACGCACCAAACCGTAAGTTCAGTATAGTCGTTTCATAAGCATTGTTCAGATTGCCATATCCTACACAATCGGGTAGCCGATATCGAACATGCCGGAGAAGTGGTTAATACTTAGCTTTGTTCCCGAAACGGTTCCTGATCGATGGACAGCGCGGAGGAGAGAAAAAGTTTAAATTTCAGGGCAAAAAGAAACGCCGCTTTTCTTACCGAACATTCTCCACCACCACCACCTCTGATCAATCTCGCTCATTTTATTGCGATTCCAGACTCATTCATTTCAGCGTTACCAAGTGAGATAGAATTGCCATATCCTTCTTTTTCCTTCTCCTAAGAGTATCAATCTTTCTGTTGCCTACCTTTTTTTGCTGTTAACTCCGCTCACTCGCACTTCTCACAACATGTCGGAAGAAAAGAAGCCTTTGCCGTTTGCATACCAGTTTGCAGCTGGGGCTGTTGCTGGCGTATCTGAAGTATGTTCTTCCTTGTAGACAGACATAATTAGCAATACTAATCGAAGTTGGCCATGCTAGATTCTTGTGATGTGCGATTGACCAACCCATACCAGCAAAAAGTCCCCCCGGCCAAAGAAACGTATATGTACTTACATGTGAACCAGGTATCCACTTGATGTGGTGAAAACAAGAGTGTGAGTGATGCGGCCCTTGCGGTTGGCGTGATTGGCTTTTCTTGCAATGGCTTGCTGATTCCCCTTATTACAGTCAGCTCCAACAAGGCACCGGAGCTGGTGCTGAAGCATACAGCGGCATGATCGATTGTCTCCAGAAGATTGTCAAGAACGAAGGGTATGTTGTATTTGATAATTGCGCGCACTCCACGTACATCAGCCCTAATGGCATGATATACTACCAGTTTCTCCCGGCTCTACCGTGGAATCACTGCACCCATTCTCATGGAAGCTCCTAAGCGTGCGACCAAATTCGCTGCAAACGACAGCTGGGGCGCGTTCTATCGATCTCTATTCGGAATGGAGAAGAACAACCAACCATTAGCAATCCTTACTGGTGCCACCGCCGGTGCGACCGAATCCTTTGTCGTCGTTCCTTTCGAGCTCGTCAAGATTCGTCTCCAGGACCGCAACTCTGCGGGAAAATACAACGGTATGATTGATGTTGTGCAGAAGATTGTTAAGCAAGAAGGACCACTCGCACTTTACAACGGTCTTGAATCTACCTTGTGGCGTCATATCCTCTGGAATGCCGGCTACTTTGGTTCCATCTTCCAAATCCGCGCCCAGCTTCCCAAGGCCGAACCCGGAAACAAGGGCCAGCAAATGCGCAACGACATCATCGCCGGTACCGTCGGTGGAACCATCGGTACTATTTTAAACACCCCCATGGACGTGGTTAAATCGCGCATTCAGAATAGTCCCAGAGTTGCGGGTCAGACCCCCAAGTATAACTGGGCTTGGCCGGCTCTAGGAACAGTCATGAAGGAAGAAGGTTTCGCCGCTTTGTACAAGGGATTCATTCCCAAGGTGTTGAGACTGGGTCCTGGCGGTGGTATCTTGCTTGTTGTGTTCACCGGTGTGACCGATTTCTTCCGCAAGATGAGGGGAGAATAGAGAAAGCCACTCTGAATTTCCACATTGCAGCTCGTTTTTGTGCCATTCCAAAGAAATATGTACCACCGCGGAGAGGGAAGGATTGAAAATCCCTCCGCCTTGAAGGACAAAAAACAGCATTTCCGGATTCGCGGGGGAGATCTCAGACTAGCTTCGTTCGCCCACTTCGCATTTTGGCCATGTTACCATTGCCCATCTCCATGTTTCAGTGCTTCTTTTCTTAAGAAAGAAAAAAGTTTTAGAATTACTGGGAATGGAGCTTGCTGGGACGGTTTGCTCACGCTCCAGCTCCGGGGACTATGTTTTTTTCGTTTGGCAATTAGTTCTGCTTTTTCGACCAGTGGCAGGTTTTCTCTTTTTAGATTAGATACCACGGCTATTCCTTTTTTTTCCTTTTTGTTTTTTTGCGGACTCTATAGAATCCTTGACTCAGAGTTTGTGTATTTCTTTTTTTGAGGATCTTGTGTCTTGCACTTAAGCGTTGTTTTGGATGTGTGTCCTTGATACATACCCGCATTTTGCGCAAATAGACGAGTGAATTCTTTCTTTTTCTTAACGGGACTATTTTCTTTTGAGACTTTGTCCTTTTTTGCCTAATAGCGCCGAAGCAATCAAAAGGCTGTCTTTGGAAGGCTGAATCGGGACAACAATTCGGGGTCATGTGATTCGGATCATTTGAGGCTCAAAATCTTCAAGGCGACTATTTATTTATTTTCAGCTCCATGTAGAAGACGCTGGCGGGGGGATTTTTTTTTTTTTTTTTTTTTTTTTTTTTTTGGCTTTCGATCAGGAGGTATTCATCCCCACCCAACCACCGCTGAGCATGGCTCAGGTGATAAAATCTCCCCTTGAATGAAGGGCATATAGTACAGAAGAACGGAGGCAGAAAAGAAAGAAACAAAGTTCCTCGAGCCATCGTCACATCCCCGCGTCATATGATGATATTGATGGCATGAACGAGCGGGAAATCTGGATTGTGAAGGTTAACAAGATTGATTTATTTGCTAGTAAATGAGTTGAATGATTCTCTGGTTGACAGGTATGTATGTGCATAACATGCGTATATTAGTATATAAGTCAAGCACTTCTACTATACAAGGGAGGGCAAAAGCATTAATTTCCTCCGGCATAATAAGTCCTAAGGGGTATGCATGTATGTATGTATATATGGAGATCCGGGCGGGTTGTATTATATGGGAACAAGCAAAATGCCGTGATAAAAGACATGAGATGCTTTTCGAGTTGAGCGAAAGATTCACTTCGCGTCAACTCGGGGGAGATTTTTGGTTCTTGGGTGGCCAAAAGTTCCAAGAGAGTCCTTTCCAGGCGCAGTCTCCTCGGAGTAACTAGTTAGTGAGATAAGATAAAATCCTTTTTGTGACGCTTGATAGGTACGGGGAACTATGCCTTGGACTGCTCATACATTTAGTTACATTTTACGATAGTCGAGGGAGTCCAGACTTCGTTTTCTTCTGCGGTACTTAGTTGAATACTAGTTTTTGCAAATATCTAACTAGCTGAGCTGAGTCTTAGTTCTCATCCACCTCTTTTCACATCGTTTATATTCGATTCGGCACGCGAACCAACCAACTGCCCGTCGCAGCGTATCGTTCCAAGGAGGGAAAAAAAAAAAAAACACGAACAAAGACCGTATAAACAAGGCAAGACACGATCGCAAACAGAAAAACAAGGCGATAAGTCACGAATGTTCGTATGGCAATGGATGTAACTTATAACTAGTAACTAGCTAGATGATAATAAGGAATTATCTCAGTTCTCTTTCTCTGTCTCCGAGGAAGGCCCATGCCCTCATCGCATCGCATCACAAGTAACTACTACACACATCTAGCGCCGAAAAAAAAGAAAACACCCTTTTTGCCCCTCGCTTGCGCGATTAACTTGACATCTACCAAAAATTACACACGTTCAGCGAATACGAGGCATAACGCTTTTCCCTCCCAATTTACACCAACCAGAGATCCATGTCTAGCCGTGCCATTTAACTAACCTACTGTATGGAGTATATATTTATATATCATTAAAGTAGTACTTTGAGGAGGGCGGAAATGAAAGTAAGGTTGCGGGAACATCAGTGGCTCCAACCTTCGGACCAGAAAAAATCCCCAAACTTACTCCGCATTTCCCGCTTTCTCGTCCACTCCTTTGTATTTTACTATTTAGACAGAATGTGCACGGTGGTACAGTATGTACATACATACAACATACGACTCTTGGATACTACAACAAAGCAGACAAATGTGGAGAGAAAAGACAGCAACATTGAGCCCATGCAGCTAGTACTAAGTCAACTATTGATACACATCACTACCGAGTTATAAAACTCCATACTCTGCCCCCCAGGCCATTCGTACTCGCCAAGCATTGATCCTGATCGACCTTGCACCAAAGTAGTTCTTTCTTTCTTTTTTTTTTTTTTTTTTTTTTTTGTTCTGTAGCCAGTTAAGTCCAATTCAACAGCCCCAGTTTGTCTCTGAAGCCCCCCTCTCTCTCTCTCTCTCTCTTTTCCCTTTCACCCGCTATTAACCAAAACATGCCAAAGAAAAACACCATCAATTACGACATAACAAGTTACTTAGTTACTCCGTACATGTTAAGTCAAAGCCAAAACCCGCTTATTTCTCCAACAAAAACAACGACCCAACCGCCACCGCCGCCGCATCAGTAACTATCAGCATCAACAACATTCGTGTCCACAACCAGCAAAGCCCACTAAGAGACATTCTGAGTTATACCAAGCCCGTCCGCACGTCCGCAACGCACCCAACACCCCGGAAAAAAAAAAAAAAAAAATTAAGCCAGATGGAAAGATAAGAAAAGAAGCAAGAACATCCCATTTAAACCACCCCATGACGTCATCGATAACCCCCTCTACCCCGCGTTATTCAACGCAACAAGCTTGTCCCAAATTTCTTTTAACCTTTTTTCTTTTCAACCAACCCGGATTTTGAACGAAAAAAATGAAAATAAATTAGTCTATTTATGTACTCTGGGTAGGAGTCGGGTACAATGAATTTCTCTTCAAATTAGCTAGTTATTTGTACGAGCAGAGAATCTCTATAAACAACTCCTTTCTCCCAAGTTAAAAAAAAGTGATATGTAAATCCATATCCAACCCCCTCTTCAAAACCAAATATCAAAACCTCCATATCAAGATCTCCCGTATTCGAAAAACTGCCAACGCCAGCCAGGCCAAGAACAGAGAACATAGCCTCACACACACACACACTCTCTCTCTCTATCTATCTGCGAGAATTCTCGTGTTTCCCTTGTATACTTAAAAAAGGCGAGAAATTGATCCAAAGAACTAGAGATAGACAGGGTAAATAATAATTGAATTGATAAGGAAGAGAATTAGAAAAAGGGGGGGGGGGAAAAGAAGGCAACACGGGCTTGCCAAGACAAAGGAAAATCGAGGAGTCATCGCTAACGTTACCGCCATTGTAATGTAATCTCTGCACAAATCGGTATGGAATTGTACTGTACCGATACCCAACTGTACTAGCCGGTTTCTGTATGGATTGTATTTTCGGCATGTTTTGTCCGGAACAAAGCCCCTTCGTAGGTATGTGGTGTAATGTATCCAGTTACAGTGAGTTATCTGCAATTGCATCTGTTGCCTGAACTGTAGCTGGAATCCTAAATGCATATTTCATAGATAAGGCAAAATTAATACAGTACAAAGAGTATCTAGACAGGAAGTCGATATTGATACTTGTCATAACAAGGTAGCGAGCACTCGAATGCCACAAATAAGATACCCCGTAAGAAGAAGTGAAAAAAAAAAGTAATGCCAGAGATATCGTTCACATCATTATCATACCTCATTGAGCCCTTCCTTTCCCCATCACAAGTCAGTTGGGTTGCGTCTAAAATAGGTTCATAGCAAGTTTGATGGCAAACAAACTCGAAAAAGAAATTCCATAACTGCATGTCTCATCAAGCTTTCAGCCAGACACGCAAAATCACTGCTGTGGCTGCTTATAACTTGGCCATCTAATTGTATAACATTGGGAGTGTCCGGAAGGGAAATCCAAGCACTCATTTTGAGTTGTTGAAGCCAACCAAGGATCAGAATGGGCATAATAACAATATATGGGTATCAGCGGGTCATTATGTAAAAATCACTGAAAACAACAAGATTATAACAAGAGAAGCTGGGGGAGATGATTATTCGAAAAACACACAGAGAACAACCTAGGCACTAACACGGGAAGGAGGAATACAGGACTCTCCAGAGAGGGACTAACAATATGTAGCAAAGCAAATATAAACCAGTGAGCAAAACGAGAAAGGATACACAAACACCCCTTCTTCGTCTTGAAAAGGTCAAGCAATTGGAAATATCATGGTCAAATAACTTAAGAAAAAATATCGGGATATGGAAATGAGCAGACAAATTTCAGAAACAGGCATAGACAGTAAGGCGAGGCTCGAGAAAAACCAAGAGGTATTATTAAATAATAATTTGCAACAACAGCAATCCCAAACAGCAAAAGACACACATTAGAGCACGCGAAGCCAACGCCTCGAAACCCCACTATTCCATTCCCAGAAGGACGCCACCGATGCAATCTTCTGCTGAATCCGACGTTGAAATGCGCTCAGTTATCAATTCATATCCATCGAATACTCGTCTTCTTCTTTGAAGCTCATACCCGCATGGCCCGAAGTGTTCCAGAACTGGGTTTGGCCGCTGCCACTGGTGTTCCCACTACCATTGTTGTGGAATCCAGGGCTGAGGCTTTGTGAATTCATAGTATTCTGCGCCTGTAGTGACTCCCCAGCAATATTGGTATGTTTGGGAACTCGAAGACCGCTTCCTGGTGCACGGCTATATGCAAACGTGTTCGCATTGTTCTTTTCCATCGCATCAAGTAATTCTGTCCGCATACGTTTATCTTCTTCCGTTTGCTCAAACGGCCACGTTCCGCCGAGCGAAGTAATCAATTCTGCCAGCTGGTCTTCTTGTTCCAACTTCCGGTGTAGTGCCCACATGAGGTCCCTGGTCCAGCCAACAGCTCCGTTCAGAATATCGCCTTTGTTTGGGCCCTTTTCTTTCTCCTCAATTGGAAGTCCCATTGTGATATTGCCGCTCGTAGCACGTCGTCCACAGCCCCCAGCAAGAAGAGATGTCGCAGCATTGGTAGGGCTTATTCCCGATGCACCCACCGTACTGGCAAGTGAAGAGTTATTAAGGAGCTGTTTCCGTATTTTCTCGTCTTCTAAACGATGTTGTGGTACAAGATGGGAGAGATCTTGAATCCGTTCGTTAATATTGTCGCGCCTGCGCCGCTCGACTAGGTTGTGCGACGCACGTCGACGTTTCCTTTTGGCCTCCTGAGATTCCAAAGCCTGCTGGGCGCTTGCATGGTGGCCGACTTTTGTTGGGAGGGAGGCGTGTTTTCCGGATTTAAGAATCTCTGAAATTCCAAGGTGATGAGAAGGGTGACCAGGCGACGAGATTGGAGATTCAATCAATGACTGTGCACTACCAGGCGTGCCGTCCCACTGATTTGGCATATTCTTTTGGTGTTGAGACACGGCCCGTATGGGTTGTGACGGAAAGCTTCCGGACTCGGGGGTGGCAATGTTTAGGCCGGCAATAGCAGGAGTCTTCGGCGACATGGGGCTTCTAGGATCCACAGAATTCCTGTCAACCTGGAGGCCTGTGCGCGCTTTTCCGCCAAGGTAATTTTGGTCAAAGTGAACATTTGTGCCGTTCATATGTGGCGAGGCATCTTGGGGGGTATGCTGCTGCATCGGCCGGAACTGCTCATAGCCGTAACCACCACGAATAAATGGACTGTTGATCGGTGCTCCTTCAGGTGTATTCGAATATACATGGGACATCTGTCCTTGGTGACTCATAGAAATCCCAGTGGGTTGCCGTTGGTCCGGAACTAAGCCGAAGGTGCCATCACGGATCGGGTTTTGACCATTGATCTCCAAGTCAAGTAACTCTTCGGTATCGATCGAGGAGTTGCCATAGTTGAAGCTCGAAGATAGGTTCTGAGGAGAGCCGAACGGATTGGACATGAAACCGCTGGTGTGCATGGTAAGCTCGGAGGGATCAATTGCATCGTTCGTTCCGGAGTTGCCGAACTGATTGCCAAAGGATGGACTGGGCATCCCATAAGTGGAGTTGGACATCATGAAATGAGTTGAATTGTTGAGTTGATCGTCGGGTTCGGATTTAATAAAAGTGGCCTCCGCCATCATTCCTCCTATCGCCCAGGGGATTATACCCACAAATGGCAGTTAGATAAAATCGCGCTGGAGGGCTGAGAGTGCTTGAGGTCTAGGAAAATGCTGTAAGAAACTTGTAAAGCGGATGTATTGGAGTTGGATGGAAAGGCTATTAAGAAGGGAGTCGGCGAGGTTCAACTAAAGGTGGGAAAACGGGTTAGCACTATGGCCTATCGCAGGCATAAAGTAAAATCAAAGAGAGCTAGCGACAAACGAGTGCGCAAAGGAGGTTTAGAGAAGCATCGGGTAAGAAGATTCCGCCGAGGCTTTATTTTTGTGCAACACACATCTGAGACATAGGGTAAAGCACTCGGTACGGATCGATGACCTCAAATGCGCCTCGACGCCCTGCTCACTGGGGGCCCACCAACAATCACGAAAATTTGGAGTCACCAACCTTCCTAAGCGAAAGAACCGATGATTTCCGCCAAAATGTGAACTCAGAAAGTAGTCAGCGAGTTCAAGCCCGCCAGACTTTCGAGATGATAATTCTCGGCGAGGCAGGGCAATGTCTGTTGGAGAGGGTAAGGCTTAGATTGTCGAGGAAGTAAGCCTATCGGATGGCCTGGTCGATTGCAGAAGGTAGTAGAAGTAAGATGTTTAATGAGTCAATTAGTTTAGGGCGTTATTGCGGTTTGTTCTTTTAAGGCCACTAGGAGTGTCAGAATATCAGCGGTGTCGACAAAGTAGAGAATTGTTGAGGAAGAAGGAAGGATAACTAAATTGGTCAAGGGTTAAAAAAAAAGTGTTGGAAGAAGAGTCAGAAGATGTGAGCAACGAGCAGAGAAGTAAGGGACAGATATGGTTTGGTGAGGGAGTATGTCCATCCACATTAATTGCGAGAGCAGCTTTGGCAATTTAGACCCATGTCGAAGAGAGAGATTGAGTTGACGAGGATGATGGAAGATGAAGAAGAAGATGATGCTGACGATGTCGGTGATAGGTTGTTGGTGGTTTTGAGGTGGGAAAGGCCAGCGAAAGAGACGAAACAAGGGCAGCGGCAGAAATACTTGCGGTGGAGGGGGGTGGTATGGTACGGTACCGTCCAGTACGATGTGTAATACGTGTGCCTTCTGGCTGTACCGTACCGTACCAGAACAGAGAGAGATTGGCGGGGGAAGCTCCACTCGCGAAGGCGGGAGAGCGACATCCTCCGCTTTCTTGGAACGGGGACGCTTATGGATTCCTAAGGGGCGAAAGGGAAGGGATGGGCTAAAAAGGTTGGTCTTCCCGTGGAGACGCCTAGACGTGGTAGCTAATATTGGCAGGCTCGAAACAGCCAGGGATCGCGAAATTTATCGTTGGGGAATGAAGAAATGACTGGGAAAGAAAAAGTAGAATAGAACAAGGGAAAAAAAACAAAAAAAAACAAAAAAAACACTCCGAACAGGATGACTTGACTGAGCAAAGAAATCAATGAACAGTACTAACCGGATTATTTTCAAAGATCCTCAGCGTCCTGTAAGTCGGAGACAAAGACTCCATGAAGCAGCCCGCAAACGAGTAGTGTTCGATGAAGCTCCTTAAAAAGAAATATGTAGGTATGTTGTATGTGTGTTATCGAGCAGCAAGGTAAGAGGGGAAGGGGTTTTTGATGATCGTTATGCGGGGGATTATCGGGATATTTTAAACCAATGTTAAAGGATGAAGAGCGACCTAAGCCGCTGACTTGGCCAGGTTGTGTTATTTAACTAATGATGTGTTGAGCAGGCTCACCCTCTGCAGACGCCGAGAGGGAGGAGGAGGCAAGGTCAAGATCCAATTCTTGAGGATACCAGGCAGAGAAGAGCCAACTTGAAAGCTTCGACACACAAGGCTGTGAGCAATATAACTGGTGCCTGCGCTTGTGAATGGGATCGGGAAGAATGGAAGAAGGAAGGAAGTTATTACTCCTTCGACCAACCAAGTAACACGGCCGGACCAAAGCTAAATGGGTAGCGAAGAGCTGACTTGAGATCTCTTTTTTTTTAGCCGCAGCGACGAATCACGCAGAGAAGAAAGCAGAAGAAGTTCCTAGAACAAGACTGGAGCAATCGGGATTGAAAGCAAGGGGGAGGGCTTGAATCGGAAGGCAACGAGGCGAGGGGGAACGGACATTTATGGACTACGAAGACGGCAAGCTGCAGCTCTTATTTGATATTGTGATGACGATAGTCATGCAGCCCAGGCTGATCATTCAGTCCACGCGGCTAGTGCTGACGACCATTTTATATTTTTTACTCCCCCCTTTTAGTCTCAAAGAAGGGGTAAAGTATATGTATGTACGCATGGATGCATGTTTACGTACACACACTTATGTATACATAGCCGTCTATTAGGCTAACTATATCTGAAAAGAAAAATGGGTGTGCGCGCGGACGCAGTATAACTTTGAAATAAAATAACAAAAATCTTGATTTCTGGTCCCGTTTTGATCTGAGAAGCCAGGCTCAGGCTAAGCAGGTGGGGACGAGTCATGGAGGGCTTGATAGGAGTCAAACAAAAAAAAAAAAAAAAAAAAGAAAAGAAAGGGGAAAAGGCAAAGACTAACTACTTTTCGGTGAGTCAAGCCGAATTTACTGAGAGGAGGAGGGGGGGTGAGAAGAGAGACATTGTTTTTTTGTGAAGAGGCCGAACAGCCGCAGGAGGGCAGTTAGTTACTACTAGTAGGTAGAGAGCCCAAACCCCGAACCAACTTCCAAGTGGAAAAGGGCGCAATGTGACTCTCCTAGGTATCTTTACGGCGTTCACGAAAGGGAATAAAAAAAAATAAAAAATAGAAAAAAAGTTGGCAGAGAGTTGAGGAAAAGAGAAACCAAAGAAAAGCTTAAGAATACACCAAAAACATCATAGGGGGAAGTTTTGAAGCTACAACCAGTAGCAGTGACCAGCCACTCGAGGTGTGGATGGTGATGGTGGGATGACTCAGATGCACACAGACGCACACAGACGAATAATGTGATCAGTCAGTCGAGGAATCTCTCATGTGCTGGGGAGGAGTTTCTTGAGGGAGAGAGAGAGAGACAGGAGTGAGTGAACCAAGTCCCTCACACTTCCAAGGACGCACACATGAGCGTGTAGAACAAGGTAGACGAACATGACATTGACGTAGTTTATTGCATAGTAGATAATCTAGTTAGTTGGCTAATGTGTGGCACTCTCCCTTGTCTTTCCTCTTCCTCCGTCCAACCCCTGGGTGGATCTCAAGATGATGGAGATTCCGGAGGTATGAGAGCATACCCGGGCAACGGGGAAGGGGAAAAAAAAAATAAATAATAACTAAAACCTAAGGTTCTATGTTTAGTTTTAGCCGACTTAAAGTGATCGACACATGGAGTCGACGGGGGAACTTGACATGGGGTTTCCTCCAAAGTGTGAAGAATATCTATCCCCCAATGCAACGATGCCATTTGGAGATGCGAACGAGGGCTATAAAGACTGAGACTATGGTGTTATGTATGTGTGATGAGGGATTATTGACTCGATTATCGTCGAAGCAAACACTACCGAACAGGCTTTCCACCACTTCCTTCCTTCTCTTTCTTTCTTTCTTTTTTTTGCGTCACTATGGCGCTACCTCGTATAGAATAGCCGCCCAGTCCCGGAGAAAGTTAGCTTGTTACCCTAACCGAAAAGAAACCGACCAAGCTAGGAAACGCAGGTTGGAAAAGGCGTTTCTGGGAGTGGTATGGAGAGAGAGAGAGAGAGCTTTTCCCGCCGGGTTTACGAAATATACTACATCCACAACCAAACGTAGAACGAGGGTTTCGATAAAGTGGTTCCCGCAATCCGCGCGAGATCGACCAACATTGGACCATGGATCTCCCTTGTCTTCTGGCCGCGAAGGGTGAAACCTTGGAGAAAAAGATGTTATCTGATCAAATCTAAGAATCACGTTGAAACCTTAGAGCTCACCGTCAACAGAGTGATCGACGATGCAAAAGAGCAATACATCATCCTTTCCTTTCCTTTCTTTTTTCTCTTCATTCAGTTCTCTCTACGTGTTGGTTGGCCTCTTCCAACTAACAAACAAGGACGATGGAGGGGAAGAAAGGGGGAAAAAAGAAAGGAAAAAAAGGACACACGTTCCATAGTGAGGCCGGGGGGAATCAAACACACATTTTCACCGGGCAAAAAGGTGGAAAAGGCTGGCCAGGCTTTTCAAGCACCGACGCCTGGAGATACGCCGTCATTCTTCTCTTATGTAGTTGTTGTATCTACAGTACTCCGTACAAAGTGAGTTTCGAGTTTATGTACGATCCACCTGCGGGGCCCACTAGGTTAAAAGAGGCTAGATTGAGCATTTCCTGGTCTGTGCATAACCTAAATCCGTTACTAGTGGTATTTCCCTCCTTTACCGCTAGTACCAGTGCGGAGAAGCTTTCCGCCGTCCAAGCCACATCTGCGCTGACTAATCCTAGCTCCTCTCATCCACTGAACACCCAGCGATTCTCCAAGGCGGCCGTCAATTCAGTTTGAACTCCTCAGTCCAAGCTCTTTGCAGTCAATCCCAACTAACCACTCTCGCTGCTGCCTGTTACACCCGAGAACTGTTGCTGTTGGTTTGGTCAGTTCTTGTCCAGGCACATTTTTCTGCCCTCTTTTGTGGGAACGCGAATCCCCATCATCGTTCTTCCCAACGCTGGGGCCTAGCTATTCGAGTGGGCAGGTTTATATTCCCACTACCCACACACACACACACTCACTCACTCACACCCACCCACCCACAGATCCCTGAGCAACCGTGAAAAGCTAACCATGATCATCTGACACAGACACCTTGAACCCTTTTTCCATTTTCCAAATCATCCCAAGCTGGTGGATGCTGCGCTCTGTGCAGACATCCTCATTGTCGCAGCCCTAACCTTTACCCTCTCCATAGCCTCGTTCTGGATCGGCCCCAGCCAGCCCTCCTCGTTACCATCGACGCCTTCTAAACCGTCCCAACACTAGCAACAGGAACGATCCGGCTACCTGTGACGTCAGAGTATAAGAAAACCGAGCTAGAGCAGGGGGAAAGCTCCAGATTCCAAAGTCCAATCACCGACTCGGCATTGTTCGAATCTCATCTCGTGGCACAAAGTCATCTGATCTGTGATCCCACATCCCTTTGGCCTCCGCTGCATATCATCTGCTCCTAGCCTACTCTCCCATCCATCCCCCACACCTCCCGGGAAAGCAAAAGGGAAAAAAAAAAGAAAGCGTCCCTGCAAGTCACTCAACCTGCCGTTAGCTTCCGTGGATGCTGCAACTCCTAGTACATGCGTGCATTCCTAGCTTTCATACCATAGCCATCCCAGTCCACTCTCGGGAAACTCTTCCGCCAACTTCTTCACAAACCACCCTGCTGGTACCAGACTACACGCAACGATCCGGGCCTTTCTCCCCCTAATAAACGAGGTCCCTAACTTTCTCCCTGAATTATGGCGTCGGCGTCTTTTCGGGATTCTATGAATTCTCTGGGCTGGTCTCGGCGAGCGCCAGAGCCTCCCGCTACCAATGGCTCGTCCTCTACACCAATACTTTCAAAATTACAATCTCTAAATCCATTCGCAAACAGTGGCTATGTTCAGCTACCCGAAGGCTCTTCCGCGCCACTACCGGCTCCCACCAGAAGAGAAGAGGAGGAAGGATGGTTTGCTTGTTAGTCTCGTGATCCCTTTTTCACCCACACCCTTCCCCCCACACCTCTTTAGAAGTCGTCATTCTGCATGATGAGCTACGGGTGATTCCCCGTCAGTTCCTGCGTCTGGGCCAAGTTTCACAAACTTGTTTGTCTTGCCTGTGAAGACACTTGCAGGTCGTACTGCCACTCCTGAATCATCATTGGTTATGCTCTGGATTTACTAATTTTTATTTTGCTTTTCTGCTGCCTATAGTAAGCCGATGGGACCGCATGCTAATATTTGCGGGATTCAACATCGGTGCCCTTGTCTGCTTCGCGATGTGCATGTGTTTTATTATATTCCCTGCGTTGATGTTTGTTCCGCGCAAATTCGCAATACTGTAAGTATTACCACTTCCAGCATACCTTGTGCATCATCACTATCATCGTTTTTGCCCTGTTGCGATTATGATCCCGTCGCCTTGAGCCATTCACCAAGCGGGTTGACTCCATTTGCGAAAAAAAGAGAGGGACCCGGTTCATCTTCCAATATACCCTTGAATGGGTGGCTTGGACTGCATGGTGTGAACTATTTGCTGAGCCACGCAAGCCTTTCGCCGTCTTCTTCCAGCTAAGAATTTTTCATTGCCGTTGAATTTTTATGCCCACTCTGACCAACATTGTGCTTTTTGCTTTTTTTTCGAATTTTTCAGGGTTGCACTAACGAGGCTATGTAGATGGTCCATCGGCTCCGTTTTGTTTCTTGCGTCCTGGGCAGTCCTTCTAGGGCCAGTAGCGTATGCCAAACACCTCCTCTCCGGCCCTCGACTTCCGTTTACGGCTGCTTACTTCTCGTCTATTGGACTCACACTTTTTTTTGCGGTTGGTGTAAGTGGATCCCTTTCTTCTTTTGTAACAGTTGCAGTGCCATTCCGTCGTCCTCCCAAGCCTGATATACCCATACCTTCATTCAACATTTACATGTGTTTTATTCACGTGTACCGTGTCTTATCAATCCTGGCCTTGTGACGTCACCCGTCCATCTCGCGTTTATGGCCACATTGTACTCCGTAAACTGTCCAAGACTCTGATTCCCTTTTTCGTCATATTCACATAGCCTTTTCGAACTCCTATGCCTTGTTGCTTTTCTAGTGTATTTGTGACTCATCTGACAGCCCTTTCTCCTAGCTCCATTCTACCCTTCTAACGCTCATATCCGCCATATTCCAACTCGTTGCCCTTGTATGGTATCTTGTCAGCTACTTTCCCATGGGCACCACGGGCCTGAGACTTGCAGCTCGTGTTGGAACAGGAAGAGTGGCAGCCTGGATGAACGACTAGTTTCTGTATTTAGCTATACCCATATTATGTTTTACTAGCTGACAAATGCGTTTTCGATATACGCGATATCCGGAAAACGGTATTGTCAAAAGTAGGCTTGTACTTCTCATCTGAATTATACGTACTGCCGTGCTTTATTTCGAGTATGTCCAACCACCGATATGACAACTTTGCTGCTTGCTTAGGCGATACGACGGCCTTGCGCGCACCGATTATGGTAGTTTGTAATCAATATGGCTTCTTTTGCCCACCCTCGTGATGGAACGATAGTCTGTAGCCACATCCCCTAGCTCGTGTGAGTAAACCTCCCTGTGTGAACTTCCAAACCCGCGTTCCTTTCCGAATTACCCGGGGGTGAAAAAAACAAAGAGAGAGCGAGAGAGAGAGAGAGAGAAAGGGGCATGCTTCGCTCAACGAAGCAGGAGGGGAAAAAATAATAAATTCGATCAACAGAGGATGTTCTGGGGAGAATCGTCCTAGGTGCGTGTTTCCGGTAACGCTCGTTCGATCCAGACAAGAAAATAATAACAAAAAGACTATTGATTTAGTTATATGTATTGTGCGTCTAAAAATCAACAACGATGATATATATTCCTATGTTACGGGAAGACTGGAATAGAAAGAAAGTGGGGTTTATTCATTTATTCATTTCATTCTTTTTCGCCTATTTAACTAATGCCGAGGATGAACTTCCAAAGTCATCTCGTATGTCGTAGTTAAGTTAATGATGCGAGCCAGGAATCAAATCAAATCCGTTGTCCCATCCCTTCGACTTAACCAGACCAACCCACACATACAATAATAACCTCTCACGGACGACTCAAAACAACACCCACAATCCCCTCCAACACCTTCACCGAAGGAACCTCCGCCTCCATAACCCCTGTCTGCGCATTAGCACCATGTTCCAACCAGCATTTCAACAAATCATTACTCTCTTTCGGCTTAACATTCGGTGCCGCAGTGCCAATGGTAACGTGTGGAATATCATTCGCGCACTCCCACGATTCCATCGTCTGGGGAACGCCCGAGTTGAGGCGTTCGTCATGGCTAATGGGCAAGAGACGCGCTACAAAGGCCATGATCTTGTCGTTCCAGACTAGGCGTTCGATGCGGACTCTGGCAGCGCCAAGTGTCGGAGTTGGGTTTCTCGCGTTACCGTTGGGTTCTTGTAGTTGTCCCTGGAGTGCGTTCTTGTAGAGGTTTTTATATTGTTCCCAAGTATCTGAGTGATCTCTCGCGGAGGCTTTATGGATTAGGGTGACATGGAAGGATGCTTGGATGCGTCGCGAGTTTTTAAGATGATTGTATAATCTGGCTCTTTCCGGCAGAGTATCAGGGGGGAAGAGAGAGGTGACCAGTTTGTTAACTTCTGACTGTGAGAGGGATATGCTAAAGTATTCGATTCTTTTTATAAGTTTGTCGATGGATTTTCCATCAACAACAGTCAGTTGACTATTAGATTGTCCTTGATTTCTGCCTGTATTGTTTGAGCTACCAAAGTTAAGGTCGTGTTTAAGGTCCACGGCATACTCGTTCATAGCTGTATTGATAGCTTTGTCAAGTTCTAGTGCAGAGGGCTTTGGTTTGTTGAACAACTTTGGGTACGCATTATATAGGGCAGAAACCACGGTCTCGAGGTTGTCTCGAGACGACGCTGCAATGTCAAGGTTGATTACCTCGTCAAAATTGATATCTGGTTCATGATCCGTATCCACAGCCTCGAACCGCTGTAGGAATCCTTCCATGATGCTAATGATTTCACCCTGGCCTTTGCTTCCAGCCCGAATTGTTTGATGGTTGTCGCCGCGTTCAAGAACCCGCTGACGGGTGACGCTTCTGATACCGTCCAACATTTTGCCTTTGGGTTCGTGGACATAATGAAGAGCGACGAATCGAGCGTTAGGCACTATGGAACGGATATCTTCAATAATTTGCTTTCTTTCACGCTTCTGGTGGTTATTTCGATCTGCGATTACAATTTTGTGGTTCATTAGAATACTGCTAATTTGTTGCGCAAACCTTTTTGATCGCTCTTTTTTGCCCTGGATGTTGTCGTTTTGGACATGGCCCCAACCGAAAAGGTTGGCGAGTGCAAGAGCGATAGTTGTCTTTCCGCAACCAATGGAAGCAATCGGAACAAGAACAACCTCCTGGGTGATAAGAGGTACAGCATCCCCTTCAGCAGCTTCCATGGCAATAATTTCAGAGCCTTTTAAACCTCTCTCCTTGAGAAATCCCTCTCTCATCGCAATGATTCCATGATTTTGGTTGTAGAGTTTTGCGAGTTTTGGATTCAGCTGGATTTGCCTTCGAGCATATTGCAGATACTCTTCCGTAATTTTCACGTGCTTTTTATATCTAGGAGGTCTCCCGGCAATGAGTGCTTTGGTGCATTCACGCCATTGCCGGTACATAAGATAAGGTTCTTCAAATTTATACTTGAAAAACCAGTCAACATAGGGTCCAGACCGGGCTTCGCGCGTTTTGCACCGGACAACGAATCCTTCAGTATCTCTCCCATCCCATGAGCCTGTTTCTGCACATTTGTCCAAGAAGCTTCGTACTTCTGAAAGCTCATGTTTAATCACATACTGGGCCTTTTTGAATCCCCATTTATCGGCAAATTTATGCACTTCATGTCCCGGGAGGGTCGCAAAGAAAGGCACATTGTAGTTGATTCCATGAATGTAGATCCCAGCCACATCTTCATCGTACGGCAGGACATGTTCCTCAAAATTGTCGTCACACAATTCACCCACAGCAGTTGCGTTCAGTTTTCTCAGCTCAAGAGCCAGTTCCCTTTCAGTCTTCCCCACAGAGTTAACGTGCCTCCTGACCCATTTTTCTCCTGCAATAGCATGACTAAGATCGGGGTCATCCCTTGGGCCAGTGGAGTGCTTGCTACACACGAGCAGCGTACCGTCCTCCAGACCTGATATGAATATAATGCAACCATTTTCCTTCACGCTCAGCTCATACGGCCCAGTTGTGTTCTTTTCGACGTTTTCCCATTTAGTCGAATCCACTTCATCCACATTGAAGAACTTGTCGTATCCGCGGACCGCAATTTCGGGGTTACCGTCTCTCGTTTTCGTGGTGAAGAGGCCGCGGGCGTATGTGGGAAGATCATCTCGTTTATAATCCCAGTCCCGGAATTTCCATGAATCAACAGTGATACCTTGTGAACCTGCCACAGAATAAGTGTTTTTCTTGCAAGAAAATGTCTTTGCTCCTCTCTTTGAACCCTGGGCAGCCTGAAGTGCCTGGATCATAAGCCTGACTTCGTGCGGATCTTGTTGCACCATGTTGAGAAACTTTAGGGTAGGGAATGCAATGAGTGGAGAATATGAGTCTTAATTAACAACCAAAGGTGGTTGCTTTGCAGGTGATGTGAGAAATTCCCGGACCAAAGGTCACGAGGGAGGTCCTTAATATGCCAATTCTCAACAAAAAGTCACAAAAAGATGACGCTGGAGCCTGGAACGAACCCTTGAAAGGAAGCCGTCAAGCTTGAGCTCAGTGGCGGAGTGAGGCGCGCAATGTGTTTTGAGGTGAAGAGTAAACATGGATAACGTAAGCAAGGAATTACATTCTTGGCCAATTAAAAAGCAAATCTCTATTGACAAACAAAACAAACACGGCCAAACCGTCTTTGCTCATATTTAGTTTGGTGCAGTCTAGCGGGCTTAGCGCTAGTCTTGATTCAGCTCCCCGCTTTGAATTTCTTTTTCTCCCATTTTGACGACAAAGGACGCCGCTTCTTCGCTGCTGCAATCGGAGTCATTCTCTGTGGCAATTTCCTGGAGGGTTTCCTTTCAATTGATTGATCTGTTGTGACTCATCTCCAGCCATGTCAGCTCCAAATCCATACATCCTCGCAGCGGACAATTCCCCGTCCCTCCTGCCCCTCCTCCGATCGAATCCTTCCCTCGCCTCTGCCCAGGATGATCATGGCTATTCTCTTCTACATGCCGCCGCATCTTATGGACACATAGATCTCTTACGTTCTTTGGTCCAGGAATTCCGTGTCAACGTAAACCTTACGGATGAGGATGGAGAAACGTGTCTTTTTGTTGCAGAGACAGTCGACGTTGCGCGTTGTTTGATCGAAGAACTTGGCATAGACAAGACAGTAAAGAATGATGAGGGTTTCACTGCAGAAGAGGCCATTTTCAGTGACGGTTCTTTCCCCGAGGTTGTCGCGTATTTGAGAGGGACGCCCGTGAGCACCATGGCCGAAGCCGTCACTCGCCCCGGTCAAACATTACCTCCGAATGTCACTGTGAACTTTGGCACAATGGCAGAGCCAGGCGTCAATGGAGATGCAGATGTTCCAGATCCAGAGTTCAGACGAAGGATAGAGGAGCTCGCGTCTCGAGAAAATTTCCATAGCGAGGAGAACCAGCGCGAGCTAAGAGATCTCGTCACCGAAGCCATACGAGGTGTCAATGCAGAAACCGTGCAGAAAGACGTTCGTCGACGGTTTGACTGATTATGCGGACACGATGAATACCTTAACAATATATGGGTCCGATGGCTAGCTATATTGCGACGTTTGACTTGCCAAGTTATAAGGCCTGTGGTGCGGTATGAATATCAGAATTGAAAGACTTCAGATTTTCTGCGACTATGAGTGTTTTGAGATGCCTATCGTGACATTCTCTGAGGCATAGTTGGCGGCATGAACCTAGCGTAGCGCCCATGAACCCGAAGAAGAAACGTTAGAAGAGAGACGGCGCTAGCCGAGACTTTGGACTATTTATGCCCAATGAAGGCTACGGGTAGCAGTTACAGTTATCGAGCCTTCATGGAGGGCTTGAGACTTGAGCTGATAACTAACGCCAGCAGGTGACTTGCGTTTATTCAGCGCAATTGCCATTGGCAACCATTCTCCGGCCTACGTGGATAATATCACGGGCCTCCAGATATCTTAGTTTCAAGTAGAATTACAAAATATATAAAGTGCAAGAACATGATGAACAATCACTTTACATTTATACTTGAGTTTTCTTGGTTTGCGCATTAGGAGTGTCAGGTGACATCATAACTTCCAAAGCTCAGGCTTCACCCAAGTAACATCAAATTCTACCCGTTGTGGTGCAAGTCAATGAAATACCCTTCTAACATCCCTTCATAATGTCTTTTTCCCCAGTTCCATACTCCATCTCTAATGGGCAAGATCCGCAAACATTCAGCGGCACACCACCTCCTCCACCACCGAAGCCAACAAGCCATGAAGCAAGCAGGCGAGGCACTCCCCTTACGGGTCAACCGTTTCCATCGCCAGCTCCATCTACACCACCAAAAGAAGCCTTACAATCCCGAGCAGAGGTAGAAATTACCGGAGGTCCTGTTTCTCCCGAGCGCCGATTCTCTCCAAGCAATGTGCCTCAACCTCCAGGTCTGGATGATGGATGGATTCCCGACACCCTCAAGGACAAATCGTACGTGCACAGTGTCATATATATATATCCAACATTCCCCAAAAAAAAGGGGGGAAAGAAAAAGAAAAAATGTATAGCTAACCAAAAACCCACCTCCAAAAAAAACAGGACCAAAGACCTCCAATCAATCCTCTCCGACCCCACCATCCTCAACGCCCTCGCCAACACCCACCCCTCTTACACCTCCTCACAATCTCACATCCTCGAGCTCCTCAACTCCAACAAATCCCTCGCCGCACACACCCTCGAGCTAGAATCTCACCTTTCTGCCCTACGCGCTTCCACGGAATCCTTGCTCCTTCAACACCAATCCCTCGAACTCTCTTGGCGCAAGAAACAAACGGAAATGGACACGGCGCTAGCACCCTGGTCGCCCAAGGCGCTTTATCAGCGGTTAGCGGCGGGGATTGCGGAGCAGGAGGCGGTTGTTAGGGCGGTGGAGGAGAGCTTTTTAGATGGAGATTTGCAGCATCATGGGGTTGCAGCGGAGAGGGAGGTGGTGGAGTGGGTGAGGAGGTTGAGGAGTGAGGGGGCCAAGCTGGAGCTTAGGAGGGAGGCGAGAACGAGGTGGGATGAAGGGAGGGTTGGAGGATGGAGATAAGAGATCTTTTTTTCCTTGCCCTGTTTTGGTATTGTGTTTTGAGGAATTGGAGTTTCTTTTTGTTGGCCTGGGCATAGCGAGGCGTGCGTTTTATACCACTAGATTTATGAAAGGGATGCTTATGTTGATCGGGGATGGCAGTCTTTTAATGAATATACCCAGGATTCTGTACACTAGGTACTCTCAGTACTGCAGTTTCTCCAGTTAGTACCACATGCCGCTGGCACTGGAGAGCACGGTTGCGAATTCTTGATATAACGGGTAATTGTAGTTAGATCTATTTTCGTAAATAATGCTCTAGGTATCTACTTTGCGTTTAGTACTAACATGAATATGTCATACCACAGTAGTAGGACGTTCATTTGTCCTTTCATCCACCAGAGGCGGCAACTCATGTCCATACCTATCAACGGCATCCAGTGAGAGTGGACGGGCATTACAAACGCCTGACAGGTCGTTATTGGCCACGTAATTGGTACAATCAATATCACCAAAAAAAGCTCGATGTTTGTCTCTTGTTCCCCAGGCCCACCCTTGTCCAGAGCTTAATGGGAGATGGTACAGTCGAAATCCCAACCAGGCAAATGCAACGCCTAATATAGAGCCGAAGAGAATGTCGAAAGCGAAATGGCGGCTATCGACCCAGCGACTAGACGCTATGTACGTAGCTCCCACAATGGGTGCAAATACTAGGATAACTAGGTAAGATGGTGGTGCAGCACCGCTGTTGCGGAGGGGTAATGCACTCTGTCGAGTGGACGGTAGGAAGGGTATTGTGACAGCGAGTTTAGCACGAAGCCAGAGTGATAAATAGGTTAAACCAGCGAAAGACACTAGGAACCCGGTTTGTTAGAAAGGGGATCAGACGTGGAGAGATCAATGATCACGGCAAAAATTTCACATACTAGACGAGTGGCCGCTTGGAAAGCTAACGAATCCATCTTTCAGAAGCTTCTTCGTCCTATTTTGACAGATTGTCCATACAACGAGGGAAGGCGCACCAGTAACTTTGCGACCTAGGCCACTAACGATGTGCGCGGCGACGTCCGATAAGTCCGGGTCACATCTATCCAACAAATCAGGTCTAGGCTTGCCGAACATAATCTTCATAGCCTCGGTGGCCGCGTACACGCCCGCATACGCAACACCTAGGCCCATCCATCCGGCGTTCCATTCCCAAAATTTGCGCCGCCATGCCTCGGAGCCAAAGGCACGTTTCCCTGACGGACCGGGAACAATAAGGATGCTCAATATTGCAATGGTAACAGCTGGAACGAGAAGACTGGCCACCATGAGCATGGAGACGGGAACTCGCTCTTTCACGGCGAATGGGTAGGATATATTCTGATCGGTAAGACTGAATGGTCTCCTGTTTGGCTCAATGAGTTTGACAATACGGCCTAGAGCACCAATGAATCTGCGGGGTGAATATCATATATCTGTCAACATCCTGGTGCAAGATCTGAGGCTATGCAAAGCAAGGCGAATAAGAGGATAAACGCACAATATAAATATCCAATCCACAGTATATGAGAGCAGCAACCGCTTTGACAGCGGTTTGTCGCTGGGCAGTTCTAGGTTATGAGTACTCATTGAGGAGCGTACTCGGTGAAAGACTTCAGGTCTCATTTGGCAACAACAATAAGAGAAAGCATAGGTGGTGGGAAACAAGAATGACCATGAAGAGTCAAGAAGGTGTCACGGCAGAGGAACGACAGTATTATTTAGCAAGGAAGAAAATAGAACTATTGCTCTTAAATTATAAGCGCCAGCAGCTGAGGAAGCATACGTAAACAAACTTTTGGGGAAAGGCGTGACACCAGTGAGTGCGCTTTAGTTTGTGTCAAGCCTTGAACAAAATGATCAATACAACTTTGCTTCGTCCTTAGCCTTAAATCTGCCGAGCAATCATGGTGGCTACATCTGTCCTAAACGACTATGTTGTTTTGCGTTGTCTATCTCCACACATCCACAGCCCTACGGAGAGCAAGGTCAAAGCAAGTTGTCAAGCCACACCAGCCACGATTCAACTTTTTAACTAAACTAACTACGTACGTAGTGAACTCGTATTCCCACCTTCCACCTCCCTATCTTCGGCGACTTTTCAATTGCCTAGAGAGATGTTTCACAGAAAAGAATTCATCCTCTGAATCGTCTCCCTTGCTAATTGCGCCAGTCGCAGATGCCACATAGCTGTCGCTGAGAAGTCGTTGTAGTTGCAAGCTTATTGAAAGAATGTGTGAAAACCTTTCGGCAACTTTGCGACAGATATGCTCTCATGAATTTTTCCTCGTCTTTGACCAACTCTTTCCCAGCTGGGGTGGCTGTCCAGCCAGTGGGCACTGCCCAAGGGGAGTACCGTTTGCCATGGGACACTCGATAGTAGTACTTTGAAGATTGAGTTTTGTTCCATGCCGTAAACACGCATGCACAGGCGGCACATGATAATTTGGACACCCGGGCGATCCCACACGGCCCGCAAAACCGGACCACCAGGGTTCGCAGGTGCGGGCTCCGGCCACAGGGAGGGCTATTTAGTAAAGAGTTAGCATCCTCGCGAACTAAGAAAAGTCTCCGCGAATACTTACTACTGCCGGCGGAGCTGGGGCCAAGACAACAGGCAGGGGAGGTGGCGGGAGGAGCAGCCACCACGGGGGGTTATGAAATCCATTAGCAATGCTTTTGTGAACCTAACCCAAATCCTCCCAGGCACTTACAGGCGCAGCGACAACAACTGGGCCCTCCTCTTCATAAGGAGGTGGGGGCGAGCCCTAAGAAAGTCAGTCACCCTGCGAACATAAACAATCTGCGAAGTCAGAAAACCTCGCGAAGCTTAAAAAACTTTGCAAAGCTAAAAGACCCTCGCAAGGAACCTGAACTCACATGCGTAACCCCGGGGGGGGGGGGGAAAGCTATTGGTGCGAATACACCCGCAAACGAAATCTCAGGCCCTGCGGCCAATCTCTGGGAACGGCGGGGGGCAGACATCTTCTTGATAATTTCTTCACCTTATTAATCCCTGCCGCGAGCTTGCCTCTTACGGTAAGTGGCTTCGGACTGAATTTATGAGTTGCGAAATGTTTGAGGACTTTACATTCGCAGTGAACGGGAAAATTGCTTGAATGAAGCCTCTTGATGGATGCCACCTTTGCTATGACTTCGCCAATTCCATTTTGGCTCTCGTAGCCTGTTGCTTCTATTGCCTTTGTAATAACTTGCTCCCAATCAATTTTGGAAGTCGGTAACTTGGTAAGGGTCGATTTCCCTGTGAGGGATATAAAGCTAACGTCCCTATTTAGAATCCGGTAGTATCGTTGAGAGAGGGCGAATCGTATGAGATGCGATGATTCGATAGAGTGGCAGGGTGGCCAGCAAAATTTCAGACACTTTTGAAGATTACTTCTCCATTCATAGAATCAGCCTTTCGTACTCATCAATCATTGTTGGAATCCTGGGATAACAAGCTTGCATTCCATATGTCAAGCAGAACAGTTCAACTCAACAACGCCTTCACAGAGCACGGAATGAGGAGTCGAATTTCCTGAAAATCATAACACTCCTCCATCCTGGATATAAACCCAAAGGGCAATTCGTAGTTTAGAGACTGGATTTAATTTCGCGAGCGCTTTGTTGAAAGTGGTCAAAATAGGTGACGCGGCATCCGTTGTGCTTCCCGATCCGGTGTATTATTGGAATGGGGAAGCCACGAATCCCCTAGACTCCTGACTGTCACGACTCAGGAGTCTACAGGTGCCAGTGTTGGAGATGTCAAATCATATTCATAATAACAAGCAGAATAAGATGCTGCTGAGGGAGAAAGGGGTTGATCTGGTGAGCAAGCATTCATCCTCCGAGTCTACAAGAAAAAATGACAACATCCATACACAACAGGGAAGAGCCACAACAATATCAAACTGGTGATTTGAGAGTCATTCTAAGCTCTTGTAGCATGGTAGTAACAAGATCATGAGCTTCAACAAGAGCCACCATTACATGTTCAAAATTGTTCTCGTCGTACTCTTCGTTAACAAAGATTGCGGCGTTTGAATCGACGTGTCTATTCGTATGCCATCAGTAGTCCTCTTCATTTAGGCGAGGTTCTTGCTGGGGTTTAGATCTTTTCTTTCGCGGTGCAGACGTATCGCGCTGGAGCGGCCAAACTTGCGCCTTGTCATTCACTGCGACTTGAATAGATTGGGAAATATCGTTATTAGAAATAGTTATCGCGTCGAGAGAAACCAACCTGTGTGCCGTTCGACCAAAAGAGAATGTCCGCTAGTGGTGAGCCCACTAGATGGTATGTATGATATCCCGTAAATTCCTGAGTCGTGACAATAGTTGCCATTGTGTTCGAGGGCATTTATGATCCATAGGTTGTCACCACTTTAATCCAAAAAGGGTGCGGTTTTCTTTTAAATGGGACTTTGGCCTACTGAAAGCGATCGTCGATACCGATATTGCGCAACAGAGGAGGTGTCTCTGCCCGGGCACGCGGTCCGCACCTCCCACCCCCGTCAACTTAACCAATGTTGCTTTGGCAGGCCCGCCGGTGGGGCGCCCCGGGTGAGTGTCTGCCAGAGGAAACTCTGAATCCTAATGGATATGCTTGACGGGGCGCCACTCCTTCCCCCCAACCCAACTTGACCATGGGGATACGATGTGCTTATACAGGCAAGTGACTCCAGGGGTCGTGTCTCCCCACACTGGACGTTACTTCTGGAGACTTGCGAAAGACCGGATTAAGAGTAGTTCCCAGCCCTGGTTTGGGGGGGAAGCGCGGCCCGACGCCACTGATGGCCTACGGGATTTCCACCATGGTGGCAGGCGAGACAACGGCGCAGGGAGCACATAAAGCAAACAAGCGAGGCGAGACCGGCACAGTTGTTGTCCAGCTTTCAATTCAGATTAAGGAAGTTGTCTTCAACACTCAGGTCAGTTTCAATGTTGTCATCCCTGGGGTCAACCCCTTAAGTATCTTGATTGTCATTGACTTCCTTATTGGCCTCTTCCATAAGCACCAGAAAGAGGAACTACGAGGGAGTTCGCAAGAAGCACTCGCGAACTGAAGTAGACAAAAGAACTGTTTATTCTTCTAAAGGGAAGAAAGGAAAACAAAAAACAGGCATCATCATCTCTACCGCGAAGGTTGTGTAAGCCCACCGTGTACGCTACCTATCTCTCAATAAGAGCAGGTAAGGTGCCCGCGGTACAGACAGTTATTACGCTTTTTCCCCCTACAGCCAGAGATGCACCGCAGGAAAGGTACCCGCCCGTACCCTCCCTGAGCGCGGCGGCATGGCCTTCACTCACCAACCAGTCTTCAAAAACTCATCCTGGAAAAGAAGCCGTAGATATCCACTTAAATATACAGCTTGATTCATCATGTGTTACAAGCGAGAGCTCTGTGGAGTATATGTTGTCATTGTTATCGCCCATGTTGCCGCACTAAACCAGTTACACCTTCCATCTGAATTTGCAGGTTGTATCCGTTGTATAGTTTTGCTGAGAATCATCTGTAAATGAGTGCTTTTGTTGTTGCTTTGGGAGGAATTTATATTGACTCTCCGAAATATTTTGTAGATTTATCCAGACTTTATAAATTTACTCCTGCGTCTCAGGTCTTATCTGATGATTCAAGGCGATATAACAGAGCCTTAGTGTGGCATCTCGTTTTTGCCGTGATCGAACTGAGCGCCAGCCGCGTAGGCAATTTCAGTTTGTGAGTACGTTTACCCCGAACACAAGATTTCGAAATATCCTCGAGAAAGGGAATGCACGCAGCGCAAGGAACCTGTCTATGACAACCCATCAGCAACTTGAAAACCCAAAAAAAACCAACAAACAGAGGCAGAATGGGTATGGAAATGTTAAAAAATAACAAAAGTGTGAAAAATAGGGCCAAACCCAAGGAAGAAAAGGAAAATCCATACCCAAGTTCTTCGTGCTGCCACTGGCGGGAATTGGCCTTCCACTTTTCAATAGCGGTTTTCCAGCTTGCCTGAGCACATGTTATCGCGTTGAGAAGAACCATCATACCTCTATGCCACTCAACAAAAAGAGAACGGTCTCTAGTGGCGAGCGACCACTGGATGGTATGGGATCCCGTAGATTCCTGACACATGTTGCAACCATTTTCAAAGCAAAGTAAGCAATTTCACTAACAAGAATATTTGCAAGGACGTTGAGAGTTTTCCTCGGCCTTTCAATGATCTTTTGGTTTATCTGGTTTCATAGAAACCTCATTTCATCTTTTGGGCTGGCTTCTAAGCGACACTCTTCCCCGGACATGCCACTCTTCATAGTTGTCGCAAGAGCGACAAGCGCACTGAAGATGGATCATTAGGAAAGAAAGGTTGAGATTCTCCAAAAGTGAAGGCATTGCACCATGCATACCATTATGCCACTCGGTCAAAAGAGAACATCCTATAATAGTAGCAAGCGACCACGAGATGGTATATGAATCTGCTAGATTCTTGACAGAAACTATCATTTATTAATGATCATATCTCCAACTGCTCTTTCAGGTTCACTCACCACAAAAGTTTGAATTGCGCTCTGAAGTGAGAAGAAAGGAAATGATCGTATATGGGGGATCCTAGGGTCTTTATATATATGTGCAAGTAGGCTGTGACTCACATAATTACACTTTGCTTTACGATGAATGTTGTATGGCACTGATGAGTTCCTGGTGAATCGAAGTTTGCAATAGAAGGGAAAGGTTAGTGAGTGATGGCGATTTTCACCTTAGTTTAGTTAACGAACTTTGCTGATAGGATCACATTCTATCAGTTGCGAATGCGGCGCAGTCTTCTGATGCAGTTACTCCTCAACTCCAGTGAATGTAAGTGGAAAAGAAGAAATTCAACATTTCATTTCCTGGATTTCAATGATACCATTCACTGTAATATCATCTCTTGTGCTCACTCTAATGTTGAGTTCCTGGGACTGATATACTTTTTATTATATCAGGAGGAAATCATAAGTCCAGGTCTAACCCTGAGATTCTAGGTAAGTCTCCATTTTGACATCTGAAGCGCCCTAAATGCGTTGAAGCTGGAGCCTAATACGCTGGGACCAGGTTTGCATATCTTCAATCATGAGATGCTCTTATTTGGCTTGTCCACCAGGATATGTCCCCAATTTCTAGTTATTCATCAAGACGTCATGTATGAGCAATACTATTCCCATCATTACGGAGCATACATACATGTTAGGAGCAACCGCTGGTCTCATGGCCTGCGAAATCCGGCTCTGACACCTTTCTCGTAGTTCGGCCTAGTAACATCACGTTGATAATGAGGAGATGAAGGTGACTATTGCGTGCTCCTTATAAACCCCTCACTCTTGAGGCACTGACATAAGAGCCGTATTAACTATAGAGACCCAACCTTCAAATGTGGATAGAATCATATGGACATCAAAAGGATGGCAGTGTGGTACAATTCTGTTGCGGCACCCTAACCCTTTACAGTTTAGCATCTCCACATTAGGCTTAGTGCCTTCGCATCCTTGCTCCAACGTGGGTTTTTAGCGCGAGCAGCCTCAAGTTCATCAATCAACAACTAGTGGGTGAGTGCGGACTGTCAAGAACAGTACAAGTTTTCCTTTGATCATTTCGTCCTCTTACTGCTCTCACTATGCTATTCCAATTATAATATTCACTTTTGTATTTTTTGAAACTTGTATCATTAAAACAAAACTTGATCCCCCTACACAAGAGCTACATTCTCCTCCCGGGCCGCTGCATCCAAGTCTTTATAAGGACAGTCTGCAGGCTCATTCTTGTCAAGGAGGAAGTATTGACGACTCTCCGTAGTTCCATTTATGCCATAATCGCTGATATCGGGGCTGCGAGGAATCTTGTCATACTTATCGACAAGACCACGAACAGTCTTAGTCGCCGACGCACGATACCGCGCATCCTTGAAGATGATATCGAAGATTTTTCTAGGCTGGTATACCATAGCAAAGTTTGGTGCGTGACGGGAGAGACGCTGTTGGTGGGCGGGCGTTAGAACGGCGAAGAAGGCTTCCATCGCGTCGAAGTTCATACACCAGAGCCGGTCGAAAGTGTTATGAGGGATCTTGCTTGGCCATGGCTTGGGGTCGAGCTGTCGAAGTCGCTTAAGGAATGCCCAGAATAGCTTGTGGTACTCTTCGACACTGCGATTAACCGTGGGTGGCGGGCAAAGGAGCACAAGCGAGATATTCCGCCCACGGTGATTCAGGATCTTGTGATAGTCGACGATTGCCTTAGCTCCAACTTCGGCAATATTCAAGTCGTTGAGGTTCTCCGATTCGAGAAAGACGAAGTCGATCTCGTTGGCTTTGTATCCCTTGGTGCCATATATGCACGGAAAGATCTTGTCTTTGGCTATCAGGGTACCGGTAAAGTCGTCATACGCTTGTCTCTGCCATGTGCCAGGATTGTACTTCTTTTCCACTTGATACCTACTCGGCCTTTTCAGTCATTCAGGTGGAGAAAATAACCGTGCGGGCCATCTCACCTATCGAGAAGCTCAACCTTGACAGTGTCAAGATATCTGGCTGCCCTAGCAGCACGGGCTTTCTCGAATGTAAAAAGCTCTGAAAATGCGGAACGAAGCTGGGATAGACTTGCCGATGCCAGCTTATTATACTGCTTGGACCGTTCATGGGATTTGGAGACAAAAAGGCCCAAAAAGAAGGAAAACACATGAGTGATAAAAATTATTGACAAAGACTCCATCTCGGATGGTATATGGGAGGCTGAGATGAGCGGGACGGTTCAAGCAATTGAGTTAGAGAGTCTTCTGTTCTGGCAGGTTCAAATGGCAAGATCTCATCAGCAGAAGACAGCACCTTGCTTTTATACCCTTTTTGGCAATTCAGGTATCAGCCGTCCATAAAGTCCTCCGAAGGCCTTCCTACCCGTACCTGTCGCCCGGCATATCTCCCGGATAGATGAGGCTGTCCAACAAACATCCTCAGGACCGTTACACAAATTGCCGTTCCCGATATCCTAGTTATTGGAATAATTGCAAACTGGCTGCCGGTCATTAGTGGCACGTCGCTCCATTCCGAAATGCGCAGTCAACCGCCCCCCC